>JBCFXI010000356.1:0-185965 GCA_038496175.1 Ampulex compressa | reverse complement strand
ACAAATTTAATCTCTCACCGATCTCTCGTGTGGTTATTCGCCGATTTGCATCAACTAATGCCTTTATCGCATCTTTGTCAGCTTCGACCGGCCTTCCAGACCGTGGTGCATCTTCGATATCAAAATTGCCGGATCGAAATTTTGCAAACCAGTTCTGGCACTGGCGTACTGTTAACACGCCTTCTCCATACACATCCGTCAATTTTTTTCTCGCTTGGACAGCACTTTTACCTTTTCTAAAGTAAAAAAGTAAAATCTGACGAAAATGCTGCTTATTGCTTTCCATATTTAAAAGGGCACCAATAGAATTCCACAGAGGCAGTAAGATGGTGGCCCGTTACGTACCACGCTAAAATCTCCCCTACAAACAAATGCGACTCGACGCAGAGAGCCCTTTTATATAGGTTGAACGAGTCTCCTACCACGCTACCTCGCTCCTGGTTAGGACCAATCAGCGTCCTCCGTGCCACACCGCGGTGTATATATATATAGGTCGCCTGTGCATACGAAGCACCATTTTCTTTCCGTCGATCGGCTGCGCTTGTCGAATTCTCCGATTCTGACCGAATTTGTTCGCAATGGCTCGTACGAAGCAGACCGCTAGGAAGTCGACTGGTGGAAAAGCGCCGAGGAAGCAACTGGCCACCAAGGCTGCTCGCAAAAGTGCTCCCGCTACGGGCGGAGTCAAAAAGCCCCATCGCTACCGTCCGGGAACGGTGGCTCTTCGTGAGATCCGTAGATACCAGAAAAGCACGGAGCTGCTGATTCGCAAGCTGCCCTTCCAACGACTCGTCCGTGAGATCGCCCAGGATTTCAAAACCGACCTGCGCTTTCAGAGCTCGGCCGTCATGGCCTTGCAGGAAGCGAGCGAGGCGTACCTCGTTGGTCTCTTCGAGGACACCAACCTTTGCGCGATTCACGCCAAGAGGGTGACCATTATGCCTAAAGACATTCAATTGGCCCGCAGGATCCGCGGAGAGCGAGCATAAATCTTCCTTTTTCAACCGGCCCTTTTCAGGGCCAACATATTATTTTACGTGAACATAATGGTTTTTTGCATTATTCCTCCACGATAGTTGCGCGAAAGCGAGTATGGAGAGAGGGGCGGGGGGGGGCACTATACGTTAGGTTTCAAGTTTTATTGTGTAACTATTTTATTGTCCCGTTCAAGTAAATTCAAGTGAATATTTCTCAAAATGATCTACACGATCGAGCTACTTGTGCCGATGTTAATGAAAGAATTCCGTACATTGCGCGTTTTGTGCTTAACCGTGATCCATTGGGAAGGGGGGGAAAAAAAAAGTAAACTAAACCAACAAGCACGTATGTTACGCTACACTATTCTTCTATTCACGGTAAATTATAACAGCGAGGACGAATTGGTCAATCGTTCCGTTGTATACCAATGGTGTTAATCCTATCCGCTATTGGTATGCTGCCAGAGACCCCTTCGTTCTCATAAACTTTCGTGAACCTCTTCCCAATATTCGGTACAACTTTCTCTGACAGCGTCTGCCGTATGAGTACGGATTGCGGATGTTTTCTAAAAGATGGCGTTGGTTATATGTTAGGTTAGGTTGACTTTTGATGTACAGGATTGATGCATAAAGTTCGTCCTGTTTTTGGCGCTACAGGGCATTGTATCGGAAAACCAAAGTGTTATTAACTTCACACGAGTAAAGTTCTGATGTCGTTTGATAAAGGGATTTATGCGAGAGCCTGGAAAAAAAGTGATGCTATTTGGTTATGTTTTGAATTTTGCAAAGCGTTAAACATGACTCATATTCTATGTAATGGTGAAAATATGCAGCATCTTTGATACTTTATACTTTTTATTTCCAAGACAAGAATGCTTTGCGAATAAAGATGTGTTGTACATAGTGAGCTTTCCATCGACGATTCCACGTGTTGCAAGTATTTTCATAAAGTTTTCTCGAGACAGTTTTAATCTTGACGATGCATGGATGCTAACGATGAATGATCGAACGGAAGAACTCGACAGATTGGAGACGTTGGATTCGGCTAGTCGACGGTTTAATGACGATTATATCGATTTGGAATGATTAATGCGGGGTGCAGAGGCTGATGCAGAAAAATGCTGTGGACCGTACGTTTGATCCTGATTCTCTACTGGAATGCGACAAAATCGATTCATATTTAATGCAAATGGTTATAGATAATGAAAAATGAATTGCGCAGAGCAATGTGAAGCGCAAGAGATTATGTAAGCGCTGAAGTTCCCCTTTGATCGGTGAAAAATTCAGTTTGTATTTAAAGAAAGCTATGTTACGCATTTGGTGGAACTGAAAGGGAATCGCTTACTACGAGCCGTTACCCGAATACCAAATCATTCATTCGGAGAAAAACTGTTCATAATTAAATGAATTAAAGCGAGCAATCGATCAGGAATAGCCTGAATTAGCCAAAGGGCATTGCACTTCATTGCGACAACTTTACTCCGTACGTATCTTTGGTTAGAGGACAAACTTTTGCAACTCCTTGACCGGGATGTTTTTTTTTCATCCGTCAGAATCTCCTAGCCTCCTTTCCTCCGACTACCATTTATTTAGATCGCTTCAAAAAGCATAGATGGTAAAGAACGTAGTACCTCGAAAGACTTTGAATCGCTATAATTATGCGTTTATGCTGTTCCCGGAGAGATGGACAAAGGTTATCGAGCAGAATAGTACGTACCGCATCGATTAAACGTTACTTTCTGTAAATAAAATTTTACTTTAATTTTTGTCAAGAAAAGGGAATTAACTCGCGCATCAATTCAATATGCGCTTATTTATCGTACCGTCGATAAACTTTGAAACAATATACATCCACAACTATGAAAGTAACGACATCATTCTTTTTCACTTTGAAAATGTTCTATTTCGTTTCGGTATAAAGCATGTGCGGTATGTCTTTTATCATTTGGAGGAAACTCCTGCTCATGGTTACCGTACACTTGAAGTATTTAATATACCAGAGAGATGTAAGGTTTTAGAAAGCCATGGGGGAGCATATTTCGCATAAGGCTATTGGCAAATACACCAAGCGAACGTCTATCCTTCAATCGGCCCTTCTCAGAGCCAAAAATCTTTTTTATTCGTATAAACTCGTGCGCATAAATATGATTGAATGTGCAATAATCCGCAACAAAAATATATTACAATCCGACAGGGAATGCATAGCAGATATACCATTTAACGTTAAGCATACGTATATGGAGAGATCAAAAATCTGTAGAATATCGATACTCGATTTAAAATATAGCGGTGAGTACTGCTCCGGGCTGCAGTACTCCAATGCTGCGGGATCGCACGATTGCAGCAACCTCCGCCGATCACTGGTGCTTCTGTAAAGAGTCGCAACGCTATTCTCATCCAAAACCGAGCTGTTTCTCAGTTACTTTGTCGTTAGCTAAACTGTTATTAAGTAGAACTATCTAACCCGTAAAGTGAACAGGATTGCAATTCGTCGAACCTACGGTTAATGCTCGAAAAGATGGCGGGACGGTAGTACTCTTCACGCTCCACCCTTCCCCGCTGTTGATCGCCGCCTCCTGGAATGACGCATTCTGACATAATAATAGGATCCTCTTATTACTCGTAGGTTAATTTTGGGAGGTAAAAGAAAGAACTCATTGTTTGCTCTTTGACGCATAATTGTGCGAATGCTTTTGCAAAACGCGCCTCTTGTCGAAAGTACGTTGAGATCAAAACGAAGACTTCCTGTCGAATGCCAAATTCTCCGCCATAGAATGTACTTACCTAATTTTGCGAAAGTATAATTATTCTACATACATAGTTAGCCGGCAAATCAATATTTTAACGTACCACGTTATATTAATGTGAGATAAATATTTTATCTTCGATACCCTTTAAATGGAATGGTTAGATTTTTTTTTTTTTTTTTTTTTTTTAATACTAGGCACTATTATGAGAAATAGATGATTACAAGCAGTGCTTCTTTCCGTTAAAACATTTAGTGGCCCTGAAAAGGGCCGATTTCAAGGTGAGTATTGGACGTTGTTTAACCACCAAATCCATAAAGGGTTCTGCCTTGACGCTTCAGAGCGTAAACCACGTCCATGGCGGTTACGGTTTTTCTCTTTGCGTGCTCGGTGTACGTTACCGCATCCCGAATAACGTTCTCGAGGAAGACCTTAAGGACGCCACGAGTTTCTTCGTAGATCAAGCCCGAAATACGTTTCACACCACCTCTCCTGGCCAGACGTCGAATGGCGGGTTTGGTAATTCCCTGGATATTATCACGAAGAACTTTACGATGTCTCTTCGCTCCTCCCTTTCCCAATCCCTTTCCTCCCTTTCCGCGACCAGTCATTCTGAACTATGCAAAGGTTACCTCGTCAAAGAAACTCGAGAGATAATGACGTTTCTTCTCAGCCCCTGCATTTTATAACTTTCCGTAGGTAACCCCCCACCACTCTCCTGAGAACCAATAACCAACGACCGTGTTGAAAGCCAACTGTGGTTGGAATATACAAGCCTGAAAGCGTATCTCGCTATATTCACAAATACTTATGTATGGTTTTTCTCAAAATTTATATAAAAAATTCATAACTATTTCTCATAAGCGTAAGAATAAGAGAATGTTAAATCATTTTTGATTCTTTGCACCGCAGATGTATATCATTACGTTATAGGTAAAACGGTCCAATAGCAGGACACGGTGTACGTATGCCTGACGCCTTGCCGTGATTGGTCGGAGCACTTACAAGCATAAGCCTTATAAGAGTAGGTCAGCAAAATTTTTCACCATACGCTTCGCATCACAAACGGAGTGTGTTATACTCGTCGCTTTTATTTCCGTTTTATTTTCTGCTGCTTCAAAATGTCCGGCCGTGGAAAGGGTGGAAAGGCTAAGGGAAAGGCAAAGTCCCGCTCAAATAGAGCAGGTTTGCAGTTTCCGGTCGGTCGTATTCATCGACTTCTGCGAAAGGGAAATTACGCTGAGCGCGTTGGAGCAGGTGCACCGGTATACCTCGCTGCCGTCATGGAATACTTAGCAGCTGAAGTTCTGGAGTTGGCAGGCAATGCTGCACGTGACAACAAAAAGACCAGGATTATCCCACGTCACCTTCAGCTAGCCATACGCAATGACGAAGAATTAAACAAGCTCTTGTCCGGCGTCACCATCGCTCAAGGTGGTGTACTGCCCAACATTCAAGCCGTTTTGTTGCCAAAGAAGACCGAGAAGAAAGCTTAAACATAATTTAAACAACTGAGTACAAACGGCCCTTTTTAGGGCCACTAACATTATTCGATGAGGAAAAAATTCTAGCCGTTACGCTTTCATTTTTTATCGAGGTTCGTAGATTTTCATAATTCTTAAGTTGTCAAAGGTACATTTAGTTATAACCGATCGAGCAAGCGTATTTGTATAAATTTCAGTAATGTTCTAAAAAATATTTTGAAGAAAGACTCGATAAATAAGATCAAGGTAGTAAAATTGATTATCGTATAATAAAAAAAATTGATGAATAAAACGCGTTTCGGGAGATGAACTTTGCACACGGTATTTTTCAACACTGAACCGCTTATTAACAGTCGTCCCACACATTGGCGTAACTTACGTGGACCCTTGGTTTAGTCAATACTCAATTGCTGATCAGCTGCCAAGCGCTGAGAGCATCGCTTCCAGGAAGGTTCCTTTATTTCACGAACAAATGCTGTACTAGGCGTTCCATGCGTGACCACTGGCCAACGAAAAAAAAAACCGGTTTCGACAAAAGCGAGGACTAACAAAACGCTTAATCCCGTCATCGGTAGATAACATTTCTTAAACCATTGTCCCGAGCTGGAAAGACGAATAATGGACAGCGCAGCCAACTGAGGAGCAATCTACGCGTTCCACCCAGTCTCTACCATTAACGACCCTCCTCTGTCCATCACAACCCGTCAGAAATACGCTCTTCGGCATTCTACGATTATCGCGATAATGTGAACTCTATCCTCAGATTAAGTAAAAACTATGCTAATGTGCTTCGAGCTTCAACATATTGCTTGCCTTATTTCACTTATTCTGAATATGTACATTTCATTCATCTTCGTCGCATAACTCGTTCACGTGTACCGCTTCTGTGAATGCACGCCATGCCGAAAATACGTATGCAAAAGCCAAGCCACCCGTATTGTGGCCAATAAGTCCGGCTACCTTACCTTCTATATGCCTTCTTTATACCTCAGAATAGTATTGGAAAACCGCTCGAATAAACTGTGTTCAGATTGGACTTTATTGTACTACTTGTCTTACAGTAGTAATATAGTAATACGTACAAAACGTTTCAATTCGTGATTTATTGTCCGACGTGGTGTTAATGCAGATTACCACGCGGCATGAAGCCTAAAATTGGAATTTATCGAAGTAAATCTTGCAAGAAAATTGTACATCGATCGTCAAATTAAACTGCCTCAATATTCTATTAGCGATATATAGCCGCAATTTATTTTTTACGGCATTTCACTTAAAGATTTAATTTTTCTGCTGGTAACGTACGAAACCGATAAAAATTTGTTCAGTGCGAATGAATTTCTCGAAATGAAATATTATTGGCCCTGAAAAGGGCCGATTGAAAAAGGAAGATTTATGCTCGCTCTCCGCGGATCCTGCGGGCCAATTGAATGTCTTTAGGCATAATGGTCACCCTCTTGGCGTGAATCGCGCAAAGGTTGGTGTCCTCGAAGAGACCAACGAGGTACGCCTCGCTCGCTTCCTGCAAGGCCATGACGGCCGAGCTCTGAAAGCGCAGGTCGGTTTTGAAATCCTGGGCGATCTCACGGACGAGTCGTTGGAAGGGCAGCTTGCGAATCAGCAGCTCCGTGCTTTTCTGGTATCTACGGATCTCACGAAGAGCCACCGTTCCCGGACGGTAGCGATGGGGCTTTTTGACTCCGCCCGTAGCGGGAGCACTTTTGCGAGCAGCCTTGGTGGCCAGTTGCTTCCTCGGCGCTTTTCCACCAGTCGACTTCCTAGCGGTCTGCTTCGTACGAGCCATTGCGAACAAATTCGGTCAGAATCGGAGAATTCGACAAGCGCAGCCGAACGACGGAAAGAAAATGGTGCTTCGTATGCACAGGCGACCTATATATATATACACCGCGGTGTGGCACGGAGGACGCTGATTGGCCGCAGCTTCTGTAGTGGGGCGGAATACAGATTCGACCCGTATAAAAGAGCTCACTTTGAAAGTTACCGCATCATTCAGTCAACTTCCTTTGCTGAAGCGATATTTGTATTTGATTCACGATGACTGGCCGCGGAAAGGGAGGAAAGGGATTGGGAAAGGGAGGAGCGAAGAGACATCGTAAAGTTCTTCGTGATAATATCCAGGGAATTACCAAACCCGCCATTCGACGTCTGGCCAGGAGAGGTGGTGTGAAACGTATTTCGGGCTTGATCTACGAAGAAACTCGTGGCGTCCTTAAGGTCTTCCTCGAGAACGTTATTCGGGATGCGGTAACGTACACCGAGCACGCAAAGAGAAAAACCGTAACCGCCATGGACGTGGTTTACGCTCTGAAGCGTCAAGGCAGAACCCTTTATGGATTTGGTGGTTAAACGACGTCCAATTACTCATCTTGAAATCGGCCCTTTTCAGGGCCACAACTCAATCTTTACGATATGAACATCCAAATTGGTAGTTTTCTGTGCTAACATTTCCTCGCATTCGTAACACGTTGCTCGTGCTTTGTTCGTGGTAGATAAGTTCTAGAGGACTTATCTAAGTTACATAACAAAGTATGGATCAAACCAATGTGTTTTAGACGAACGTTCAAAAATAATTCAAGAAACCAATGCTTGAAAGATTTACATTCGATTTTCAGTCTTAATGAAGTACCAGTAATTTTATTGGTTTCATCTCGCTGATACTCGTTTAGTGAAATAATAGCTAAAAAATATAAACAAATGTTCAAAAAATTGTTTCCGCCAGTTTACGGTTTAAATTTGACGAGAGCTAGTTCGAGATAAAGAAGAGACAACGTTCCCAGAGGGAAGATACAACAATAGTCCGTATAGGGACGAACCAGGCGCAACAGGATTTCATTAGAAATTTAACGCGTGACGCCGGTTACACACCGCCGGCACCGATGGGTCAAGCGCGTCTTCCGTAGGCAGCTGTATCACCGGTGGGTCAAACCTAACCGATTTTTTTACGGTGTCGCTCACAAAGAAAACCATGAATATCGGTGCTGGCGTCAACGTGTTAAATAAAAATCAGGAATATTCGTTGGTTTTGGCTTTCTCTTCGAGGTGTGTAAAAACACGAATTTCAGGTACCTGACACTAGGGATCCCAGTTAAAATTCTGTCCTCCACATCTAGTCCAAATATCGGCCCTTATTAATGAATATCGATTATAAATCCTCTTGCTGCCAAAAACTGTGTGAACGTTGAGTTTATGTTAAGCGATCGATTACAACCATTTCTTAGGTCATTCCGTAAACATCTGTTAAAAAAATATAATGCAATATACTTTTCAGTCAAACCTGCGTCAAAAATTTTGCGCCCGTGTTCCTTTAAAGCCAAATAAAATATATTTCGAATCTTGCTCACCAGCAATGGTTTTTCATGTGATACGTATATCGTAGGCTTTGGTGGTTCGGAATCGACTCTAAACGATTGGTCAAATGACTAGTAGTAGTTGGTGCCGAAAACGAATTAAAAAAGAAAAATACGTTTGGACAATTGTCGTTCATTATAAAAACGTTCGAGATCGTTGTCTTGCCCGGTTTTGATTCTGTTTATGCATTACCATTGAATCGTGAAATATCGATAGTCGTAATCTTTTGGCGCCAAAACAGGGCTTATTCGGATAATCGAGAAGTTGCGATGTATATTTATGATATTATTAAAATCCAGTTATTGAATTTTTGGTTATCGATTTCTGTAAAGACACTACAAAATGATGATATATTTTGAATGATGCTTTAAGATAATCCAATTTACATACAATGTTTATGCACTTAAGATAAAATTGTAAGTATCGTTTTTGTAGAATTTAAATGCGATAAAAGCCTAATTCCAACGAGAAACTTGTTGTTGGCCCTTAAAAGGGCCGATATATCGAAATTTTCTGGGATGTACTCATTTTGAACTGGTATACTTGGTTACTGCCTTGGTTCCTTCACTGACCGCATGTTTCGCAAGTTCACCAGGCAATAGTAACCTTACAGCAGTTTGTACTTCCCGCGAAGTAATAGTGGAACGCTTGTTGTAATGAGCCAATCGTGATGCTTCGGCTGCAATCCTTTCGAATATATCGTTGACAAAGCTGTTCATGATGCTCATCGCCTTGCTGGATATTCCAGTGTCGGGATGTACTTGTTTCAGTACTTTATAAATGTAGATGGCATAACTCTCCTTCCTCTTCCTCTTCTTCTTCTTATCGGTCTTACTGATATTCTTCTGAGCTTTTCCAGCCTTCTTCACAGCTTTACCGCTCGCTTTCGGTGGCATCCTGTACCGTGTTTGTAATCGCAAGAGAGACTACGGAATATGTTGAACGAGGATTAGCGCTCAGTATATATATCGCCCAGTACCTCGAACGCCCTACCAATCAAAAGCCTCACATTGCCGTTGGACGTAGAACGTGTTTTGATTGGTCGACGCCGTGGCGCCACCTAAGCATATAACAGCCGTGGTCAAAAGGAGATGTCACTCTTAGTGTATTCGTCAGAGTGTGCGGACAGTTATATCGAGAGTAAGGAACAATGTCTGGTCGTGGGAAAGGTGGAAAAATTAAGGGAAAGGCGAAGTCCCGCTCTAATAGAGCTGGGCTACAGTTTCCCGTTGGTCGTATTCACAGACTTCTACGTAAAGGGAATTATGCCGAACGAGTTGGCGCTGGTGCACCCGTGTATCTGGCGGCCGTAATGGAATATCTAGCGGCTGAAGTATTGGAATTGGCAGGTAATGCTGCACGTGACAACAAGAAGACCAGAATCATTCCGCGACATTTGCAACTCGCAATCCGGAATGACGAAGAACTGAACAAGTTGCTTTCCGGTGTTACGATCGCTCAAGGCGGTGTTCTACCAAACATTCAAGCCGTTTTATTGCCGAAGAAAACCGAGAAGAAAGCATAATTTATTTTACAATCAATATTCAACGGCCCTTTTCAGGGCCACCAAATTATTTTAACCAGGGACAACCCAATGCAAATATTTTTTTCCTTTCAATCGTGAGACGTTACTAAATTATACTACGCGAACGGAAGAATACATTTCAAAATACTCATTTTTATCCGATATACCGAGAATCAAGATTTAAACCGATCAACTGCCGCCATAGTCGGATGACCAATATCGCGTAGCCTCGAGAGGTGTCCCGATGACCATAATCGATCGACGCAACCAAACCACCAAAAAATACGTAAAATAAACATGAAATAAGGTTTAGCGTTTAGTACCCGCAACTTATAATTTCATGAAATTAAAATTGTATTTAATCAACATCGAAAATTAGAATCGATACTGCATCGTGTAATATTTTATCATATGGTCGGTTCACGCGTAATCGTTGGCGTTCAAAGTAGAATCGGTAAAATAGATTACATCGAAACATGGGATTCGCCGCTGTATTTATGCACGTGGATTATCAATACGCGGTTATGAACGTGGACTTTCATTGACGCAGGGAACGATTAAATACATATTGCCCATCATTTTGGTAATATTTGCAACGTTGTCGCCCCTTTGATTCGTAGATCCACCGGTCGCAAATATTTGATTCTATCGGGTATCAAAATTGGTATCGAGAGAAGGTAACGGTATTAATGTTCAAGGTATCTCAGGTCGGTAAATTTACAACGCGCCGGTACGAACGATCCAGGGGACGTTATCGTGCGAGTCGTACCCGAGTATAAAGGAATAAGATAAAAAACAAAAGTACTTTCTCACTACATTTTCGCTATTGCAACAGCAAAATGCTTTTATCAAACGCTAAATGGCCCGCATTCGATTTGATTTTTTTCATACGTGTCACCGAAATTTGTACGACAAAAACACGTCCAAACGTCCCTCTTCTCGTCGCAACCCTATTTTACATTCGGCGCGACGTTCAAGGAATTATACGTAGAGTAAAATTCATCTCATCGTCCAATCAATTTTTCCGCAATGTTGGGAAAGTTTTTCAACTTGCCGTCTAAATTTCCATGCGGTTGAAACGGACAAGGTCTAGATAGGCCCGCTTTTGGCGCGATATCGGCATTCGCGCTCACCGCACTCGTTTCTCGAGTATCTCGTCCACGAAGCGAAAGGAAAGAAGAGAAAACACGAGTGGTCGAAGAGCGGCGGAGACGTGATTGGACTCGAAGGATGTCATCGCACCGGTATATTTACGAAGAGCGATACTCGGGTCTTTTCGCACAGTTCGAGCGTACGCGTCGGAAATATATAATTGGGAAAGCATTCGCCGTAAAAGGCGCAATGGCGTGCGTGGTCGATCGAGAGAGTCGACGCGAGGGGCAACGCCCGCTGTGAATCGGGCTTAAGGTTTCCCGGCCGTGGCGAGTAGGCGAAGGCGCGCGGGTATCGTAACCGAGGAGTGACTTAATCGGCGCAGCGTCCCGGTGCCGGTGGTCTGCACGCCGAAAGAAAGGGAAAGTGCGCCGGAGGTTCTGGCGCGAAGACGGCGTTCTCAGTCCGCGTAAAGCGAGCGCGCGGCCGCACGCGTACGAGACGTTCCTCGGTGGCGATCTACTGCGCAGTCGATCGGCGTATCGGGCGCTGATCTAGCGCGCACCGGACGCTCTTGAGGCCTCTCGGGGAAACTGCCGCTGGCGCGTGCCGCCGGTGCCGCCGTTTCTTCGGCTTCGACGCTCGACTTCCACCGCCAAGACACTTCTAGGATGTCCTCGAGGGCTTTCGGCGTGGATCAGGAGAAAATCGGATGACTCACGGTGGTAATAATGTTTCTAAGGTGCCTACTCCGGCACGGAATGCGCGGTGTACGTATCGTATAACTCGGAAACATTCCAGAGTGCACTGGGTGGATTCGATTTTTCTCGTAGTCGATCGGCGTCGATCGGTGTCGATCTTACGCTCGACACAGCCGGCTCTACCGTCACGGACAACACCTTTGACTTCGGGCCGGGCATCGGCCGCGATACCGAGATCACCGATAGATCCTTCCCGATCCTCCGATCGTCCCACCGATCGGCCCAATACGATGTCACCGGCCACCCTCAAGAGCCTGCCGAGTTTCCGACGCCGCTCGCTTCGTAATGTGCATCGCGGTGGCATCTGCCTACGCCGCAAGGTACGATCCGGTATACGACCATCGGCCGGCGATCGAGCGCATTAGCGAAGGCTAGTGTCGCCGGCCGGAGAACCCTCGAGTCTCCCCTTTGACCAGGAATCGAAGAACCGGGAGACTCGGTCCTGGTTTTTCTCTTGGCGGCCGAAAAAAAGAGGAAGATAGAGGAACGTAGGAAGTTCGAGCGCCTAAAAATTGGTAAAGGTTTAAAGCGCGTTTAAAGGTTCGTTGCTTCCGAGTACGAGTGATTTTGGCCGATTTTGGCCACGCGGATTTTTTTTCGCACGCGAAGTACCGCTCGACGTAAACGCGGATCTTTCTCCACACTCTTGCGGAGCAAAGTAGCTCCTTTGCGTAGTTTCCTTAATGTCAAATTGGTCGCTCGATCATTCGAAAGGTTGCGGAGGGGAAGGTTTTGCGACTCGATCGTTCCGCGCCTCGTTCCTCCTGCGCTCCTCGAGTATGCTTTCTGCCGTCTCGCGAACGGTGAAGGACGCACGCGTATATACTTTATTATTGGGGAAAGGTCCCAGAATGTAGAAGTCCTTGAGAGCGCGTTCAAACGCACGATTTTCCAAGCGACCGGCGCACGGTTGAATTTCAGGACTCGCCGCTATAACGAGTCGTGTAATTATCCTCGACGTCCATCGCGCGAGACTCGTTGCGATACTTTGTCACTTTTGATTTCCATCGGGCATCGTAATCCGGTTGCTTCATCCACCGTCGAGCGTGCACGCGCTTTATTAATGTAACCGTCTTTCTACGATGTCGTTACTATCCGCGTTACGTTGAATAATAGTATTATGCCACGCTTACGCAATCGAGAAAATTTCACTTTCCGCGATGCAAACCCGTTCGGTGCGGTATAGGCGATGGACGGCTATCCTGGCCGAGATCGCGCATGCTCCCACATGCTCGCGCGGATCCTGGATATCGAAATCATTTTTCCGTCCGGCCGATCACCCTTCCTTCTCGCTCCTTTGCCCTCGCTCCTTATTATTTTACCCCTTAACTCGGCAGGCTTGCTCGACCGGTCTGTCGCGAGACGAGCGTATTTATCCGATACAAGGACGACCGAATCGGTATACCTTCGAGGGGGCCAGGATTTCTCGATAGCTTTGCGCGTTCTATGATACCTCGTTTCCTCCTTAGACGATCACTCGACGCCGGTGATCGATGGTTATTAGTATTGCTCGGGCCACCACTTATCCCGATAACCGTGGTGTAACGGTAACGGTGCAACGGCTCCTTATGTCATTTCTCCGGCCCGCTGGTAACTTCTTTGCGCAAGGAGTTACCGATAAGTAGTCCAATGGCGTGTGAGAACTGACGCTTTAACTTTTTCTATCCTCCAAAATGTTTTCGACCGAGCGTATTCGCCCGCCTCGCGCTTGCATTTAGGTCGTCTCGTAGGATCGCGAGAGATTTTACGGTGTTTCACGGGGATAGACCGCCGTGCCTTTCTCGTTACTGCTGAGAGCGATTAAAGTGATGCAACGAGTATACGATATCCTTGAAACGCAGGCTATTTCAAACGCGATTCTGACGAAACAAAATTAGTACCCTCCGTGAATCGGTACGTGACCGTTGGGGCGAACGTTTTAGGAAGATTATCTCGACGCTCGCGTTTTGCACGATCGATGACGTGAGGCACGGAAAAACATTGTGCAATAAACTCTGGCAATTTCCTCGGGTGAGGTGCTCTAATGAGATTCGATCGGTGTGTCGAGGGTAGGGCGATCGAACGTGCCACGTCGAGAAATCTGAGCGTTCTCGAGTCTACTCGTGCAGAAGGCATCGAGAAGTTTCATCGATCGTTTCGATGATGCTGTACATTTTTCGTCGTTGCTGTACACGTCGACGGTTCCTCTTTTTGGACTCTCCTTCCTTATTTTACTCAGTAGAAAACTGTTAAATTGCAGAACATATTTGCCGTGGTTTGTTGACGATGAGCCATTCCTCGCATTGGCAGGAGCATCGTGCCGACCACAGCCCGGATTACCTCGGTGGCCTTCGAATACTGGGCTGCAGTCAAAGCTGGTGTATATCCGAACGATCCACCAACGAGGGATCACGATGATCGATCCAATCTTGGGGATAACTCCGATCTGGTGGCTGCTGCTGTACGCCAGCTTCCTATTGCTACTGTCACCGCTGGTGCTGCTGATGGTCGTGCTGCTACCAAATTTTCCTATTCTATTGCTTAGAAGAATGTGTTACATTCCTATCGAGTCTATATGACCGTTGCTCTACCGAAAACGAGGTAACCTGGTACGATAGACGATGATAGTAATGTCTCGCAGACAATAACGTTCGCAAGGTCTTTAGTTTTGTATCAAAATTTTGAATCTCTGCGGAGAGCTATCGTGCATTCGCGATAGGCTTACGCGGTAAGATGGCTTTACTGAAAATGTAAACTCACTCACGACGAGTGCGGTGATAAATATGTACAGTCGGTATGTAAGATAGTTGTATCGTATTATGCGTCAAATTTCGCCCGTATGTAAATAGATAAAGGATAATTGCGTGCGTTACTTAAAGTAGTGGCCATTTGATTATTTAAGGCATGTCGACATTCGGAAATACGTAATCACGGAGAGCACGCAAACGGCGCTGCTTATTCCGTTTCACGGCGTGTAAGGTTGTAAAGTTTTTATTACCATACTTGGAATTGTAACCTACCATAGACATACACGGATTCCATTGTCCTACGCGTGACGATACGAGTTAAGTAGCCACGATACATTCGTGGTACCGATGAATGTCATTTCGATATTCCTGTAACGTGATTTAACACGGCCTTTGTGTGCAAACGAGGATAGCATTCGCAAGTTCGTCGTATTTTACAATTTCCATAAAGTTTTTTTCCCGTTCGTTGCCAAGATTCTGCCGCTCCTCCTACGGGCGTGCCATCGCGATGCAAGGCAACGTCCGTTACGATACAATGTGATATAATGGTAAGGCAAGTTTGCGAGAACTTTGCGACCCATTTTGACGAATTCTCGAGTGTAACGTGTTTGCGAAGACCAGTGCAGTCTTTGCCGAAGATTTCGCTTTCATAGCTATATTCACCGGCGCAAATGAACGCGGAGTAGTTGAATAAAGTAGCGTCGAAATAGACCTCTGTATCGGGCGTCCTCTTTTTAAATATATCGTACACCGATTATCGCTACACGTTGCGCTTATTAAATAGTTGCCTGCTAGGAACGAATACCTGCCGTACGACCAAACGAAATATTCGGTACGAGATGTTAATTATGCGAGACAGGCTTAAGGTGAACGGGCTGTTGGGGGAAAGGAAGGGATTTTTATCGAATTATTTACGACCGTAAATGATAGTCCGATCATAACCGACGGATGTTGATCGATCGGTACGTGTCATTTTACTGCGCAATAGAATCTCCACGTCGGATATTATCGGCATCGAACGATATCGGTCTATTTATCGACCATACCTAACAACGGATGCAAACGTTGAAGTTACTTTTTTGCCAAACAATTTAATACCTTTGCGAGCGTAAACCGAATCTTCAAACCGGATGTAAAGACTTATAAGACCAGCGTGAAAGATGAAGTAGAAATAAGGTTTCTAATGCCAGAGTTATATAAATGCAAAATTATAAATTCGCGTATAGCCAGTTTACGTAAGCATACCGTGGAAGATTAGATGTCAATCTCATCTTTTCCAGTAACGCGTTATTACAAAAAGTTATGCAAAGTTTTTCAAGTTTTATACTCCTTACGCTCAATCGTGCAAGTGTGTATATCGCGATTACAACATTTTCTCAACAAACGTACTTGTCTATTTATAAAACACGTCTATCGTATCTACTCGCGATCCGATCTCAGAACGTACATTCCGGATTTTGTCGGATTATTTCCACAACCCCCGGGCGATATAATCTATTTTAAATGTATCGAATTTCGTTTGGTCCTCGGCTCTATCTTCGATCGTTTATTATCCATCTTTTCCATGCCACGAGCAATGCACTTGTGGTGCACCGCGACCGTTTGTCCTTCTACAGTTGACCGGTGATATAGGCGGGTCCGAAGTTGGACATTATATTATAGTACCGATCGGACAGTACTTTCGCCAAGTGGTGTTCGTAGTGGGGGAGGTGGGACTTGAACCCTGGGACCCCATGGGCCATATATACTACGGTACCATGCAGCTCTCTTGCTACTTGGTGCCAGCTTCTTGCCGATCTCTGCCGCAAGGAAAGGTACATCGAGAGGGGAGCCCATAGCGCAAACGTGAGTACTCTTTAAAGGCGTAGAGGACGGAAAAGGGATGGCCGGAAACATTTCGTGGATCGTCCCCCAAGCTTGCGCCGGACGATATTGTGGGAAAATATATAGGAAGCGTCGTGCGCGGCCTTTCGACGGGCTGTGAGAAGGAACGAGAGATGCCGTGCGCGTTAAAGACGTGAATCATCGGTGCATCGCGATCGGTAATATCGGCGACGTCTTTTCATTCGCGGTTTATCGGATCGATAGTGCCACGCACGACGATCGATCCCCGATAACGATCGAACGTCTTATCGTCTCTCTCCACTTTACGTCCGATCTTCCGAAACGAGAGCTTTGAATCTCTTCTCATTGGGAGTGCGAGATAATATCCTTTAACGTCGCTACATCGTCGTCCAGGTAATGGTACGCTGCTCTCGGGGAACTAGGTTCGTTTTGCGATCGATGGAGATGCGATTTTTTGAATCATCGAGTAATCGTACCTCGTATTTTTTCTCTACGCGATGTCGGCGGATTGTGCGTATCGGAAAAGGATGCCTCGAGCGATCGAGCTTTGGGCAACGGAAATTCTTCTGGGTGCAGCAACTCGGTGCCGAATACACGCCTACCGACAAAATCAAGGGAACATTCCACGCGGGCCGCACTCGAATCGTTCGTACGCGTTGCTAAGTTTCTTACACGCGCGAGATCCTTATCCAACGGTGGCTTTCCAGTTACCTTTCCAGAAACAATGACGGTGTCCGCTATGCTGACGCGCGGCAAGCCCGTGCAGCGTGTTCGCCGGACGATCGCCAAATTCTTCGCGCGGTGAGAACCATCCGTCGGCGCGCGCCTCGCATTCGTGGTTATAGATCTCGCGGGAGACGGCATAATCGGAGTCGAAGCAACGCTCGTCCCTTGCGAGCACGAGTCGCGATTGATGCAAGTCCAAGTAAGATCCACGGCGATGGCTAGAAGCTTCGTTCGCGCGACGCTTTAGGGTCGGATAGGCGGACACGCGTGTCCCAGTTTGAGCGGTGGTCGCCGCGCGCAGAGTTTCGCGATCTCGACGATACGCTTCCTCTCCATCCGGATTCCTCGCGATACCCTCGGATGTGCCGCGCTAGCCTCAAATTTCGGCCGTGCTATCGGCAATGGTATTCGTTACAGATGAAGTTGCTGGTCGTGTACGCGATGGTAGCCCTGGTAGCTGCCCGGCCAGGGCTCCTAAGGGTCCCGAAAGTGTACAACGCGGTGATCACCAGCAACCAGAATCTCTCGCCCTCGAGGGCAATCCCGGTGATACAGCCGGTGATCCACCGCACGGCCATCGGTTACGTCCCGCCGCTCTATTACGCCCAGATAGCCCCGCACTTTTCGGGACCGGAAGTGGTGCACCTGCCACCGATCGGGCCGGAAAAAACGGCCTCGGCGGAAGGGGCGGACGTTCGAGCGGAATCATCCCTGGAGAGCTCGAAAGCGTCGAAGGAGACGGAGGAGAGTGTAGGAGCAGCGGCGGCGGCGGCGGCGGCGGCGGCGGCGGCGGCGGCGGATCAGAGTCCGGAGGGCGGCAAGGAGCTTTCCAAGGATGCTCCCAAGGGGAAGAAGGCGGAGGACGTGCCCCTGAGTTTCTACCCGAACTATCATTCCTTGTACTACGACCCGTACTTTTACACCTACAACGGCTTCAATCCGCATCTCGCGCCCGGAACTTACTACGTGGATTACCAGCCTTACGGCGCGCTCCAGCCGATCCCGGCGACCACGCCCAAGGCGGCCTACGAGCAGCGCCTTCTGCCCGGTTATCACGATGGGAAGAAGGACGGCGGACCGAAGGTCGAGAAGGAAAAGATACCCGACGTTCCACCCCCGCCTTTGCCAACGGCCGTGCCCAAAAGTTCTTCGACCTGAACGCCCATGGAATATCCCGCGACGCGCTCGCGGCCCCATCTTTGTACGGTTAGATTCTGTTAGCTATCGAGAGTTAGCCTTAGCGCCGTCCTTTTCGCCAAGCCTCCTCGGGAGTTGCCTGCGTAGGCGTGGCTCTCCGGAGAATAGAGGTTTGCCGTTGCTCGGCCGATGCTGCCACGCTCCTTCGAATCGATAAGACCGTTAAATCGTTTTCCGGTGCTGTAGAGTTAAGTACGTTTGCCGGGTGGGGAAGAGAATGTAACACCCTGGAAAATTCTTTGTGCGGAAAGATACGATATTTTTAATTACGCACAACGTACGGTACACGGAGACCGACGCGGGACCTTGCCATTATAATGCAAGGCGACTAATATATATCTATATATATCGCTTTCGGAGCGGCGCGATATCCCTATTAACGCTCGAACCGCTTCCCCTCTCTGTCCTTATATTTTTCGCAATTCTCTTCGGTTTTCCCGACCCCCCACACCTTCACTATGTACGAGAAGCCTTCGTTTTCGTAGCCCTTTAATCGAAGCTTGGCAAAGTCGTAACCTCGTCCGCCAGAATCCAAGGAAACGGTCGCTCGAGTTTCGTTGTACCGCATCGTCTCGACGCAGGTTATGCAGATGGGCCCTTGTACGATCACCTCGAATACCGCGTCGAGGTTAGAATTTCCTTTCAGGCCCAAGAGTAAGTTGTGCCGATAGACCAGTTTTCCTTCGCAGTTGCCCCATCTTTCGTGACCGGTTCCGGACGGCCTCTGCGGCGACAGACAGTTTTTAGGCACCTCGCAAAATATATCGTTGGCATACCTCTCTAAGCGTTCTAAGCTAGCTTCGGATCGTTAGGCATATTTTACTGTAAAAAATATACGCGCTACGTTCCTAGAATATAAGACGGATGAACGGACAGCTTGCGCTTGTTTATTTTCACGCAAAAGGAGAATTGACGGAAATTGGATAGAGCAAAAGACTCGAATCTTAAGTAAATACGAGTTCGTTCTTACATCGTCGCGCGTCGGTCTTCCGGTTGCTCGTATTTCCACGATCGCTTCCTTCCCTTCGTTCCCACTTCCATAGGATTTGCGCCGCGTTTTGGGCGCAAAGCTACCGGAAAGAGATATATTCGGACAGCTCGCAGAGGTGGGATTAACTTTTAAATCCTCCCTTTGGACGTTACTCCTCGGAGGAAACGTATTCGCATCTTCGTTCGAACGATCGTCGATACGACCGCTCTGTACCGCCTGTTCTACGATATTAAACTTTTGGGGAATCTCAGTTTCGAAGACGGGCCGGCTTGAATCGGCCGTTATCTTGCCGGGAATATAGCCCGTCGTTTGTCTTTCGTCATTACTATATCCTTGCCTCGAACTTTCCGTGCTCGTCGAAGAGACATCGGTCACGTCCGATATGGCTTTACGCGGTTCGTGCTTGAAGGAGCTTCTTGCCGTGCTGGTCGAGACTGTGCCGTATCTCTTGGCTATCTCGCGCTGCCGAGAATAAAATCTCTCCATAACGGCTCTTCTCTGGGCATAGTAATCCGTGGCGTTTGCATCCGAATGACGTTTATGCCGGAGAAACGACGGCCCTTTCCAACGATGCACTTTTGCATCCGGGGAATGTGGGGCTATATCGGTGAAACGGCCGTTTCGTCGGCGAAGCGTTTTCTTCTCCATCAAATATTTATCGGCCGGGCCATATTGGGTGTTTTCCGCCTGGCGAGAATCCTTGCCTCTCGAGCCATCGTACGGATCGCTCCTCTTGGACGCGTACGCTTCCGCGTAACTCGCTTTTCCCGTAAATCTGCTCGAGCTTATTCGAGCCTTATTTTCCTCTATCCTTCTGTACGTCCCGCTCTCCCACGGACGGTCTTTATCCTTGACGCTTTGAACTCCCGACCGTAGACCGACGGTCTCGTTTGCAAGGCCGATCTTCGTATCCTCGTTATCCGGCACTCGATGTCTCTTGCACTTTAGATCATTTCCCGACGAGCAACTCTTTAACGACTCGAGCTTTCCGAAGTCTTCGCGAGAGAATCTCTCATCGTTCAACGGCGACGCAGCGATCAAGGTGATTTCGAGAAGAAACAACGCCGCGAGAATGTCGGATGGATATATCTTCTTTCGAGGGACGATCATTCTCGGCTGGATCGAGTAAACGCGCGCACAGCGAGGAAATCAATGAACGAGCGAACTACGAAAGCGATTCGCCGTCTTTGACCTCGCTTTATCTCACGCTGCTGGGGTGAGAGACCTCCGCGTTTGTACGTATAGATCGCGAGCGTATAGAGAAAAGTTAATTACGCCTGGCGATTCCGCGAGATAAAAGTATTTCCGTAAATAGAGATGTATTGCGGGCCGAGGAAAGTGGAAGGAATGCAAAAATAGAATTTATTCTCCGTGCCGGTAGGACCGTCCAGGTGTTTCCGGTATTCGCGGGATAGAAATCGACGCCCGCGGCCAGGCAGAACGTTGAAATCTTCCTATCGATAAGGACACGGTATTTTATTATAAATATTTAATTTCGCAGAGGTACAAGCTAAAAAATATCGAGCATACATTTAACGTATAAATTAGGAATCGGCAATAACGATGCAAAGGATGGTGAGCGAGTTGAACGTTACAGCGCCTCTACGGCGATACTGTCGTCGTCCAAATTCTCCTGGGCCCCTTCCGGTTGCTTCATTTCCGATTCCGGATCGACTTTCGAGTCGAGCTTCTCGATCCCGTCATCGTCGTCGTGCTCGTCCTCGTTGGTCGGCCGCGGTGTCGAGGTTGGGGGCACGCTCGGTCTTGGTAACGATCCGGGATGGGATGGTCTCAGCACGGGATACACCTGCATCGAGTAACCCAATCGCTCGTTAACCGGCGATCGCTTAAAAAAAGATCGGCAATTCTAAAGGAGACATCGTTGGACACGAAGAGTCCTCGTTACCGGGTTCAACGGAATCCCGAAGTCGTAGACCGGTGTTCCGTAATAATAATTGTAGGGAGGAAGGTGCGAAATACCATTCGTCAGTACTGCGGCGGGTACGGTTCTTACGTCCGTGTGCATCTGCAAGGAGCAACGCATGAAAAACGAACGTGCACTGCCAAGAAACCGAAAGGTTGGAAAACGTATTTTCGGTACATTATAAAGGTAATAAGGTGAATACGCATCCTGATAGGCAGCGAACCGAAGATAGTGCGGCTGGCCGCTGATCGCCGCTGACGGATAATGATAAGCACCGGCAAGCACGCTCGTCCACACTGGCTTAGATTGACTCGGAACAATCAGGACGGCTATCAGAGCAACGAATCTGAGGGCGACCTTTAAGGAGACCGCGAGATCTTTTATTCGTGGCTTTGATCGCTGCTCGAGAACGAATGCTTGGCGGAGCTGGGATGGACGTTCCATCTTGGTTACCGCTTAAGACCAAATGAGGCGTCATTTCGAAGAGCTCGGGTGTACGTCCCGTTCTTGTTCGACGTAAGAAACGACGCTATGCGTTTGACATTGCTTTTAAAGCCGGACACAAAGGCCGCGCATCGATGACGCGGCTGGTTTTCTTTTAAAATAACGCCCGACTACGTACGAGCTCGATGTTCGTGTTTCGCATGCAAACGATTCTTATAACCGTGGCCGGTGGGAAAGTACAATACTTTTTTGGAAATATACTAGAAGCCTTTCGCCTTGCATTACGGGAATACGAAGCACGTTTTGCGTACTTTATACTTCGTTTCGTATTTGCTATTCGTCGAAAGATTATCCGATCGTGGGCAACGTCCTCCCTGAGCAGTCCCTTTCGGCGCGGCGCCGAGTTATGCGGGAAAGGGGACGTGCACGGGGGATCGTGAAATTGGAGAAAAAGGGAATATCGGTTGCAAGAGTCCCGAAGAAAAGGCTCGAAGAAAATGAAGAAGAAGGCAGCACAGGATGGCACGTTGGCGAAGGAGCGATCAAATTGGTAGGCTAACTCACCGGCATCGTGTGTTCGTAGCTTTGCAATAGGCACGGAAACTATCTGCACTAACCTGAATTTCAGCCCTACCCGCGATTTATATATTCCTCCTGAACAGCAAACCCCCACCCCGCGGGATATCATCCGCGATTCTTTTTTTTCCCATGCTCCTACGCAAAGTCGTCGTGTCGCCTCCTCTCGATCCTCGTGTACAATACGGAGAACGGGATACGCGCCGATTTACGCCTTTTTTTTTGTGCAACTCGAAGACTTCTCTCGCTCGCGCACCTTTGGCGAATAACACCGTCAAGGGGTCTTAATCGGTGTCCACGAGGACCGCGCGAGAAGCGACGAAGCGATATACGGATATATCATAGATTCTGCGAGAGTATAGGATTTTCAGCCATATCGGGGAAATATCGGTCGACCGTGTGATGTGATTTGTGTGCGGATCAGTAAAAGGGACGGCGAAGATATCCGAGAAGGACAAGCACGTGGACCGGTTAACGTTCAACGAATATGGATTATGGAGAAAGGGCGTGGTCGGGCAACTTTGACGCTCCAATTTACATCTCTAACGTCCACCGGTCAACCCGTGTCACCTTGTTTCTCCGGGGATCCTTCGATCTCGATCGATGGTTATTCACGATCTGGACGCGCCGTTGGCCCTCCGTGGGCGTGTCGTCATTTTGGCCAAGAGACTTTTTAATCGCGAATGCCGATCGAATGCTAATCCGGAAGACGATGTTTTTCGGACCATAACGGTATCTTAGGCCGTGAGCGGGGCGGGTATGTACGCGTAACGCCCGAATCTCTATCTCGGAAATCGCGAAAGAGAGTTTTCGTAACGCCCGCTCTTTGAAGTTATTCTCCAATTTGAATTTCACGTATTTTATGGACCAACTTCGAGAGCTCGATGTTACTTTGCGAATACTTTCGAATAACCTCAAACGACAGGATCGAGTTGCGTAGAGAAAATTTAAGGTCTTCCATTATCTTCGTTCCGCAAATCTAAGGGACGAATCTCCCATGCCTCGACTCGCGCTACGGACCTATCCGGTATGGCTACGCGATTTTGCTTCGTCTCTTCGCGGTTAAAGCTTCCAACGAGATCGACCGAACGAAAGCGGACTAGACGGGCGTACACCTTAGCTCGCGAAGAGATGAAACTTCGACTCGAGAATCAAAGGAAGATCATCGCCATGAATCGATATCACTGCGATCCATCCAGGTACGCGCGATACTCCTTTCGCATTTCAGACCTTCCTCTTCCTTCCTAATTCCGAGAGTACCTATCGCATCTAAGGAATGCTCGCGATATACATTTCTGCTGCTTACCGATCGTCCACGTCCGTCTACGTCTCGAAGGACTCCGGGTTTGCGCGTTCGTTCGTCGATTCAAAACTGCCCCTTTACGCGGTCGGTCGGCACCGGAGGCCCTCGTGGACCACGGAGCGCGTTTGAATCGGAGCGCCCTTCCCGCAATCGATATGTAAGCTCGTGAGACGTCGACCGAACTCGTGGAACTTCGCGCGCCTACTAATCAATCTGCTCGAGCTTTGGTGTTTATCAACAAGTACGGAGCAAACTCCTGAATCCCGTCGGGTCTCGGGCGGCGCCTCTCCTTCGTGCGCGAGGTACGATGCTCCGGGTGTCGTCTGACCCGAGGCAGTAGCATCGGGCTCGCGCCAGAGGCCCAGGTTCGAGCAGCCGCTCGGCTTTGAGCTCCTGCTCCGAGCCACGACCGGAGCTGCTCCAGCGATTCCACCGACCATCGTCCGATCCATTCCTTCAAAAGCTCACCTCTCGTCGCGTGCCTTCCTCGCGCACCGAGCTACGATGCTCCGGATGTCGTTCGACGCGAGTCGGTAGTGTCGTGTACCCGCCGAACAGCCCGATCGAGGTTCTTCTTCTTCCGCCATCGCCCATTCCGGCTCTCATCCCCTTTCCATCTCGCGCTACCCGCTCGCGTATCGATACCGCCGCATGGATTTACCGGTCGCCCATGGTTTCGTTGCACGGCAGGCGGTTTCCCCTGGACATCCTTGTTCCTGCGCGTAAGTATCTCGGCACGTACCTTTGCGAGGCCTGCCGAGGCTCCGTACTTCCGACCAATTGTGCTCCACCGTGCTTTCGTGGGAATTCGAGAAAGTTTTCGAGACCGATCGTTTACTTGCTCGCTCTTTTACTCATCGACGTTCGATCAAAGCTCGAACTCCAAAGCTCTCTGCGTTACCGTTCGCGCGATTTATTTAAGGATTTTCGAGATCTCTCGGTTGAGTGGAACGGTCGTTCCCCATGGTCGATGGCCGGTATCCGAGGTCCGATGGAAGTGCGAAATCTCGGGATTATTTACACTGTAAATATTTCATCGTCCGGATAACATTTTGCGATGTATTCACCTGTCCGTCATAATTTACCGTGACACTTTTTGGCGAAACTAATGACGCTTTGGTGGCAATAGCGCGGCGATTACTCGTGGGGAACTTTTCCACCTTTTGGCAAGCGGCATTCACTTCCGTGTTGATGTTTTGCAAACGATTCCTCGTTCGCGGTCGATGTCAAACGAAACTGGACTTTATCGTTTGAAAATAGATTACTCCGTACCGGGATTTATGCTAACGTATCAAAGACGGCGTATCTTAGCACCAAAGTTTCCGAGAGCTACGGCATTCTCGCGCTACCGAGCGATCGAAGCACGGATGTTCCGCTAAAGAGCAACGTGCAAACGTTTTGAAGCGTGAAATAAAATAAAGTACCGAAGAGCTGTTTGGTCGCCGCCTCGCGTACTTCGATCCATACGCGCTGAACTATCGACACGTCTGAAGCGGTGAAAGAACAGAATTGCCAAGGTATTAATCGTAGTACGCGCAGACTTAATTTCGCGGTGAAAAAGGGCAAAGATCGTCCGTTTTCGGTAACGATTCGAAGGGTGCCGTTGTCAGGGCTCGAGGGTGGATTCGAAAATATTGAATAAAGGGGGCAGTTTATGGAAAGCGGCCGACACTATAAATAGAGGCGCCTCGTGCGTGCGTGCTGTGCTTTTAAACATAGTTTTGGCAGCGCGAAACGTCAAACCGCCTCGGAGTGGCGGAGCGCGTGGATCGTTCTGCGATTTTCACAGAAAATCCCCGGCAGAGTACTTGATTCATCTTTGAAAATACCGTCCTTCTCCATCGGCGTTTCGCGAGTAAAACGAAAAAGCGATAACCAACGGTTATAACGAAAACATCGAGAAATACATTAGCGATTTCGTTTAATACACGATTACGAAGCAAATTGTACCTGGAGATAAAGAACGAAACGTAAGAGATCTTGATAACCGTACGCGAGATATTAAATTAAACCGAGCCACGCGTGCAATCGTGGTACGAAACGGTTGCGAAGGATGACGGTCTCTAATCGAAACCTACATACGTAACAGCGGCTCTTACGAGAAAACGTTTGTCTGTTACCGTTCGCCAAGCGTCTCATCGAAGGCTCGCTCCGTCTTGACGAACACGATAAGACTCGGTGTGCGCCGAATTCGGTACTGATGAAGGGCGCGGGGGTCGTCATCGAGGAGTGGAAAGGTTGAAATGAAAAGTGCATCGGAGAAGTGCAACAAGGAGAACCGGTGGCCGATGGAGGCGACGCAGCTCATCGGCGAAAATGCGCAGGACCTACAGGACGAAGAGTAAAAATCGCAACACTAAAAAAAAAACGTCTCGTCCTCCTTGTGTGTCGTGCGTGTGCCAAACGTCCGTCTCGCGTTCCCGCTCCCAGTTCAGACGCACGCTCGAACCTGTCCAAACATTGTCAGTACGATTTTTGATGCAACGAACTTTCACGCAGGTCGAGTGTTTTGATTTATCTTTCACGAGCTTATTGGCGTGGACAAACGCTGATAAAGATTCGCGAGAAATTCTACTTTGTCGCGATAATTGGATTATCTCAAAGACGTGGAACGATGAAACGTGTCCCTCGACTTACCGAGCCCAGAAGGGGTAGCTATGCGCTCTTTCGATTCAAATTATTCTAAAATTCCCATTTGGCATGCTGAAGCTCTTTGCGTGGCCAAATGTCGACAAGATGCGGGCATCGTTAGGCCAAATTAATTTCTTACCAATCCAGATGCGTGCTGAAGCGCGAATGTTCCGATTTATATGCCCGTTTTTTTCTTCCGGGATATCCATCCTCTAAAACTAATACGTTTCTAAAATTTATTTTTAGGTTTGAAATTATTTTTCTCGCGTGATTCGAGTATTTATACTTCGTATAGAGCTTGTCAACCAGATTTATCGCATTTAGATTTCGTAGGCAAAGCGTTCTCGTTCCGAAAATATCGTTTACTAGAAGTAGACTTTAGAATGTAAATCGTAAATAGACTCTGACGCTAACGTATAAATTTGTCGGCCACGTACTTTTTGAAAGATAATATATTGGGATAATGTTTATATCTTGCGTTGTTTATCCGATAACATTGGACAACGCTGTTTTGAAAAACTACGCTGGCTACGGTTTCTTATATTTTTGCCAATTGTACGTGCGTTTACGTGCACGATGCGCGGGTAAAATGTACGCTGCGCCAGTCTGAAGTGTTTGGAAGCGTTCGTAAACGTAATCGCTGAACGTGGACGTTATGGTCGGACGTTCTTTTATGGTATACGTCCTTTTTACGTTTTCTGCTATTAGCGGTATTCACAAGTTCCACTACAAAACCTCGATTTATCGGTGTAATTATTTATTTGTTACAAGCAGGTTACTCGAACAGTATAAAAAAATTGTGCTAAATTTGTTCACCGACCGATAGATCCTTAGCCTCTTAATTCTTTATCGAGACAAAAATGCATTGCTCGCTTTCCTCCATGACTGTGCTTTCAACGATGCACGTGGTTATTTTAGAAACCTACCTCTTACTCGGCTGTGTTAATTAACCTTGATGTCGACGTTGCGTGAATTCCAATATCGAATTTTAATTTCCGCGACATAGACTAACCGTGACCGGCTGATCGTAAACTCTGAGTAATGCGTACTCTCGTCCGCATTGGATCAGAGCCAATGGACAGAGTAATCGATGCCTTGAATGACACGTATATTCATGTATCGCTCGCTTCATTGTAAGCGAATAATATTGTTTTTATCGCGGATACGAGGATTTTAGTAGAAAACCATAAGACTCCGTGTATTCTATATATAGATATTATTGTCAACAACGCTAGCTTTTTCCTTATGCATCATTGCCACCTCGAACACAATGTTTCGTATTTAGTTGGCCGAATGCACATTGTTTTCCAAGTCGAGGATGTCGATCGTGAGTGGCTTTCCTCGATAAACGGAGGCGTGTTTTTAACATTCTTTGGTCGATGGTCGATGGTCGATCGATCGATACGAAGATCAATTTTAATCGCATACGAAGATAGAGGTTGAGCGTCTTGTGCGTGCGTTTGCAAATTTTTCATGATTTTTCTTCGACAGCATTAATAGAGCACTCTGAAGTCTATCGTGTTTTACGTATTTGCACGCTTGCTAGCCATATTTGTTTTTGCCACTTTCAATCCTTCGCTATGACCGATAATTGAGATTTCATTGGTTATGTTGCGGTTCAGTGTGATGTCACCGAGCACTAAAGGCGCGGACGAGGCTATCAACGATGCATTGTTAGAGAAGCTCAAAATCTATGCATCCAAGCCACAGGAGAGCGGTGACACATTCAGGACGATCGTAGCCAAGATACATGCACGAGTCACATCCTCAGGTAACTGATTTCAGCGATATATTTCGGCAATAAAGCGTATTTTTTTTTCTTCATCAAATTGGAGCCTCGTTCGAAGTCCTTATCGTCGGCTCGCATTTCAATTCGTATCGTTGCAAGTATGCGTAGCACTGTCTCCACTAAAAGGTTATTTTGCAAGTGTACGCGGAGAAAGTAACGTTTCTTTGTATCGCATTTCGGACAGATGGCGTGTGTCTTTTAACGCGATAAGCTGGTGCCTGGCGTGAATCGTAGGTAAGGTGGTAAAGTTTTAAACGAGCATGGGCATCTTGGACACTTCAAGATGGGATTCGTGCCGTTAAATTCCTATTTCGATCGCGCACGTTAACTTTCATTTCGCGGGACTAATCACCGGCAACTCGCGCAATTTCTCCGTCCCGCCGCATAGCGGTGCTTGGCCTTTTGCGGAAAAATCAATTCCGCCGACTCGGATACTTTTCACAACGATTTGCTTGATTTTGTATGCTTGGGGAAAAAGTCGAATCCGTCGGTCTCCGCGGATAGTCCCGAAAACGAAGAGAAACAAGTTTACGCGGTTTCGACGCCAGTGGCATGACAAGTATGTCACGAAGAAAACGCGACTCGCTAATAGCTGCTCGCTATACATACCCTGCTCTTGAGCGGGCGTATGCCACAAAATTGTGAAATGCAAAACCAGGTCGCTTTCGAGTATATCGCATACCTCGTATTTTCTCGCGGTCCTTCTAATGCCATTACACTTTATTTTAGCGTCATCCTTTGCGGTAAAAAGACGATCAAATTTCGTCCCGAAACTGTGACAAAGTACGATTTACGAGTGGTGTCGTTAGTCTTTCTCGGGTATCGGCGGACGGTGGCGTTTTGGCAGCTCGCGTCGTTTACCAGGCTCGATCGTTTCATAAACGCGTTGGCTCGCCAGTTTTACCAGCGGGCGCTGCTTATGATTGATTTTTCTTTGGAAAGATATTTCGAGGGGAGATTAAGATTTCTCGTAATCCACGCGGTACACTCGCGCGTGTGAACGGTTTTCGCCTTGTTCTCGATTTATCATAAAATTTGGACGGATCGAGAAACAGGTGTGCCTTCCCGACGTCATTCGTTATTTTCGAAAAGCAGATCCACGTTGGCCGATTACGTAAGAATTTTTGGTAATGTCGAGGGATCGGTTGGCCCACGTCCAGACAACTGCAAGCTCGAACAATAAACCGTTAACTCATCCAAAGGATTTGCGGTTGTGCCAATTTGATAAGAACTTTCGATCTCATTGGTCGGCTTTCCCGCATTAACCGAAATTCCCCTCGTCCGCAGTGACCGTGTCGATTCGCTCCTCCTTGCTCCGCTTTCAAACCGATCAGCCCTTTCGGGCTTCTAATTCGCGGACGCTCTTCTCGGTGTATTTAGATCTTCTTCCACTCGATACAAATCCAAGATATCGAACTTCGCGTTAAGCAACAATATCACCCCTCGTGTCCCGGAGTCTTTTTACGAGGTAATATTCGAGTCGTTCGTCCTTGCAGTCCCAACATGCGTTTTATTACGCGCGTAATACCAAATTTCTATTTCCGGCTGATATGCGCCTTGCGCTAATTAGCGGAAGCTCGGAACGTTTCTGGCGATGAAGTTAATCGATAGCTTTTCCTACCTTGACATTTGGCACCGAGAAGTACCCGATACTATCGCGGACGACAGCTTTCATTTTTTATGGACGGTGTTCGTGGCATTGGCGACGATTGGCATTGCCTCAATTCTACGATGAAATCCACGCGTACTGCCAACGCGCGATATCTCCCATATTTCGTGAAAGACATCGTTGTTAGCCGCACTTGCTCAACCACTTATGGAAACCAAGCACTTTTTGGATCGCGCAACTTTTATGCCCAAGAATATCATCCTTCTTATGGGCAGACAATTTATATTTTAACGATGGCTTCTGTTCGACGTGTCACGTCATCCAGCACAACTTACCGTTGCTCAATCGCGCGATAAAATGGATATTCTTTGCTCAGATCGTCGAGTACGCGAGCGTACGTTGGAGAAATTATGGCGCAAGAATTCCGGAGCGATGGAAATATTCATCACGTCGTTGGAGGCACGTAATCGAGATTTGCAACAACTCTTTATGCACCTTCGATCAACCTTTTTTCCGCGATGCTGCGCCCTTTTGCCAATGACCCCGCCGACACGCTAACGTGGCGTTCGCAATTTTAAACGAGCGTGACTGAGCGTCGTAGAGTTTTAAATCAGGCTGCCGCGGCTAATCGACACTTTATGGATCCAATTAAGCTTTTGGATAAGCACCGCAATTAACATTGGCCACGGAATAGCGTGGTTGAGTCGCATCAACACACGGGTCACCCGTGGTCTATTCCTCCGAAAGGCATTGGCGGAGCTCGCGGCGCTGGAAATCCGCGCGTTCCAATTTCTGATAAGTCTAGCACGCACGAAGACCGCCGTAATTATTCACGTGGCGTTAACGTCGATCATGATCGTACTCGTTGTTTAAGAGACCTCCGGTAGCGCGATGTTATTATAACGGCGCGAAATTGGGCGCGGTAACGCTTCAACCGCATCCTACGATCAGAGTCATACGTTTAACGGTTCACGCTTTACGATTCCTAACGCAAACCCTTTTCCATCTCTTCCTCTCGCAAATCCCTTTTCGATCCCGCACGACTCAACTCGGAATCTGTTGGCATTTCAGAATTCCAAGGACCACGTGGCAAATTGCAGTATCGCGGGAATATTGCACGAATGCATTTCGCCCCGTGTAACGAAAGGAAAGTCCAAAGGGAGCAAGGGTAAAGGTGTTACAAGTAATGGAAAATCTTGAACCCCGAAAGAGGAGAGAGGAATTTGCGAGTATTCTTCTATTACGGTAATTAAACCGACGTGTCTTCTTGGCAGGATCCAGTAGCCGAATGGCGGTCGTCCAGCTGATTAACTTGGGAATCACGCAAGTTCTAGCGAAACTCATTACTAACCTACAGCACGCTGATACGATCACGAGCGAAGTACTGCTGCAGGAAGTACTGTGGATATTGGGACAGGTGAGGATCCTTATTCGTTCGAAAAGTAACGATACGTCTCGATGACGGACGAGTATCCGATTGTTGCATTTGACAAAGGTCTCGTTCGTAGGTTGCTCAGAGGGACCAGAAGTTCGTGTCAAAAATGAAATTGCTCAACTCCGTAAAAGTGTTCCACGCGCTTCTGAAGCAACATTACAATAACAGCAAAACATTGCTACCCTTATTGCTCATCGTCAAGAGCCTTGCCAAAAATTGTGAGTAACATTATCGTGGAGATCTGGCGCCCCTTTCGATGGTTGCCCAATACCTCGAGCATACGAGCAAGTTATACTTTTAAATACGTTTTTTCCGTATGCAGCCTTCTCGCTTCAAACGTTAATGAAGGACGGCATTGCTAGTACCTTGGAGAAGACGTTCGTTTGCGTTGGTTATACGCCACACTTGAGACTGAGGACGCTGTTGGAGTGCTTGAAATATTTTACAGCGAACAGTATGTAAATTTCGCGTGATACGCCGAGTTAAAGCACGGATTTATTTTTACGCTTGCGACAGGACTCAAAGGCGTTGCGCGTATCGAGCTTCCTAATTCGATACCATTTTCAGGAGCTTGCTGTACAAAATTCATAAAAGTGGGCATCGTACATTTATTGATGCGAATCTTTGAGAGATGGGAGAAATTCGACGGTCAAATGAGATTGAAAATATGCGGTTACGCGCTCAACACGCTGCAGCATCTCTGTGCAATAAGTGAGTTTATCGCTGTCGAGATTGAAGCGTAGCGAATTACGATAATATCCGGCCGGAAGTTAATTCTGTAGGGTATGGACGCGCCAGCTGCGTGGGCGGCTTAAGGCGATTCTTCCGTACGATCGCGCTCTCTACATGGCAGCAACTTGCGCGGCTATTCTTTAAAATTGCCTGTACGAGAGTACAAAATTTATCCACGGTTAGGTAACGCGTTACCTTGTTTAATTAATATTAACGCGCCTTCAACATAACTCCCCCCCCCCCCTCTCTCTCTCTCTCTCTCTCTCTTTCTCTCTTTCTCTCTCTGAAACGCGTATCGGACTTTGCGAGCTGCGCCTGAAAACCATTTTTGATCGTTGGGCAAAGTTAAAGCTATGAAAGTACGCCAACACGCTTCCTTTGCGCTTCCTTTGCGCCCGTTTTAGAAGCTGGAAGGAAGGCCATCAAGTCGAACAATGGGCTACAGTTACTGTACCGGTTCTGCGGCAACTGTCCGGAGGACAAAGCCTACGACTGTCTGCTGTCACGCATATGCGGCATAATCAATCAGTGTCTGGAGAAGAAGGAGTTGCCGGTACCCGAAATGTCTCCAGCAAGGTGAAAGAAACGCCCAAGATCGCGATGCGGTTATCGAGAGCTGGAATTTCGGCGTAGATATATATATATATCGGAGTGCATACTCGAATCTTGTAGTGCGCTTTTGCGTTGAGCATGAACATACGCGTTAGCGGGTCTTCCGCATCCCCTTGCCAAGGAGGAATTTATCTTCTTCCCTGGATTCGTGTGTTCTTGATCTTTTTTCCTCGATAGATCGGAATATCGACGACTAATTTTATTCGAAAGAAAACGGCATCCCCGACGGATCGACGATGTTCGCGCGATATAAATTTCGATCGACTCTTTTTTGCTCGCAGATTCGTTTTGCCAGAAGCGAGTGTCAGGCCGAATAGCGCGGAAAGTGGTAGCGACATCGACAGCCAGGTGCGTATTCTTGTACGGCAATGAGAATGATGTAACGCGTGAAACGTAATGCGTTACACGTTACGTGGCCGCGTATTTTTCGTACCGTGTACCGCCTTTGTCTCGAGTCAATACGTCGGCGTGCGTGGCGCACGATCGCTCAACGCCGCTTCTTCCGATCTGTCCGGACGATAGAAAATATTGACGTTTCGTTTAGGCTAATAGCGTGGCCTCGCTTGGAAGATTATACAGCGACCTTGATTCCGGAGACGAAGAAGAAAGTCAGAATTCAAGGACTAGGAACGACGGAGCAATGCGCCCGAGCGACGAGGTGGACGAGAGCAAGTTTTTCGCGGGAGTCTTCACCTCTCAAAGATGCGTGGAGGATCTCGTGGAGTACGATACGATCGATAACTATGACTTGGCCTAAATTCTAGAGTATATAGTCGGTGGAATATACGTCGTAATTATTCTTAATAATTCTTTGGCTCGACAAACTCTCGGATAACGCAATAACTTTTGACCTTATCGAGGAGGTGTAGCGGCATTGGCCAATCAATGGCCGACCTACCTGTTCGATCCGTGGTTCAGGGACTTCCAAAATTTCCAACGCGCCTGATCGGCTTTCCCAATTAGGAATAAATTGGTTTTTCGCGCCTGTTCGCAGGTACAGCGTTTTCTTCAGGGAAATAGGCACTCTCCAATCGCAGCAGAGCGTGTCCCTTACGGGGGCCGAAGACTCCGCAATTTGTGGCGCGAAGATCGAAAGGTCAAAATCGGCGGAGAAAGATACCTCGAAGCCGGACGGAAGGGCGAATAATGGCACGGAGGATTTAAAGACCTTTAAGGACATATCGCAGAATTCGAGGGACGAGAGCGTGTACTGTACGGTTGCCAGTAGGGTGAGAAGCGTCATTGATTTCGTGAAGGTCGCCTATCCGGATCTGGTCGGTGGCGACGGCGTGAGAAAAGCCGAACCCTTGAACTGCAAAGACAGAAAAGTTTGTCGTTCAAAGCTCCTTACGTGCGTAGAACGTGGTTTTCATGCCGGCGACTCGATGGAAGAAGTGGCCTACGACCTCGATTCCCTGGCCTCCAATCGTCCCGCGCATCCTGCAGATCGTACGGACGACAGACATTTGTCCAACTGGGACGAGAAGAGGGTAGGAAAGCGTTGCACGGATTCGAAGCGGTTGCAATTCGAATCCAGATTCGAGAGCGGCAATTTGAGAAAAGCTATTCAGGTATAGCCGCATGCCGTGGAAGAACGATAGGTCTAAGTCGCGAAATCGAAATCGCGGTAGAAACTAGCGACGCGCGTGCACGCCCGCGTTCGTCCATACGGCATTCGCACGGTACACGCGAATATACGTAAGAATAAAAATCGTTTCTCCCTGTACAATACCCCCTTGCTCGCAGATAGGCCCCAGAGAGTACGACCTTATTCTTACGCCGGACGTCAACAGCGGATCGAGACACCAATGGTTCTACTTCGAGGTTTCCAACATGGAGTCCAAAGTGCCCTACACGTTCAACATAATAAACTGCGAGAAGGCCAATTCCCAGTTCAATTTCGGCATGAAGCCAATCCTCTTCAGCGTGATGGAGGCGCAGCTCGGTAGGCCAGGATGGATCAGAACGGGCGCGGATATTTGCTACTACCGAAATTGCTATCAAAGGCCGACGAAGGGGAAGACCTATCTGACGACCTCCTTCACGGTCGCCTTTCCGCACGCCTACGACGTCTGCTATCTGGCGTATCACTTTCCATACACCTACAGCCAGCTGATGAGCAACATTTGGAAATGGACGAGAATGGTTTCGGGGACGGGCGTTTACTTTCGAGCGGACGCTCTCTGCGAGTCTCTGAATGGCAACGAAAATCCCCTGTTGACCGTCACATCCGTAGACTCTGAGAGCAACCCTGTGCAGGTGAGAGGCGAGTTCTTTGTATTTGCCGAAAGCAAGGAGGAGGAGTCTTCCTATCGTCCTCGCTTCGCACGCCTCGAGAAAAATGATCCAAGTTCGAAACTCGTTGCAGGATCGAAAGGTGATATTCTTGACGTCCAGAGTGCACCCGGGGGAGAGTAACGCCTCTTGGGTGATGCACGGGACGTTGGAGGCACTCTTGAGCGACGCCACGTACGCCAAGAGTTTGCGCGACGATTACGTGTTCAAAATCGTGCCAATGCTGAACATCGAGGGAGTGGTAAACGGCTGGTGAGTCGTCCATCGCGCCCTTCCCATTATTTGGGAGACAAGGTTCGGGCAAGTTTCACGTGGGATTCGAAAAGTGGAATAACGCGGCTTCGTGGCCGCGCGCGTTCTCGCGTCGCTCGGTGATAAGAGAAACGCCCCGATGCGTCCTTTTGGTGATAATCGGGTGCGCGGAGAATTCGTTCCTTCTCCGTCCATCATCCGACAAGCCGGATAAGAGACCAGGACGTTTCGTCGGGGTAAAGAGTCGGGTGGGAGTTATCGAAAAAAAGTGGACGTATCTTTATTAATGCTCAATTGCGCAAGTCGCAGATGCGCGCGATTGCGCGCATAAGGATGTTTAAAATCAATGCGAAAGTGACTTATGGTAGGAGCTAAAGAACTACTCGTCGCGCGGTCGAGCTACGCGAGAACCGATCATCGTATGCCCGGATGACGAAAACGTTGCGGTTCTCGTCCCGCGCGTTGCGACTCGTGCGTGCGTGCCCCGATCGAAGCACGAGAGGGTTCTCTCGAACCGTGCAACGTATCGTCTTGCGGGCGTGACGATGCGGTTAACCAAAGAAAAGAAGCGCATCGCGCGGAGATACGCGGCGCTGGCGAATTCCCAACCCCACACCGATGATAGGCCCTTACGCTTAACCGCGCAAGAGCTTCCCTCGCTCATCCCCGCTGGACGAGATCCCACGATTACGAATTCCGACGTTACGAGCTAAATGTTATTATCGCGCTGAAAAGGTTAAGGAGGCTTACATCGCTAAAGGAGCAAGACGAAGAGGGGCGATTAATCGTGACACGAGTATCGATATCTGCCAGCGCCACGGGTGTACGATCGAGGATCGAGCTGGAGGATGGAGTAAAAAAAGGAAAATGCCCTTGGGAAGACCGCTCGGCCGTGGTCGCATCGGGGAGGGTCGGTCGGAGGGGAAAGCGTCGCTCGAGGACGCGGCCCGACGCTTCGCCCCGATCGTCGCGATCCGCCGAGGAAGGCGCCTCCCCGCCGACCGAGCACACCGGACGACCTACGGCCCTCGAGATATTTCGCGAGGAATGGCTTAAATCGAAATGAAGGATGATTCGATGAGATGCCACGGTCGGGCACTGCCGCGCGTCGGCTAGGACCGCCGTGGGTGGTCACGATATACACATAACGTACACAATACATCTAGCTCCTCGTTAATACCGCTTCCTCGGAATCCCTCGATCGAGGAAGAACGCGACGGTGCCTAAAGAGTAAAGCGTTACTTGGACGGAGGGTCTAATACTTTGCCGTTGGTGCGCACTTTAATGTTGTACCTATAGGCCGGTTCCGCCTCTGGCAGGATCGTGCTACTGTCGTCGTCCTGGTCGGCGACCATCCCGGCCACGGGGCCGTCCGGTTGGTCGTTGACGTAGTCCTGGCTGGCCTCGTAGGGCCCCTCGGTGCGGCCCTCCTCGAGGCCGCCGTTCGGCGCCTCGGTCTCCGGCGCCACCTCCGCGTAGTCGGGCGCCTCCCTGTGCTCGAGCTTCATCTGCGAGGCGCCGAGGCCGGCGCGCGTCGCCGAGCGGAGGATCTCTCGGGTCTCGAGGCCCTCGAAGGCGCTGTCCTTCCGCGCCTGAGACCCGGCCGGGCTGTCCGTGAAGAGGCTCGTTATGTCCGGGATGTCGTCGGGCCTGCTGCTCTCGATCTCCGCCTCGGCGACCGCCGGCTCCGCGCGCTCCTCGAGGCCGGACGGGACGGTGGGGGCTGGCGACTCTTGCTGCTTGCTGCCAGACGGGGAAACGGCCGCGGTGATCAGCCTGCTGACGACCGGGTCTTCCGGTAATTTTTCTTCGACCGAATTCTCCGCTTCCGAGGACGTCGTTACCTCCTCGTGGACGCTGAACGGCGGCTGCTCCTCCTTGCCGCCGCTGCTAACACCAACGGTCCCTGCGTGCTCGTCGACCTGGTCGTCGCTGGCTGGCGCCGAGGTGGTCGTGACGTAGGGCTTGCGGTTTCTGAAACGTTCGCGAACGAGCCTTTCGTGACGGCGCTTCTTTTCTCGGCGCTCGCCTTCCTCGAAGGAGAAAGCATTGGGAGAAGCGTTTTGGGAAGATCGAAGTTATGCCTCGAGCGAAGGCTACGAGCCTTCGATAGGGATTACCCTAGATCCTCGTACCTTTCCTCGCGAGTTTCCGCCCGACGCCGAGCCTTGCGGCGTTCTTGCAACGATCCGACGAGTCGTCTCGCGGCGTTGCTACTCGATGGCGTTGAAAGCTTATATTGGCGGAGAATCGGTTTGGACCCACTCTCGCGAGCACTCGTATTTATCGCTCGCGAAGTCGTAAAGGCGAAGCGCACCTTTGCGAGGTAGCTTCGGCCGATCCCGTACTTTCTCGTGCATGCTCGTGTGCGTAAGTGTGACCGGTGTGTCGTTCGTGTTTTTCTTGCGGCAAGAAGCGAGAGAACGATCGCGTTATCGAGAAAAAACTACGAAAAAAACTACGCCCGCTCGCGCTTTACGATCGCGTCTCCCAGCGGAGCTCCGTACCTTCGTTGAGAGGACGTCGAGCGACCGACTCGCCACAACTCGCGACAACGATCGTTTTCGTGCCGAAACAGCACCCCCTCTAGATCCCCGATTATCGCAGCAACCATTTACCTCGCTACGCCGAGGTGGGCAAACAGCACAATTTCCCGTTATCTCGATAAAACCACAACGGACGAAGAACGTTCTCGATTCGGAGTCGCTCCAAGATTACCAACGTACGCTCGACGAAATGATCGACGCGCGCGTGCTTTCTTGCCGCGATGCACGATCGAGCAGATTGTGCCCTGGCTACGTATACGAATCCTTCTTATCGCCATTGCGAAGAAGATCCCGCGTAAACGTGTACGCCTTTTGCACGCGTGGACGCGCGTGTGCGAATTCCGTCCCCGATGGAAAAATCCGGAATTACATCCCGAACCCGTCGGTGGAGAGCATCGTAGAAGGTCTTTGCGTTATCGAGCCGCGTTCGGCCATGTTATCATCGTCCTCGCGCTTCTCTGTCCGTGCGGTAAGGAGAGTCGACTCGTACACCGCGATAGCTCCGAGTTTTTTCCGATTTCTTTGCCCCCCCCACCCGACCTCGGCAGTTTCGTGTATCTTTGTGACGAGTATTATCTCACCTCTTACCCCTGAGTCGCGGAGACTGGAATGCTGCCGTAGTTATAGTAGTAGCATCTTGTTTGCTCGCAGATAAAGTCTTTAACGAGGGTGCAGTCCTGCGCCTCCCAGGCTAACGTGGGCGCCGTCATCGCGACGCAACCGTCGGCGCTGCCGCTGTCGCCGCTGAAACCAAAGGTTTACCACTGGAATATCAATCGTCGAACCGGCTTGCTCCTCTCGAACATTCGACGCACGCACTTCCGGGCGTCGATCGGGGCTGACTCGCGCCGATAATTACCGCTCGTGACGATCGTCACCGTCCGGAGCCTCGTCTTCGCTTCGCGGCCAGAATATCGTTTCGATCGATCGACTCGCGATGATCCTCGGACTTTCGTCGAATCGACGGGGGACACCGAGTGGACGAAGGGTAGCGAAGATACGTCGCGACGCTTACCTTTCTCTGGCCACTCTCTGAGGCTCCGTGCCGGGTGGCACGTCGGCGGGCCGGTTGCCGGGTCGCCTCAGCATGTAATTGAAGGTGGCGTTGAAGGGTAGACCGGTGCTCATCCACAGGAGCATGTCCGTGCCCAGTTTGTTGCCCGATGTCCAAAAGTCGTATTTAACGTATCCGGCGTTCTTGAGGTACTGCGTCATCGTGTCGGCCTTCTCCTTTGTCTCGAAGGAGGCCAGCTGTAGGCCCAAAGAACGGCAGTATTGGTACGCCAAGAAGTAATTCAGCTCGGGGCTGTACGGATTCATTCGTGACACGAAATACTGGACGCCGTCCAACTGGATCGTCGTGATCCTCTGCGCTGCAAATTCAATTTCATTTCGTTTATTAGATATTCGAGTGCCGCGTAAAGAACGTCCTCTACGCGTGTATTTCGATGAAAATGCAAGAACGGTGTGAAAAATGCGTTATTCAAACGAAGAACGGCCTTTTGGAGAGAACGGTAGAGCATTGCCTTACAAAGGACACGGACGACAGGTGTATTGCGAGAGCACGAAACCTCCTCTGCACTCGAGAGTTTTAATTAAGGAGTTTCGTTGCGTTCGTCGTTGGGCAATTATTCGATTAACCGATCAACGAATCTCGGGCCTTGATTGGAAAATTGGATGCGTCACGATCGAATTTCACGACGCGTGCCCGTGGCGTGTCCGCGTGAGCGCACAAAGCCATTCTGCCGGCATAGATCGCCGCCTATCCGCGAACGATCCGCTGGCCTACCATCGGGAATGGCGTTTATCGGCGTCGAGCAATGCGTCCTCGGCGATCGAACGAAGCGCGATTACGCGTCTGCCGATATCCGACGGAGCACGGCGGTCTTTATCCAGTTATCGCGGACACGCGGAAAGTAATGCTGACAAAGTTAGGGAGGCGAGCACTCTTTGGAAGCGATCCTTTATCCTATCGGCGATCGGAATAGCGATGGAAAGGGCGGATAGAAGGCGGGATTCTCGTCGCGTTTTGTTTGTCATCTCGTCGAGGCACGTCTTCCGCGGCATTGACTTCCGACCGAACTTTTCGACGAATGGCAATGGCAGGCGCGAGAAAAATCCTCCCGTGAATTTTAATCTACCGGGTGTCCCATTTTAGTGTTGCTACGCGGGTGAGCGAGCGTGGACCGTTACCTTCGAGAACGACGGCTGCTCTCGAACGCGACCGGCAGCGCAATTAACACTGCCACCACCAAGGGACTCGAACCGACGGATATCTCGTTTTATATAATATCGAGATCGCTCAACGTAGCTGGGGCAGAGTTTTGAGGAATATCGTACTCGTCTTCTTTAGAGTAACAAAGAGCTAACGCGCAATATTATCGGGTATCGGTACTCGTGCCGGATGCGTTCGATCTATTGAACGGTACACCGGACTTTGATAATTATTTACCAAAAATGAGATCAAGGGGCTTCCATCGAAAAAAAAGCACGGAGAAATGCGCGCGATGCAGTGTACGGTATAAAGCTAAATACGAGCTCGCGAGTGCGTAAATGCGTTGGGGTTAATAAAATTGACGACACGCATCTCTCTCGATGATTCCGTAACGCGATTTTAATTTGCTTCTAAGCGTGTATACCTCTACAGATGCCGCTCGTTTTAACCGGGTCCACGATGACTCGAGGCTTTGCGAGTAGAGCCGTGTTCACACGATACACGGTGCGAGTTCGTTGACCTTCTACGGTTATTTGGTTAACTGTACTTATGAATTATGGTCGGTTTAAACCAGCGAGTGGCCGGTAAGTGACCGGCAGATGCCGTGATTACTTTTGCATACAGAATTTTCTACGCTTCCCTCCCAATGGTCTCCCATGGAAAGGGTTTGGGCGATAGAACGCGTAAGCGGCCGGCGAACTCTCCGAGAAGGGAAAATAACTGCGGAAATTCTGTCGAGCGTGGCAAAAAATGGTCATTCATCGACGAATCCACGTCCCACTCTGGTCCCTTTCCAGCAACTCCGAGATTCGCGACTCGGATTTGCGTTATTTATCCTACGGTTAAAAGGATCGTGCTTAAATAAGCTTTGGAGCCATCTGGAAACGAGTAAGAACGTTTCGAGGAAGATGCGTGGAGATGTAAAAAGGAAACGGTGGAAACGGCGCATCTGGTGTAAAAACGTTATGCCTCGTGAAGCTGGCGGCGCAGGTGGTGGTAAACGACCCGAAGGCCTTGAGACGTCTGCCGACCGACCGGTCGCGAAGGAAGACGCAGCCTACGAACCACGAATGCAATTTCTTTCGATTCGAGCGAGACTTTCACGTTCGAATCGGGGCAATTCCGCGATAAACCGGGCACGAGTTTCGTTCAACGGCACGACCATCGAGAATTTCGCCGATCGACCGACGTCACAGGCGGGTCTATCGCGTAGACCGGGAGTTAAAATTCGAGATACATCATCGAAGGGAAGAATGGGAATACCGCATAAGAGAGGGCCGTTTCCGCTTCGAACCTCGAACGCGCCGGATGTCGGACTTTTTGAGGTCGAGTCGCGGAAAGAGAGGCACGAAGGCGAAGTATCGGCGAACAAAGGGAACGAGAGGAAAGCGGCGGAATTCCAAAGGGGAAGGATCCATGCGGTGCGCCTTATAATCACTTGGCCATGACCGTTCGACCGTGATCGTTAACCTCTTCGAGGATTTCTTACCTCGTGTCCAACGACGTCCTCTTCCGAGGAAAACCATTATCTCGCGTTAAACGTACACCATCGAGATTTCGAAGCTCGTGGAGAAGGAGGAGAGTCGGTCGAAAAAAAAAAAAAGAAAAAGGGCGAGCTCATAGTCCAGGATGATCCCGCAAAGGGGAGTCGCGGTACGGACACCGTATTCGGTCGAATAAAATGTTACGGATGAGGCGTTCTAGAAGGAGCGGCGCGTTGGAGATAATATGACGTACTGACCTGAGGCAAAGGCCGCGACGGCGAGTAGCAGCAGGGCGATCTTCATGTTGGCGTGTCGATTAATCGATCAAGCAGTCGTTTCCGTTTCCGACTCTCGGAATACACCGGATGTTAGTGTTAGGGTCGCGTTCTCGGACTGGCCTCGCGCTGAGCCGTGGGCCCCCTTAAGAGTCTTCTGCCCGGATCCCAGAGGAGGGGGTCGTTGAAGATGATTCACTGGCTAACCTAGAGCAGGACGAGCAGGCGGCACGCCAAGGGACGCTCGCCGGAGCAGGACGGAGATAAAGCCGACGGGGGAGACGAATCGTGCCGATCCGAAATGTAATCGACTTGCCTCGCAAAAAATCTGCAGGTGACGAGGTCGCAAAAAAGAGGACGCGATGGGTGTCTGCGGCGGACATCGTGGAGGATGCAGCGCGTTCGTTGACACCGAGGTTCCTAGCTCTCGATCGGAACGACTCCCTGGCCGGGGCTCGAGAAGCGCGCTGGAGGTGCTTCCTTTTTCGTTATCGACGAAGGACGCGCGCCATTTGGCCGACGTCCAATGGCCTACCACCCATCCTGGCGCATCGAAGCTCCCTTCTGCCGTTCTCCTAAATAATCCCTCGAATCCGTGGCGCGCCGACTTTCCAGGCTTCACCCTCGTTTTCTTCCGATATGACACGACGATCAACGCTTTGTCTCGACATTTTTCATACGCAACTACCGCGTGGGAACGCTGACCGACGGCGGCGGTGTCAATTTTTCTTCGGACCGGCAGACCCGATTTCACCGATTCGCGTGGGAAAGAGCGCTTTGGACGATCGCATTAGGCGGGACGCGTAACGAGAGACGCCGCAAGGTAGAGGACGGCTACGGAAATTTCCTGCATCGAAATGATCGGAGTAGAGAAATCGAGATCGTAGCCCTCGGACGAGAAGTTTGCGAGAGCGTACGTTTTCCTACGAGCGGCCAAGGGGAATTTTCTTTCGGCTCCGAACTTCGCCGCGTCGGTATTAATTTGAAGACCGCTTTCGTGCTATAAATAACGAGGCGATGCTTCGTTTGTTTTTCACCGGGCGCGTTGCCGTCGATGGAATTTCTCTTTGGCGTTTCTTCACGGTCTTCATCGTTCTCAATGAAATCGTATCGACGGTGAGACGGAAAAAAGGCGGTGGTTTCAAGGCGGACTTCATTTCTCGACGCGTCTTCGCACGCACCCCAGACCCTTAAGACCCTTTCCTTGGGTTTATCGCAAAAGCCAGAACGATCGAGCATCGTCCGCCCCGCAGAATCGGCTGCGAAAACTCGTTCCCACCACGACGGTGGGATCGATTGTTCGAGGTTAGATCGTTTCGCAATACGGTTGCACTCGCAGGACGTTTTGCAGGATATACCGTAATTACGATAGCGCGGGTCACGATAGAACGATACGCGAATAGCGGTGCGCGATTTTTCTACTTTCGCCCAAATCGATCGCGGGCGGTTCTCGCGCGATACGATATCCCCGCACCGACGAACCGCGAAGCTATTCGTCATTCGCGTCTCGCGAACGACGCTCTGCCCCTGGCGATTGGCAACAACGTTGCCATCGTAGAGTTATATGGAGCTACAATGCGTATTACCGCGGTGGAAACCAGGTGGTAGTCGCCGTTCTCCTGCACCGAGTTTTGAACCGGTTCCCTTGTTAAGCCTTTGGCGCCGTCTATTCTTATGCCTCCCCTCCCCCCAGCGCCTAGAGTTTTTTTCGACTAACGTAAAGCGCTTTCCGGCGCCGCACGGAATCCACCCTCCCCGCCATCCCGCCTCGCCGCGAGCCCTCGCCCTCCCGCCATTCCTGCCGCCGCATTGACTCGCACCGCGAAAACAGTCCGCGAAATTTCTCGGTTTAATACCCCTGTTATCGGGTACGTCGTCGAGAGGCGGGCTCCTAAATCTCCTCTTTACCGGCACCCCATCCCCCTTTCGATGGACCGAGGGGGGCTCGATAGCCTCTCTCAAGACGGTCGCATCGTCGTGCGTGCACGATGGCTCGCCATTTTCGGTCGGCCGACGGTGCACCGCGCCGCTCTAATTACCGCCATCCGCCAGTTTCTAATAGCGCCATTACGGTGCCACCCCGCAAGAAACTTATGAATCTTCTCGCTCGATTTTCATGCTAATGCCGTGGCCGACATTAGCCTGCCGATACGCCGAAGGTGAGTCGACGGCGGATGAGATTCCACTTTAACGTCCTCGCCGTGGATTCGCTCCTCGGGGCCGTATCGGCGTTCTGGAGCGTAAAAAGACTCGCGTCTCAAGGTAGGCCTCATTTCTGACCGCGTCTCCTCCTCGGTCGGATCACCTGCTTCTGGAATATACCGGGAGCGCCCGGACTTTTATCCCCGCCGTATCGATCTTTCTCGCCCCGGGTTACTTTGCTTACGATACGGAACCGGTACCCCGGAGACTCTCGGTACCCCACAAAACGGACGCGTCTCCTTCCTTCCCCTTGCTCTCTCCGCGTTTCTCTTCCTCCGCCTACCGCCTCGAATATCGAGCGTCGCTTCGCGTCAATGATCGTGCACCACGCGTTATTTCTTTTACGTTTTTACAGCCAATCTCGCGCAAAAACGACCACGCTTCGCGTCTCGAACCCACCGCGCCGAGGAAATTCCTTCGATGGCCGATTTTTCGATGACCGAGGTGTCCTCGCTGTGCGAGATCACGATAAGGGCAGATGATCGGAGATTCGAAGGACGAATCTTCCCTTTCGTTAAATCTGCGTTTGGTAAAGATCTTCCTTTCGAGTTTGGTCCGCGACGAAGCTCCGCGCTCGATCGTCGATCGGTGTCGCGGAGGGCGAGCTAGGAATTCTTTGGCATCGATGTCCACGGCTCTCCGCTCTCCTAAATCCGGCCGCTCGGCGCCTAGAACCCCGTTCCTCGGGTAGCGTTCTTCTCGTACCTCTGGGTAGGCCGGGTTAACGGCTCGAATTCCCAGAGGAGCGATCCCGTGGGAATATAATGGACGCGCTCGATGCCCACGGGTGTCCGTCGTGGCCATAGGCGCGCACGCACGCGCACGCGCGCATACGCACGCGCATCGCTCCTCGAGACGAAAGCGGGAGCTCGAACCTGGATAAACAAGCGATCCTCCGGCACCTCTTGCTCCTTCTCTTTCCTCTCCCTCCTCTCCTTCTTCCCCGTCCCCTGCTCTCGCGGCCCGTCTTTCCGCCGAGTTTCCTCCGCACGAAGGAGATGCTAGAAACGACTTCTCACAGCCGAGCCAAGGGACTTCTTCCTTTTTGCCAAAACAAAAGCAAAGGGGGAGGTTCTTCGAGGCGAGCGGTGGCGGTTGCTGGACGCAGAGGAAGAGGAGACGAAGGCGGACAAGGTGGAGGAGGTGGCGAAGGAGGCAAAGGAGGCGAAGGAGGAGGGAAAGGACGCTACGGGGGGATTCTTGGCGAGGTCTATTTCAGGCCCTGCCAGCAATCGCTATGTAAGGCCCTGTTCTTTCCATCTCGCTCCCCGCTCCCTTCCTCCTTTCTTCTCGAGCTACCACCGAACGTCGCTCTTCCACCGTTCGCCCTCCCGTTCTTGCTCTCGGCACTCTTGGTTTCAGCCTCGCTCCGAGACGATCGAGAAGCCCATACTGCCCCGAAGGCTTCAACGGCGTCGACGCTTCCATTTTGATCCTTCTAGGACAGCGATCCTCATCGCGCGCTCTTCTCTAGCCCTCGAATGCCTTGCCAACTTTGCCCCTGTCCTTAAATCCTTCGATTTCCACGTACTCCTCGAGAATATCCCTCTTTCCTTCCTCCGTAGATCACGTCCGTAGATTCCGATCGCTTTTGTGTCTCTCTCCCAAGGATTTTCTCCTCTCCGGCTCTTCGTCCGCGCATGAAAGTGAGACGAGCGAAGAAAAAGATGAATATGGATGGGCGGTTATTTATGGAGTACCCAGAATGTACTTCTTCTCCTAGGGTCGCCAATTACAAGTGCGCAAAAGTGGTCGAGCGACTTGGTCGTACGAAAGGGCCGAACGACCTTGCGAACTTTTTTGCGGTTCACTCTTCGGAGCCATAATTCAGTTAGTACCAGGACAGTCTATCGACCTGCTATTCCTTTTTGCGACTCTTAGAACAGTGATTCTCACGTGCCATCGATCCTTACCCACACACACACACGCACACACGCACGCACGCACGCACGCACGCACGCACACACACACACACACACACACACACCGAAAAGTCTGTCTCCGAAAGAGTGCTTTCCGCACGCTTCAAAGATCGCTCTTGACAAAGACGATGGAGAAGGTTTTTCCAGGAAAGGCGATTCGACGCGTACCTCGGTCGGTCCGTGCTTCGGCTTTGGACGATACCGAGTTTGCGCCGATCGAAGCTTTCGCGGAGAAGCACGAGGAAGAGATGGACGGCGAGGAAGCGAGGCGTTTCTCGAAGGTCCAAGAGGAGCATCGAAATCGAGCGTGTTTCGCTCGAGCGGTGTCTCGTGGAAGGGCAGGGAGGGAGGGTGGTACGCGCGCGGAAAACGGATGAGAACACCGCACAGCCGCGGCTCTCTCTGGAGCGTGTCTCATCGATTACGTACCCACGCCTCGTTATGTACGCGCCGTCTCGCGGATATATATTTAGACAGTTCGTTTCCCATGGGATTTAATGCGATTATACGTGCCCGTGGGTACCGGCGAGGAGAGGACAAATGCGATCGGGGGACACGTAATCCTGCCATGCTCGGTAAATCATCGTCACATCCCGGCGAGGCGCGCGGCTTTGCTCCTCTCTTTTTTCTCCAAGCAAAGTACGGCCGAAGAGCACGACGGCGCATAATCACCGATGGTCCCGCAGAAATGGATGATAATAACGGCCGTGCCCACGGAGGATCGTTAAACGCGCCCCGCGCTGCCCATCATTTTCCTACCGCCCCCGTTCTTGCCGCCCTTACGTACGTGCCTTGCCTTGGACGGGCCGACCTAGAGCCGCGAACCGTCAACTCCTTCGCGCACTCGGCATCGCGCCGATCGAGCCTTCGAGTCTCGGCCCCTCGCGGATTTATCGCCTCGACCCCCGTGCGAACCTTTGCGGAAGGTTGCTCCTTTTTTACGCTCTCAAGACCACGTTTTGCCGGCACTTTCCTGAGGTAATCGATTAGCGACGCCGTTCCGTTGGAACCAGCGGAGGAGGCCGATTCGGATTCTAGGAAGTCGATGCTCGTTCGGATGGTGGAATTGCCGGATTGTACTTTTCTACCGAATCGAGCCGATATTGGGCCGGTAGATTGATCTTTGTTCGAAGATTACGAGGAGGGCAATATTACCGGCATCGAGGTTCACGATTGACCAATGAAGATCTCCTCGGACGTCCGAGGAGATTGAGCGATTACATCCATTATACGTCGACCGTAGGGCTCGCGTTTTTTCACGGTATTCGCAAGGTTGCTCGCCCTAACCATTAGGGGGGTTGACCGGTACGAGTATCGTATCGTTGTTTCGGCGCATGCCGGGAAGTTTTTATCGATGTAAAGATTCGTAAGATAACTTGGGAGATGCTGAACGAACGATCGGTGAAATAGCCTGCATTGGGACCATCCGAGTTCACGGATCGTTCGCCGGATTCGCCTTGGAAGAGAGAGACGTTAGAAATCGCCTCGTTGATAGGTACCCTATCCCCAGTTTTTTTTTTTGCTTCTTTTCCGAACCCGATTCTACGGATCGCTTTGTTCCCGAACTGTTTATATTATGGGTTCTGGTTAACCGAGAAGGGGTTTCGAGGAAGCGAGAGAGCGGCTCCGCGGGTCTTGGTCTTAAATTAAATCTCGATTCGGATAGGCCCAAAATTCACTTCCAATTCCTTTCGTACGCTTTTTCCATATTTCAGAATACAAGGATATCGTGCTCGACGACCGCGGAGAATTGTGATTATAATTTGATCCTCGGCATTTGCCTCAAAGCACACGCGTACCTCGCGCTCGTTAATTCGTTGGAATTCACCGACTACGGCTCGGCGGTCGTCGTTCTCATTTTATTTCTCGTACTCGCCCTCCGCGGGAAAGTATAAGTCCCGTGTAACGTTGCGAAGTTGGTCGATCATCCGTGTCTCTGCACGCTCGCTCGGCTGGGTGCTTGCGCGTGTAAATGCTCGTTGGTAAAAAGAATCTTCTAAGCAATTGGCGTCCACCCTTTTGTAGCCAACAAAGAAACCCGATGAAAGGGTGCGCGATTCGGTCGAGCGAGCTTCGAAGAAACGATCGTTGCGCCACGGAAGAGGCGGACGAGTTTCGTCCGCGTCTCGTTGTCGGACGAGTGCTCTCGAGGAGCGTGGAAGACGTCTACAAGGTACAACTCCGCTGCGGACTTATCGTTTTACGATGAATTGTTCACTCGGCAGAGCTACGCGAGGTGTGCCAAGGTCGAAGGTCGTTTAATTCTCCTGGCTGATTCGCCGGAAGAGAAAAGAACTCCATCCTCGCATCGAACGAGTTCGGCTTTACGGACCTTTCGAGATCCGGCCTCGTGAGAAAACTTGACGTTTCCTGGATGCCGATCATTCGCGAGACTCGACGATGGACACGCAGTTCGATCGTTTGGTTAACGGCAGCTTCTTTAAACGTGGCCAATGGGACGTATCGAGGGCAAGAGGTTGGAAGCGATCGAGATTCCTCGTAGCTTCGTTTGCGAGTTTTATTACGTTTGCGATATATTATAGAATTTCGGCCGAATGAAATATAGTCAGGTTCTTGCTCGAAGGAAGGTCGAGAACCGGATGACGAGCCGACGCACGCGAGCTTCACGATCGTGAACTCGGAGTGACCTCGGGGGGAATATATCGCGAGGCGAGAACGAATGCGAGAAAGATAAAAGCGAGTGGACGAGCCAGTGGTAAAGTTCACGGAAGAAAATGCGCGATGCGCGGAAGAGAAGTCCCACGAAAGAAACGTCTTCGAGTTCACGCGTAGATCCAAAACGGGATCGTAAATCGTCTCTAGCCGCACCGTGGTTTTCCTTTCTCTCTCCTCCGATATTTTTGCCTTGCCCCGACATCGAGGCAGCCCCTCTACCGATCGCCGATCCAAAGCCGATCGAGTTCTTTCTTTTGCCACTTCTCGAATTTCTGCCCTGGAGCAAAGAATTCGTTTATACGTACACGATCGTCTTTCCAAGGACGATACCGCATCATCGTACGCATTTAATGGCAGAGATCGTGCCGGAGCTCGTCGATTTGGTACATCGCGAAGCCAGTTTACCTTAACTTAACTTTTCCGAATTATTCTCACCGTTCATCGGGGAAATCGAAAGAAGAATTACGCATAACGGGATGAACGACCTCTGGAGGACTCCCCAATTCTGGATACACGAATTTTTAATATTAGACCCAACGCGGAACCGTTAATTTTAATTTCTCCTCGAATCTCGAGCCATATTCGACGACGTCATCCTAGTTTAGAGTCGATGAAATTTACACGAGTCGTTCCCAGGCAAACTATCCGACGGTATTTAAACGAGTTTACTATCTTTGAGTATTACGCAGAGTGAAATTTATCCAGCGGCCAACGGCGTAAACAGTGGGGATATAAAAAAGTTGGTCCGATTACACGGTGCGCCTCGCGTTCAATTACGCCATACCTTCGCGTTAAAGCACGGCAATAATATCTATCTCGTCTTCCCGCGATGATAATCAGCGGCGATCGAGAGTGAAACCAAGAAAGCACGTAGAACCACTTTCGATGTAATCCACGACCGGAGCTGCATTCTGTTGCGTCGGCTATACAGCTCGCTCGCATCAGCCTAGATACCTTTTCGAGCATCCTTCATTTGCATACGCCACTCGCTCCGTGCTTCTTCGACTTTCCTCCTTTGAGCGATTAACGCGCGCGCGCGCAGAGCAAACGTGGTACGATTTTGAAGGAGAGCCCGATTTAAGGAGGATTTTCGAAGGACTCGTAAGGTCCACTCGGTGTGGGTTAAGAGGAGCGCGGCGGCGCCTTTGAAAATCTCGCGGAGCAAGTCCGAGACGAGTGGTCGGTTAGGTGTAATTTGTACAGGATCTCTCAAGAGGTGAGAGAAGTTCGCGGTCAAGGCTCCTCCGTTCGAGTCATTGACATCGGTTGCTAGCACGAACGTACCGATGCTGGCCATTACATCGGGTGGCCAATAAAACACCGTCAAATTCGTCGTGCGCTTATTCAACCGAATCCTTTACGATCGCAACCTATGGCCACGGAGCGTTTATCGGCTTTATCGGGGATCCGATCGATCCACGGACAGTCTCTCTCATTCCCGGACGCGCTTCGTCCAAACGACGAGGAGAGCGAACGGAAATTATCACCGGCCCTGCTCAAGTACGCGATAGGTATCTTTCGCTGGATTTATTCGATTCTTCGTATGCCGCAACGCGAGTACTGTAAAGGCGGAAAAAATCCACCGTTACGTATTTCGGCAAGGTCGATAAGAAGCGACGGGCCACCTGGAGGATTTGACCGTAAGGCCCCTTCGCGAACCGCCGGCACCGTGGTTTTTTACTCGGCCGGAATGAAATCTATTATCTTCGATGACTCTTCTTTTTCGAGCGGTTCCACGAAGGAGCGCGATCGAGCGCACCTACTCGTCGAGGATTTCTGCGGACGAGCGTCCGCAGGTGCACCGTCACCCTATATTATTCTTATCTTCTCGGGTATCCGCCAGCGAGGAAAGGGCAGATTCCTCCATCCGGCCGCTATCTTTGGCCGGTCGCGAGCCCTCGCGTCGTCTCGACACCGGCACCTATTACGAGACATCCAATCGCCGATCCTCGCGTTACGCGCCGATCGCCCTCTCCCTCATCGGAGCGATCGTCGACTCCGGACTGCCCCGACGCGTCCAACCATTCTTAACCTCGGACGAGCGACTTCTCGTTCGACGGCGCCTTGCTTTACGGAGGCCGTGCGATCGAACGTGAGGCGCTTGCCGAAAACGAGCGGATGCTCGCACTCGTTTCTCACCTTCTCGCCTCGATCGCCGTCCTTCGAGATGACGCTAACGCCTCGGCCGCCTGCGTCCCCTTATTTATTCCCCACCTACCATCGCTCGGAGGCGCCTTCGATTCCTTTCCGCGACATTCCTCCGGTACGTTGCAGGTACATTTGCGCTACTCTGCGAAAGTCGAACGTTTGATTCGACGTTTTATTCTCGATCGATCGTTACCTCATACCGTTGTAGTGTTTTCAAAATTGAGAGAGAGAGAGAGAGAGAGAGCGAGAGAGGGAGAGAGAGAGAGAGAGAGAGAGAGAGAGAGAGAGAGAGAGAGAGAGAGAAGGAGAGAGCATCTTGTCGCGTAACGATTACGTAAATTCTCCCGACAAAAAGTTCGAGCCAGCTAATATTCCGAGTAGGGCCGGCAATGCCCAGGGGAATGTAGGTAGATGTGGAAAAAGAAGCGTCGGGAGGACGGGTAGGATGGAAGCACGGGGCTGGGCACCGGGGCAGGGTAGGCCGCCATTAGCTATGCGCGACGCGGAGGCGTCACTTCCTCCGCTACGACTTCCGGCCGCCGGAAACGTCCTTCCAACCGCGACTGAATCCTTAAACGAAGACGATCTCGCGACGAGGCCTTTCTCCTTCCCGATGCGGATCGGGAACGATACGAGGCTGGAACGATGTCGCTGCATCGTCCTCGATCGTTTCTAGAAGAAATCGAATCTGGACTATCGCCTCGATTTCCAAGAATATCGCGATCCTACCCCCTCTACTCGTCGCCCTCAGACTTTCCATTATACACGCACGATCGATGCACGAAAGAAAAAAGTCGGCGATTGCGCGAGACGATATAAATTAACGTTTTACCGGAGACCCCCTCATTTTCCATTTGCACATAGCTCGATGTGACCATGGGAGTGGATCTAACGAGAGACATATCTCGTTTTCGTTAATCGCAGTAACCGATACGGGTTGACCAACGAAGACCTCAATAGACGATGGAGCAATCCGAACCGGGTGCTGCATCCAGTGATCTATCACGCGAAGGGTCTAATGGAGTACTGCACGAGGGTATTACAGAGACCTCCCCATGTCTTCGTCGACTATCACGGGCATTCGCGAAGGAAGAACGTGTTTCTGTTCGGTTGCTCAAGGTCGGGTTCTTGGAGCGCCGCGGACAGGGCGAAACCGGACCAGCCGGTGCAGTATTTGGTAAGGGACGAAAGACGATCGACCGCCTGTTATTTTTAGATCGAATACATCACGCACGTTCTCCGTCAAACGCTGGACGTTTCGGCCGATACTCTCGCCGGAGGACGAATAATTTATGCCCGTCCAAACGCTTCCCCCAAACCCGTTTGAATCGGAGCGGATATTTTTTAGCATCGCGGACCGAGATCGATGGACGAGATCCATGGAGCGAACGCTACGCGGCAGTTTTACGCTCGACGCGTCGATCTTCGATGGCTTGACCGTGGAAAAAGCGCGTTCGAGTCGCGCGTCGCGCATTCCTTCTTACTCGTCTCCTTCCAGATGCCGACGCCCGCCAAGCTAGTTACGCGCGTTTTCCTTTCAGATGTTACCGCATTTGATGCAGAGGACGTCGCCGGCCTTTGCCTTGCCGCTGTGCTCCTTCAAGGTCGAGAGGAACAAGGAGGCGACGGCCAGAGTGGCCATATGGCGACAGTTGGGCGTTTCGAGGTGAGTCCTCGATCGCCGAACGACTCGAGCGGCGATAAGCTCGCGACGCTCCCACTCTGACGAGCTCGAGGCCATCGTGGTCGGGATCGAACGGTTACGCTGACAACGACGTTGCCCGATGCTCGCCCTCGAAGCACGGCTATCGCGCTTAGCTTTCCTCTCGAACAACGACGCCTTCTATCGTCCCTTGCCCCCATCCCCTTGGCCTTGGCTCCCCTCAAATTGCATAACGCGCCGAGGGGATATCCCGTCTGCGAATACACTCCTCTACGCGAGATTTCCCCGCGTAACCTCACCGAGTTTTACGCTTTTTGCTCGTAAACAGAAGTTACACGATGGAGAGCAGCTTCTGCGGATGCGATCAGGGTGCTCTGGCCGGATTGCATCTGGACACGCGATTGCTGAAGGCCATTGGTCAGGATTTCTGCCAGGCCCTCTCCATGATGCGGAACGAGCAGGATGCTTGGCTGGTGGACAAGTGCGTTATACTCTCGCTAAAATGATTTTATCGACTACGGGGTGGGATGACGTGATCGATACGCGTGCGAGCTCGAACGAAGAAGTAGCGTTTATTTGAACGGTTTCCGACAAGTTGGCCAAAGAAAACGCATCGGCGACGATGTACATTGGGGATGCCCATCTAGTTTTAAGCGGGACGAACCGAATCCATTTTTCTCCCTTGAAACCCATAACCTTATGTCTGTATGCGATCCGACGCAGGTCAGCGGAAGCGGCTTGTTGCCCGCGAAAGTGCGTCCTGCGGGCGTCTAAGAGGGTCCCGAAGTGTATTCAGGATAAGCTCGCGGCGCACCACACTATGGCGATTCCTTAGTGAACGCAAAACGCAACGGAACGAAACGAAAAAACGGAAAAGCAAAGAATAAAGGCACCCGATGTCGAGGCAAGGGTATTGCATATACCGTGTGTTGTGTTTCGCATTTACCGTTTGAGCGTACCTTACGCAGGCTGCCGATGCGGTAGAGAGAGAGTGAGAGAGGGGATCGATGCATCCGCTTAACGTCCGCTAAACGACCATTCATTAATTCGTCGTGCCGATTTCGTATGAGCCATAAACAATGCTTTGGGAATGCATCGGATTTGCGATCGCTTTTCTTTTTGCGAAGAAAGTGTTTCCATCGTTGCCTTTGAACGAAGCACGCCTTTGCACTTGCCTCGCGTGACATCGATCTTTCTTCTTTTTTTAGGATCAACGTGGAAGAGAACATTCCGGAGGAGTCGGGATGCATGGAGGATGAAATTTCCTCGAGCTGTGAATCCGACGAATCCGATACCGAGACGTAAAAAGGTCGTCCATCGTGAGAGCGTCGTATTTGTTCGAAAAAAATTCCTTCCCTCGGGACATCGTACCCTTCTCTGTACTATCGGACGGCCGTGTAGATTCTGGTTCCGAATAAAGTCACAACTCACGTTGGTTACACCGTAATGGAATTTTATTTCAAATTCGTAACAAATATTGAACTATTCGCTATCGAAATCCTATCTAAATCGCAAGCATTTCTGTTTATGCACACCCGAAAAACCGATTCGTTACATGGGTATTGTAAATTAAAACTTATATTAAATTTGAGCATCCGCGATGTTTCGTGGTAGAACATTGATCCGCGTAAAAGATCGATTCTTGTGCACAGCTCGTTAAGATGCGTCGGAACCAGAATTTGAGAACTTCGTCTACCAGAATTGTTTCGCTCGTCTCGCTTGCGAAAGTACGTTTTACAAATGACGGTCTGAACGTATATAATTGGTCGCGAATAAACTGTGCAATCGCCGGTGTCTTTATACAGCTGCGAAAAAAAATGAATCGTTATTATCTCATGACGATGGACGAGCGAAAAAAAAAACATCATCGGAGATGTCGTTACCATCAAAATAATTCGTTCAAGATTCTCGATTCTATGCACATCGAAGTGTCACTCGTTTGTTTTTTTTTTTTCTAGCAGTACCTCGCTTTACACATTACGTAAGTGATACATGGTTTTGCGATTAGGAGAAATAAATATTATCGTAAGATCAAATTTTGTGCGGTCTTTCTTAATTTACCCAATTTTTTAAACGTACACCCCACAGTTGCCGCCTTAGCTTAAGTCGAACTATAGGGTTAATCGTAAAGTAAAGACTTCCTATCGTGTACGTTACATCGATTATAACAAGTTCAGTCTTCTACGAGGTCTTGTCCGCGTGGAACATTATGCGTTTAGTACGAAGTTTAACGAATTCGAGTTATTATCGTGTTGATCACTTTTAATACAAGCCGTTCACCAAGCGGTACATATAGTAACGAGTGCTATGCAATATACATAGAGGTAAATCTAATCGAAAAGCACGAAGAGCCTTGAAAGCATCGAGCTTTGCCGTAATGCTGGGAAAGCTTGTACGAATAAGCCTCGTGGATAAGACGTGCACGCAAGCTAATCGACTTACGCGGATGTTTGTAAAAGGGAAAATAAAACGGATCGTTTCATCTCGCATATCGGCGCACTCATTTTCCTTGCGTACGAGAAAGGAGAAACGGAGAGGAGTCGAAAGTTGCGTGCTGGGCGGGCAATCCAAAGTTGTCGGGTTTCCTGAGCTAACGTAGAAACGCGTAAAATCCAAAGGTAGAGCGGAGATATTCGGTCGAACAACGCATAAACTCATGCAGCGTCGATGTGCTAAAAGGATGCTTCGATCCGAGATCTACCACAGCGGTGTAGCCAAGTTATCTCGTCCATCTCGGTCGGACATCTCTACACCGATCGGCAACGAAACGCGTAATCAATTCGTATCAGCAGGAATTCTTGTAAAGATACGCTAAACGATTTCGAAATCGACAGTACCATCTTTAAGTACGAGCATAGCAAAAATAAGGACCGATGCGACTTTCCCGAAAACAGAAACGGTATAATTTCTTCGAATGGTAATCAAACATCGTACCTATTTGTGCATAACGTCTGATTTACCGATGTAAAATAATAATCGGCGTACGTTTTTCGTCAATGCCAAATCCATGCAAAAAAAAAAGATGCTAATTTATTCTCAAATTTCGATCACACATCGACGATCGACGTTCGATAAAAAATTGTGTCCCGTACAATATTAATTGACCAAAACGAGAACGCACGGTACTCCGTTCTATCGAGACTTAACGCTGCTCGCAAGAAAAATATTTCCGATTTGTCCGAGCGACCGATCGGTTAAGGATCTACGAGCATCGGCGAGGGAGTTTAAAATCTCTTTCACAGCACCGCGAAGAATTTCTCCAGGGGTCCAAAACTCAAAGCATAGAAGGGCTCGTTCCAACAGAGCCCGCAAAGACGGCGAAACAAAGCCGAAACGTTATTGTCTGGCGTGTTACGATGCGCGCAATTATCCTCTATTCCTCGGGAATTCTCTACTCGCCTACGAGCGTCTAAAGCCGATGTCGCCAGGTGAATTACGCGATATTATCGAGAGATCTTTAAAGGGTTGAAATTTTCAACGATCGCACCTACGTTTTCATCGGGCGGCCAAAATCGGTCGATCGAGGGGAAATCGAGTGGAAGCTCGGTGGGAGAGCATTCGGATATTGAGTTTGACGATGGCTCCGATCGCAAAGAGGGCCCTCGGCCAATCGCGCGTTTCCATCCATCGGCGCGAAATCGTGGCATAGGCGGAAAGGAGGAAGGCGCGATCGATCGTTGGCGATACCGCCAACGCCGGTGATGCCGATCGTAGGTGCGGGCGCGAGGATCGAAGGCAAGGAAGGGGCCAGAACTCGGGGGAGGACTTACCGGCGTCGTTCGCGGAGAGCTATACGCGTAAGCGGCAAAAAAGACTGGTCTACGTTTAGGCCCAAGGTCGGTGAGCGCATAGCTAGCCGTTAATCCCGCGCCTTCCCATCGTGGCAGGATCGCGAGCCGAGCCGGCCGGATCCCTCTCGCCGGTAGGCGCGGGACTTCTCGAACGGAGGGGCAGGAACCGATCTACGCCTCTCCGGGTCGAGAGCCAGGCGCGTATCGTCCGCGCGCCACCGTTCGAGCCTTGCCGCGAACGTCGGCGGATGGGGCCCGGTATATTTCCACTCGGGTTTCAGGATTTGCCGCCGTCCGGCCGGTCCTCCCGCCGCTGTCCCGAGCGGAGCGAAGGGGGAGTCGCGTGGCTGGGTGCGAGGATGATCGTGCCGGCGGTCTTCACTCGGCGCGCTTCCGCTTGACGCGCAGCTTGATCTGCTCCAGGGTGATCCAGAGGACGATGTTCCAGGATACCAGCCGCGTGAAGCTCGGCACGAAGCCCTTGTAGAAGGCGGACGGCCCCTCGCGCGCGAACATCCTTATGGCGCAGTCGAGGGCGCCCTTGTACTCCCCGGGTGCGCTGTTCATGTAACGCGTCTTGACCACGTCGACGGGGCTGGCAACCAGGGTGGTGCAGAGTCCGGCGGCCGTCGCGGCGGTCAGGTGACACGGTATGCCGTCGCGCAGATAGCCCGTCGTGAGGATCAGATCCTTTATGATGTCGTAGCAAACGACCTCGGCCACGTTCACGATGGCGTTCCTCGAGATGTTCGGCATGGTACCTGAGGGAGACATCGAAATCGCGATTATACGCCCGGCGGTTCGCGAGACCTTTTCCTATCCAAAGTTAAGTCGAGTGTCCGAGGTTGAGCGTCCGCTCGACTCTGGAGAATTTTCCCTCCGCTACTCGAAACGAGATCGCTTAACCTCGTGGCGGATCGAGCGAGGGAGAAAAACAGCAAAACCGAGGGACTTGGTGCGGGGTGGCGGGCCAAAAGGGACGACCCGGGGCGCACCGCGAAGGAGCGCCGACTCGTCCTCGAGGGGACGCTCGAGAGCGTTTGCCCGCCGAAGGGCGAATCTTTGGGACCCGGAGTTTGCGGATTGGATTCGCGAAGGCGCCGTTCCGGTATCGGGAAAAGATCTCGAGGCTGCTCGTTGGAAAGAAGAGGAAGGGAAGGCGAAGAACCGGCGTAGTGGTAGAGGAGCGTAATAAGGAATCGCGATACGCAATGGTGCTGCTGGCGATGGAGTTTTAGTCGGGGGGGAACGCGCTTCGGTTTCTCCTTACGGTCGGCGCGAGGGAGCACGTTCCACGAAGGAAACGAGTCAAGGAGCCGGGCGCGAGGCCAGATGGGGAGATAACGAAGCATAAATCAAGGCAGATAACATCCAGGTTTGTAAACAATTCTCTCGGTAGGCGCTGTGGGAGAGAGAGAGAGAGAGAGCGAGAGGAAAGAGAGGAAAGAGAGGAAAGGGGGCGAGGGTGCGAGGGGGAGAGGGCTAGCCGGACTCCCGCGTTTTTCGTCGCGGGCACTCGGCGAGCAGGGAGGAGGAGCGTTAGGATAAATACGCGTCCAGGGTCGAGCGCGCGTTTAGGAGGGACGAGGGAGAGAGGAGGCGGGCAAGGGGCTCGATGCGGGGCTACCTTTACGACGGAGTTCCTTGCGCGCCCCGAAGCGGCCTGGAATTACGAACTCAGCGTAATTCCCCTCTTTTCATTATTGTAATCGGCCTTATCGGGGCTGGCGCATCGGCGCGGGGCACCGGGCGTTGCTCGTAATTTCTGGCCACTCGCGGCACCCGGCACCTCTCCGCTCCATCGATGCAAATTACGCGGTATGAATTTTCAAACCGATACCGGCCTACCTTTCCAAAGGCCCCGCGTTCCCTCCACGGTGGCGATATTCTTGTACGCCTGAAGAGTCGAGCTGTATCTCACCGATGATCGTCCATTACTTCCAGCCTGCAGGCGGACCTTGACGACGTCGGTCGGTTGAGCAAAGAGCACCGCCAAGGCGCCCGTGGTAATTCCAGCAGCGACGCGTACGCCGAAGTTTATCGAACCGTTCCTATTATTACCTGTTGGGACAAAAGCCGGCGGTGAGCGCGATGCGACAGCGAGGCTATCGAGAGACTTTGAAAAAAAAAAAAAAGTAGGATGCGGGGTTGGACAAGAGCGCGCGAGTGCGCCTCGATCACGTTTATTGGCTCGTCGAGCGCTTCCCTTGTTACAATTGAAAGATTCTAGTTCTCCTTACGGGAGCCTCGAGGATGCTGCTCCGTTGCTCGCAGGAACGATCGAGCGTCGGAAGCTTACGCGAAAACAACGGAAATTATCAGAGCACCTGGATATCCGGGAAATTCTTCTCGAGCACGCGGACATTTCCATTTTACGATCGAACAGACGTACATTTGGTACGTAGGTACGCGTCTTTCGGGCTCGACGTTATACCTCGCGCGAGAGGCATACGGCACTCTTCGCCGAGAAATCATCTCAAAGGTCCCCGACTAGAATTTCCCAGATACCGGAAACTCCATCGAGTATGCGGATTATCGTTCATCTTTATTGCGCGTAAAGTAATGAAATTAGATATAACTGAGTCGCTGTCAGGTTCTCCCAATCGAGAGACATCGATCTGCCGTAGGATAATAAGACGGCGGAGTGATGAGTGGAGGTTCGAATACTCGATGGAAATTTCCCGAGTGATCGGAATTTATGATGCCAATACTCGACCGGAATTTTCCCGAGTACTCGAGTATATATAAGAAGCTACCGTTCGCAAAGACGACCTCGGCGTAGGCCGTTGCAGCGGGGAACCGACGATTCGGATCGTGGATCGGACATCGTATCGCGCTCTGTACGCCCATCGGTAAATGCAACGGCGTCGATAACTCGAGAGCAAAGATCGTTTTCGATGCGGATAGTCAAAAAGTATATCGCCACGCAAAGACCGTTCGTAAACTCGACGGAGCCGACTCGATTTTTATACGCATCGAGGAAAATCGCGGTTATCGTCGTATCTACGGGACGCGTAAAGAACGACTCGAAAAGCGTTGTACGCGGCCGTTCGAGCTACATCTCCAGAACGAAATCCCGTAAACGTGCAAAACGTATACCGATCGTATCCGAGATCTTACCAGTGGAAGTGAGCACCGACGAGTAAAAAATTAGACTTGCATAGAATCGATCGAAAAGACGTTCGGAAATCCGATGAGGATGACAACGTGCGGAGAAAGTCGCCGTTAGAGTTCGTAGAGCGAAGGTACATAAATATATACGTTAATCTCACGGTAATCCAATTGCGGGAAGAAAAGGGCAACGAGAGTCGGCCGGGTCCTCGAGTAGCGATCCCCTCGCTCCTATCTTTTACCTTTCTCTCTCCCTCTCTCACCTCCTTACTTTCAACATATCTGTCTTTCTCTCAGGCTCGAAACGAGGACGACGACGACGACGACGACGACGACGACGACGACGACGACGACGACGACGACGAAGACGATGACGACGACGATAACGGGATGGAAGGACGCGCGTTTTAAGGACTCCATCCGAGGGACGATCCAATCCGCGCACAGAGCTCGACAGTGGAGCTTGCGAGAGTTATCGTGCCTCGAGGAAAAAGTCCAATTTCGCCGGCGAAGAATTCGCCCACCACGAGTTTTTCGTATTTCGTACTTTTCTCGGTCTTATTCTTAGTCGAGCACCGATACGTTTGTACGCGGGTCTACTCGTAATGGTAAGAATTACATTATCAAAAGTTAGGAGTTTGTTGGATGTACCGTCGATGATTCCAGCGTAGAGTGACTTCACGCTGTCGTAGAGGCCCAACCGTACGCTGGCGAAACACATCTGTCTCTGGAGTCCCGCGGACAGACCTCCGTACAGGCTCCTGTAACCACCCTCGCTCAAGCTCACCGCCCTCACAATTTACCCTCTAACGCATCCCAGGGCATATTTTTTTTATTCTTCCCCTATCGCTCCCCCACCCCCCTCCCCCTCTTTCTCTCTCACGCTCTCTCTTTCACGCTCTCTTTCACGCTCTCTCTCTCTCTCTCTCTCTCTCTCTCTCTCTCTCTCTCTCTCTCTCTCTCTCTCTCGCTCTCTCTCTCTCTCTCCCTCTCTCTCGCTCTCTCTCTCTCTCTTTTTCTTTCTCTCTAGAAATTGCTCCCCTTCGTTCAAATGCTTTGCAAAGTTCGAATGTAGCTTTTTCGCTCTCTGTGTCTCTCTCGCTCTTTCTCTTCCCCTCTATCCCTTCCTCACCCTGGTTTCTCCGTTTAATACTCTTTTTTTGCCACGCTTTCCGCCACGAAAAGGTGACCGCCCTGGGCATCGGATACATAAAGGGTAGCCAATGTCATCGTTAGCGAATTGATTTGCTCTGGCTTTTTGCATCGGAGGGGCACGAGAGAAAAGAGGTCGATTTGTAGGCCGATGTTTAATCGGGAGAGAGCTTGCGCCGAGAGAGTCGGACGCGTTGGTAATATATCGTATCGCGATGGAAGCTCAACCAAGAAAGATACCGGCACCGGAATCGTAATGACAAGCGCTTGTTCGGCAAGACAAAAGAAAACAGAACGGAGGAAAACGTATTTCGGAACTCAAAAAAATTTGACCTTGGAGGGGGAGACGTCGTAGATTTACGCGGGGTGCATTTCCTTATAATTCCTTCTCCCGCTCTCGATCCACGTCATTTTAAAAATACATTCTTACGTGGACATACCATATCTACGGATTGGACGTACGATTAACGAGGAACAAGATCGATCGTATCTCTAATAGCGCAAGAGTAAAGTCCCATCGTCCGTTCAACGGTTCACGTTTGTACAATTTCTGACGATAATCGGCAGTCTCGATACAATGTGGCCACTATAATTACGGTATGCCGCAAGATAAGGGATCGCGATGGAACGTTAACAGAGTCGCGTAATTGGAAAGGCACCCCGCGCGCGAGAGAGAAATTAAATCATAAGGTCGAAGGAGTGCCATGGACGTATCGCGCGGCTTTTATCAGTTTCGATCCTTGAATCGTGAATCGCGTTTTCTCGAGGGCTAGGAGAACGGTCGATTCTTGGCGGAGATAGAAACGTACGCGTCGAGGACACTCCGTTCGAAGGTTACGGCAAAGAAGGCGTCGGCAAACAAAGCTAATCGACCGAACAAGCTGTAAAAAAGTGATCCAAGGAGCTTACGAGTGCGTACGCCGTTTAAGCGAGATCGTATTTTTGTAATATCTACTCGATTATCGCGGTCGTCCTCGCCGATCTGCAACCGCGTCACCGCCGCGTTCAACGAATTCGAGCGTTCGGAATCTGGGCGATCGCCGTGCCCGGAGGATGGCGATACTCGGATCGGTACATCGTGCGAACAGGAGCTTTTCTACGGTGCGCTACCATGGAAATAGCGGCTTCACGCTCGACCAGGTACGATTAAACATCTCTCCGTGCGTAGGACGAGGCGGTGATGAAAGGGGGGCGATCGGCTGGAGGATCGGCGCGCAACGAATTGGGAAGATTGCTCGGCAAAAAGCGCGGCCACGGGCGCGATTCGATAAATGCCACAAAGTCGTTCTCGGAGAGAGACAACGCGTTCCGCTGTGGAACGGTCACTTCGAGAAACAGCCGTACATTTATTATTCGCAGAATTGAAATTGAATCATCGGGCGGGCATGAAAAAAAGGCCGGTACATCGGCCCGAACAGCGAGTCGTACACGACGATTCGCAGATCGTATCACTGGTTTACCTACCATTCGCCTCTCTTAAATTCCGATTAGTATCGTGAACAACGTACCTTGCTCCTTCGAGTCTGACGATGTTCCCCAACGTCTGCAGCAATCCTGGCGTGGCCGCTCTCATCGCGAGGACGGAGCCCTCGGCCGATGCCAGCAAAACCGCCCTTCCCGCCAGCCCTTCGCCGGCGATCTAGATTTAAGCGAGTTTATACCATCCTCCGCGATGCCAACGCCAATGTCGTATCCCGGAGAGAATCCTACCTGCATTCTGACTTTTGCGGTGTCCAAAGGAAACGTCGTTGCATCGGCGATACAGGCCGCCGTGCCTGCTATCAGGAGCTCGTACGTGAGGGGCAGATCGCTCGCTTGTCCCTGCTTCATCCTTCCCCCTTTCTCTCGATTATCCTTTATTATTATTGCTTATGCGTGCCGTCGATGAGGGCCCGTGCGTCGGTTTTTGTGTAGGAAGTAGCGCGACTTTCTTATTCCCAATGCTTCGCCGTATTTTCCCGCGTGACTTTTCAATCCTTCGCGTCCCCTCGAGATGTCCGAGTCGAGATCCGTTGTTAAGACAAGCGATATGTACACTATATACAGAGTCCTACCAGAGGACAGGAACCTTCAGACGTTCATGTATCCACCGCTGGTTTAAACATATGCCTTTTTATGTTCCCTGAAGTGATCGGGATACGCGTGCAGTCCTCCCGACCGCGAGCACTCGTGTTTGATTTCCTGGTTGTGAAGTGCTTTATACATACTATTCTTCTGCAAAGGAAAAGTATTCGGGCATTTGTACGATTGGCTCGGAGTATATTCTCGGGTGCTGTTGGAGCAACGCGATGGATAACGCGGCCGAATGCGGACGCGTAAACTATGTTTCGCGGAGTGCAAAGGACACGCATCGCGGTGTACGTTGTCCAAACGTGGATCGGCGTTGAGAACGTATACGTTCGATGCCCTCTAGAAACCACGAATTTTTATCGCGAAACACCCACCACGATCTTATCGCGAATCATGATTTTGGACTCCCGGATATGTTTTGTCCGGGACCCTGGTTATCGTATTAGAGACGTTTTATTGGACCACGTACCGTTCGGTGTTTTACTATCGCTCAGCTTAGCGTATGCTTGCTTACCGTGCAAAGATCACCGGAACACTGCGGTTTATAAAGTTTCTGCCGTAGTCCGCTTTAGCTTCGAAAATAGAATGGGAGAAAAGATTGGAGAAAGGCCAAGGAAGGGAGAGAAACGTTGGGCGCGTAAGCGGTACCATCTCGATCGATAAATCCGAGAGGCCAGATCGAGATGAATTGGACCGAATCGATGGCTACTACGGAACGAAAGGGGCGAGAGCCTCTCGAACGCGATGCAGGGCTCGGGCCCCGCGCTAAACGCTGCGTGGAAATGTACCGGCCGAGCTTTCTCCTTTGGCAACGACGGGACGATTTTTGACAAGTCCGAAGATTTGCCGGCGGTCGAATTTGCGGAGCGCCCAAGGATCTCGCTAGGTTTGCCGTAAAACCGTCCTCGCGGCGAGATTTTAATATCGCGGTGCGCTGTGCTTCGGCGACAAGAGCGTGGCGCGCGAAACGGCATATCGTCGGTGGACTTTGAGCTTCGAGGTTTTTTCGAGCGCACCGTCGTGACGCGCGTCTCGTCCAATAGAAATAACGGCAATCCGGGTCGCGAGAAGGAGCGACCGATTTTCTTCGATCGCGTACGCGGCTCAATGATTAAGCATACCCTAGCCACGAGCGTCGTCGGCTGGGGAAGAGAAACGAGACGTACGAGTGGCACCGAGTCAAAGTCCGACGGTATTCTATATCTACGCGTAATGCCCCTCGGCGGTCGACGATCAAATTAATCGAGGTTCAGCGTCGCCTTTGGAGCGGTCGATGCACGGGCGATCGATGCTCACCGACGTACACCGTTGTTCGACGATGAAGGAAATAAGTTTACAATGTTCTACCCTACGATCGACGTCCCACACCGATTATGGGCTCGAACTGATTTAAGTTTAAGGAGACTTTGAATTTAACGTCAGAGTACCGATACTGCTCGCGATGTTTTATTTCCAAATGTCGTATCGGACAAAGTACGGCCGAGTAATCGCGGTGGAAACGGTTCGAAAGATTTCAAGGCGACGAACGAATTCGCGGTGGTAAATATTGAGAATCGCTCGAGGTAACCTTTGGCCATCGATTTCTATTCTAAAGTTCAATCCTTTTTCCGCGCGTACCGCCGATCTCCCCATCGGCAGATGTGTAACTCGTATGTACGAGTCGTAGATTGGAAGCGAGGAGTTCGCTCGGAAAACAATACGATCGATTACGAGCTCCGAACATGCGCCCGTACCCACGTCTATTCGCCTCGCGATTTATACGTACCCGCCGGAGAATTCGCGGCATGGCGATAACGGGTAGCAAAAAAAAAAAATGCACGCTAATATGGTCTTACGCGTATACGCTTGTTATTCATTGGCCGAGGACGTATACGTCGTAAGAACCAACTCGGTATTATCACTTCGTTTTCCTCTCGCAAATTCGGCCGTCCTTCTTTCTCAATTGTCAGAGACTTATTATCGATTTCTAGGTTCGATCCTCTTCGTAAATCTGTAGAATCTCCGGAGGAATAGTCGTTTTTATTTCGTCGAAAGAAATTGTCGAGTGTCGCGAGTCAAAAAGTTTGGCGGGCTCCGCGATGATTAAACGACTTCTCACGCGTCTAATATTGCGTACGAAAAAAAAACCGTTTAACTCGGCTGCTCGATCTCCCATTCTAAGCGAGGCCTTGGGAAGGCGTCGTCCCCGCAGTATCCTTGCGCACGAGGATAGAGTCGCGGGAAAGGTGCGAGCCTATCGATTATCCTGATGGGAGCGGTGACAATGTTATAAGCGTAGGAAAACGGCGGTGCGGGTGCCGCCATTGTGCCGGCCCAGAAAGATGGAACGCCCTGGTAAAGTGGAACGCAGCACGAATTTTGAAAGGCGCCCTTTGCGAGAGCTCGGCTTGGCGTAGGTCGCAAAACGTGTCAAGTTCAATGTCTCCATCGTGCCCGGTGCACCGATGACGCGGCTGGCAGACGGATGGGCTGGATCTTCGCGAGCTTTTCCTCGCGGCTTCATAAATAATTTCACCGAGGGCTGGCGCGACTACTGTAATTTACGATACCGGGCTTTCTGCGTGGGCGTTTGACAAATCGATGTAGCCGGTTTGGCTGTTGGCGCGTATGCGCTGCAGGACTGGGTAGCAGGTATGCATACGCCAGCTAAGGACCTTGGCATCGTATCGACGAGCCGTATAATTCGTGTACTTTTTAAAACTCGACCGTTATGTCAGAGCCTACAAAGTGTCCGTAACTCCGATTGTCATAGCTTAGATGGACCATGAATCTTTTTTCCCAACTGACGCAGAAACGAAAATAAGCTCGTCGGTTACGAAGGCCGGTCGTATCGACGAACGGTCGGTCGGTTTTGTGAGTCATTGCCATTGCTCATACGCGTGTAAGATTCGAAATTCAAAAACAACGATTTCTTATAAACGAGTAGTCGTTTGGTGGAAAAAGGCGCAGGTTCCTACCCTACTTTAATTTCTTAACGACGCTATAATATCGCGGAAGCTGAATAAAATAAAAGAATCGCTAGGGGATAGACGGTGGGCGTCCGTATACAAAATTTTGCACGTGGATCGTATAAATATTGATATTCGAAGGAAGAGGGACTCGGAAGAGCGATCAATGAGAAAATTAGAAATGATTTGCAATGTACTTACCAAGTGTACAATGAGTGGGTAACAACACAACTGAAACGGGTTTACCGTGAAAGCACCGTTTATACCGGCTCGCCGACCAATGGGAAATGTCCTCAGTTGGATTCTCCCAATCGGCTGCCGTCCATGACGTCAGCTTCGGCCAAGGAAAGCTGAGCTTGCGGGCAAATCGATAGCTTCCAGGAACGTGGTGGTCCGTTAGCTGCATGCGCCTATCTACGTGTACGCAAAGGCGGGCAGGCGCATAAAGCTTGCAGCTCCGTTTCGCGATGCTTCTGCACTTCGGTCTACAGCCTTCTATACTTGGAAATTACCATAATTCATCGCAAAAATCCATTACATTGCCGCCTATGTGCCGTTGGGTAGCGCACGCGATCCTCGTTCGCCCTTAAAGTCAAGGCGAGATCGTATCGATGGTGACAAATTCCGTCGGTTTCCGCGAAGGAATGGGACGCAAACGGTGGAAAATCAATATCTCTCCTTTACATTCATCGAGCATTTTGTCTAGCGTTCTGTGCAGATGTAGATATAGAGAATGCGCAGATCGGTCCTGCGATTACGAAAAAAAATCCGAATTGTTCGGTACCGGGTTTTGACGATTTACAGACGAATGGGAGGTTGACTCTTCTAAATCGGAAGCAGAAAAAGCTACTCCGCTCGTCGTCCATATATCGCAATTATGGATTTTTATAGGCACAGGCGATACGCCTGTGCCAGTAATACCTAATCGGCATAACGATGACATAATTTTTTGCGAAAGCTTTTGGCGACACGCCTACACCCTGACCGATAACGGTAGCGAGCAGTGCTTCCGACGACCGTTCCGTCTCGCCTCCTGTTTATATCAAAGTTCAAAGATCAGTTGCAGATTTTACGAACCGTCTAAATAAGTTTTGCGCGATCGAACATGATTATCGAGTATTGCGGAAATATCAAAAACACGGGACGATAAGCTAACTTAGACTAATATAATAGGGCGGAAAAAAAATTTGGCCCATGAGGGGATCGAACCCGCGACCTTCGCGTTATTAGCACGACGCTCTAACCAACTGAGCTAATGGGCCACTTGTTTCCACTCCATTATTTTACATATTTTCAATGCGATCATAAACTATGATTTCTTAAACAGGTTTTTAACTAAATTACATTGGCCGTTCGTAGCTGCGATATACCGAATCTTTCAAAAACTCGATACAGCTAAACTGCGGTTAATTTTGTACGCGCTGATCTAAGATTATTTATCGTTTCATATTATTTCATGCGTTATTCGTATAGAAAATTGTAAGAGCGATCCGTTGAGCTATGCACCAAACAACACGCTGTGGGTTAAACAGAGTCAAGTAATAATCAATCCCTGTTTGCCGTTCTGCTGATTCACGCTCAATCGGGGGCAATTTGTGCACCACCCATCATGGATTTAACCGTGAATCAGGCAAATTCATTATCGTTTACAGAGTGGACTTTGTTTTAAAGAGAGTTCCACCGAGGATCGCACGTATATCCACGGTGCCAAGTTCTCTGTCGTTGGTCGAAGGAGAGTATCAGGCGCAGATGGCGTGTTATTCAGACAGGATGTCGTTACTTACAGTGACCAACTTGATCGGCGGTCAACCTTTGCTGCTTCCCAGCGCCACTTTTTTATATGCAACTTCCATAGATAAATACTGCGAGGTATTAAGAGATTGATAATTTATGGTGGCTAATCTTTCAAATAAAGATGTTCATTGGGAGCTTGAAAGTGGATTATAATATGCGAACGTGTACTCGACGTGCGATTACGCGTTATGTTAACACTTGTTTTTATTTCTTAATGCTGCGATTGGTAGACAGGCGACCTAGCCGGCAGTTAGTGTTGATTTGTCGCCGAATAAACTCGTTACTCCGAGAGTTTATCTTCGGTGTATCATTCCGAGTTACCGAGCGATGGTCTGGTTATCGAATATTTTGGCGTTGGGTATTACCTTGCGCTGAAAAGTTGCCGTGTCGCTCTGTAGCTCGATGGCGGACTTCAAGTTCTCTACTTTGCGGATCGAAGATAAATACCAAAGCTAATGGCATGCGAGTTGATGAGCGATTAAAAATTCACATTCTTCCACGCTTAGTATGAAGTCAATGTCGTTAGACGAAAATTGAGTATTCCCAGATTTAAAAGTACTATACTTTGGTAGCGAGTTTTGTACGCGTGTTTTTCTCCGTGATTCTTCGTTCTCTTTTCGGGTATTGTCGTTCTCATTGAATTTCTGTTATTTTTCGAGGTCCTTGGTAATAATGTAAAACGAGGAGTTTGCAGTAGTAAATACGAACTTTTATCATGTTTTTCTACCAGTCGTTATTTTTCTCAAAAGTCCGTCGGCTAATCGTTTGCCACTCAGCGGATCGAGATACCGGCTGAGACTTTTGCTTTTAAAATTAATACTCGTATAAATTTTAAGTTCTCTGCCCGGAATAATAGAGCTAGATGAAAAAGTGTACAGCGAATCCGGATGTGCAATACTTGACTCTATTCTCGGCAAAGAGGGAAAAATTGTTGGCTCCGGTGCGAACACGAATATACATCGTTTACACTCTTGCCATTTTACGGTAATATTTTCACGCCTTAGTTCTTCTTGGAGCGTTGCATCGTATAGACGTACGTGTGGACGTTCAACTAAACGCGCGACATTTTATTAGCTCTCCCGAACGGTAGTACATTTTCTCAAAAGTCGTATTCGATCGTAAGATTAAATGCGTGTGCGTTTAAGCATTTTAGGTTCCGGATAAATATTCGAGTTTTTGCCTCTCCAAATCTGAGATTATCACGGCGGTTGAGGTTTAAGCTCAAAATCAGATTGATTTGCGCCGTAAATGAGATTTCCGTTATCGAATTAAATGCAATTGGTGCAACTGAATATGGAAGGGTAAAATACACGTAGCGGCATCGTTTTTCTGTAAAATCGATGGACGTTATTGCGACTTCGATTTGAACCATGTTACATAAAGATACTTAACGCCAGCGTACACGCATCTTCGAAAGCTTATCATTAATAGCGCTAAGATCTTGTAGGATCCCCACACGGGGAGAAGAAACAACAAGCTTAGAAGCAATATCGTTCCGTAATAGTCGATGGATGAAATATCGCGTCCGTGATAACGTAGATGCCTCGATTTTGGAAACTTCAGCACATGTTCCACGTTCCACACAGCTCTGTCCATGGGTTTTATTAGTTCATCCTTCACGATCTCCGACATCGCTTTAATATTATGGAAGTACCTTAGAACAGAGTTCAGGCGGATGAGCGATGGCGTCTTTGTACGCCCTCGAAAAATTATAAAACATCATTCGATCGGTTGCCCCCGATGCCTTACGCAAACCAACAACTCTTTGCCACCATGCGTTTTTCCACATTGGATCGTTCATCGATACGATATTCTATTCTGAGAAGAGAGAGTACAAATTTCGTATAGGCGCATCGAGTTGCAACCGATCGGTCGTATTTTCGTACAAACACACTCACGTTCTATTCTCTAGGATTTCAGTGAGCGTTCGCACGATGGACTCTTCGGTCATGGTGTCGACGTTCAATGTCAGACCAATACCGGCATCCAGGATTTTACGTGCGTTGAAAAGTTGATCCCCGAAAAAGGGAATGGCGACTACTGGCACGGAATGGTGCACCGCCTCCTGCAACGACTGCAATCCACCCTGCATCACGTAGGCCATCACCTTCGGATGCGCTGCATGTAAAGGCTACGTGAGTAGATGAAAATAAAACGTTTCTTTTTTTATGGATCGCTTACCCCTGCATTATAAGAGTTAAACTCGTGGGAGTACCACGGTTTACAAAACGACCAATAAAAAACGTATAGCGCGTTATTATAGTATTCGCGAAGTACAGACCAATTTTCTACGAGCGAGCGATTCCGTCTACGGTCAATTTTCATCCATAATGCGGAGGTATGCTCGATAAATTTTCTCGTATATATACATACGCGTGCTTGCGCACATAAAGTTACATGGGGATTATATTTCCGAAGCGATAGCACAATGTGCCTCGTATGTAATCTCATTACAACGATAAACAACCACTGTCCGTGGTTTTTTTTATTCCACTGCGCTTTTTACCGCAGGCATCGACGAGCCACGGCACGAACCATTGTTATTTGTATATCCGTATAATCGAATATAAGCCGGTAAAGGCCGGTTATGCCGGCTTTCCCAAAATCAGTATTACATACCGGCAATGCGGGGCGTCGTCCTCGGGACTTAATAGTTGGTCGAATCGAGTTGCCAGTTACTTACGTCGTCTGCCCAGCTTTAATACGTTTAGTCGTGAAGGCAAACGGTGCCTGTCCGTCAATGTGTACGAAAGTTTGCGCCTGCTTGCATTTACATGTACATCGAGTCCGGGCTCCGCCACGGTCGACGTGCAGTTGTTTGTCAGAATTTCCCGCGAGGATTTCGCCGGCTCGTCACGAGTTATCCTTTCGTTTCGTTCGGTGCTTCCCTCCCCTCGCGTCCTCGTTCTCCTCGGCTCTTTGGCCGGCTTTTTTTCCCGACCGTAATGTGCCGAGCTGCCCGTCGGAGAAAACAGCGCACTCCCACTGTCTCCGTCGAAGCATCGCGAGCGTTTTCAAATACGTCTCGTTCCAGCTGCACCGCCCTCCTCTCGCATTCCGATCGGCGCTCGTTTTCGTCGTACCTCGTATCGAGAGTTTGCTCTGGCGCGAGACGCCTTCGATCTCTTTTCGGTAAGCCGCCGATTGTTCGACGTACCTTTCGTTGGTGCCGCGCAAAAGTAACCGGCCGACAAGCGTAGACGAAACATGCGCGAAGTCACTGGCTATACATTTGTTCCGCGCTTACGTAAGGTAAGCACGAACGAAGCGACGGTATCGCTTTACATGGGCAAACCGTGGAAACGTAGGTAATGAGGAACCGTGCTTTTGAGGTTGATCCACGTCTATTTTACGAGCGAAACACCTTGGTTGGTTTATCTCATCGATGACCGCGGTAAGAATAAAAGCCTCGAGGTTTAACCCCGAGTTACCTTCGTGCCTTTTCCTGGCAAAGGCGCAAGCTGGATCATGAGCGAGGGTCGCGACTGTAACGCGGAAGGAATATCGATCGAACCTTGTAAACGCTCCGATGCTCTCTTACTCGTCGCGTTACGGCGAAGGATAATTGTGCGCGCTTGCTCGTGGCAAGCGCAATAATTGTATGGCGCATTCGCTCGTGACCGATAGCGCCGGATAAAAGCATATCGTCCATTCGCAATCGTGCGACGCGATCCTGCGCGGGTATTCTCGCTCGTGTAATTAGCCCCCCATTAGGAGGATAATGTAAAACACAAAGGTCGGCGGCAATACGCATTTTCTCGTGCACAGCACGGAGCGGGCGACCGCCGGTACAAAAGGAACCGCGAGGTTGGTCAGCTTAGCCTTTGGCAGCCTTACCAAGAACCGCTTGCTGGGGCGCCCACTTCACAAATTTGATGTTGCCCGGATGAATGGCCATGTCTCCGCCATGTTTCCATAGAACTCTTTGCCTGAGCGAGCTCAGTGCATTGCACAGCGCGGTCAAAGGCCCGACGGGTAGCTGCCGGGTTTCCAGATTCGAGCCCAGAGAGAAGTAAATGGCCCCGTCGGTGGCGTTTTCCAGAAACTCTTCCACGTCCTGTGGGTTAAGTCGGAATGAGATTCGAAACGTCGCGACGAGTATCCCTCGCGGAGGGTTTTTTTTTCCCGATTTTCTTCCTTTCCATCCTACCCCACGACGTTGCCACGCGATCATTCCTGCGAGTGAGCTATTTGAAGCCGAATTTGAATCGAGAACCGAGCTAAATCGCCACTTTTATCATCGCGAAGCGCGTTAAGTACACGGAGATTTCCATTCTTCGAGCAAACGCGCGCATGGAATTTTGGACGGTCGGAAGGTACACCCGCGAGACCATTACGATTAACGCCTAAGAGGATGATGCTCCCCAAATGGAGCCACAATCGGTTCAAGTCCATTCGTCGAATCGAGATTTTGGTGATCGTGGTAAGGACTACGATCGGCGATGAGCGTATATCGCGCTAATGAAGTCGGCTCTCCGCGTGCTTTTCCCCGAAAGCCGAACGTGGACAAATGAAAAGCAAAAGGGTAGAGCGGTACTCGGCGCGGGTGGGGACGAGGAAGGTGGACCAAAAGTGTTGGAGCGCTGCAAATACGTGTGTACGCGCGCTTCGGCCGTTTTCACCCGCATGCCGTTCGCGGAATTGCGGGAGAATAATATGTGGGCTTCGCGCGAAGTAGAAGTCATCGCTCCATTAATTGCCGTGCGCCGTGTACATTTCCGGTAAATTTGCACGCACGCCAACTAAAGATCTATGCGCACGACCGATGACTTTACAAACGTTAGTTCGAGATGCCACACGAACGATCGTTCCGCGCGAAATGGGGATTGCGAAGGGCAAGGACCGAATTTCCTCGAGGGCGCGCTCGCGATTCGAATTTCGAGGGGCAAGGGGAATTCGTGAGAGGAATTCGCGAATAATTTCGAATACGTTTTTTCTCTTTGGCGAAGCTCCTCGCGGAAATATCCTTCGAAAAATATTTTTCCTCGCCACTCTGGGGAACCTACAACGAGCAGCGGTAAATAGCAATGACCTTTACTTTCACGTCGCGATGCTGAGCCGTAGGTAAACTTTCCCCTACAGCAGTCAGCCGCGAGAGTGGTATGTATTTTCCCCGAGAGAAATCATTCTCGTACGACACAGAGTTTTACCCTTCGGTAACGCCAAATTATACGAAACAACGGTCTATGCTCCGAGGAATAATGGCCGTAATGGTTGGTCGAACTTTGTACGGATACGATTTCGTTCCTTTTGCTAGGGCTTGTCGATCAAAGCGGCACTTTTGGACGACGAATCGAAGTCGCGACCGTAATATTGCCGAGTTGCGAGAATTGTATTTTGCTCGTACACAGCGTGGATACGCTACTGGATATAGCTCGTTCGAAGAATGAAATTCCGTAAGCCGTACACGCCAGTACCCGTGGTAAAACGTCCGCTTCCCGCATGATCTGCAAACCGTGAACCTCGATCACATTCGGCAGCAGCGGCTTTGGATAACCGAATACGCGATCGTTGCCTAATATCACTAGGCTGAAGTTCCTATCGATGTCGTAAACGGGGATACCGGGTGCCCACTTGTCGGCTATCCGTTGCGCACGTGGCAAGTGCCAATGCCGATAATATATTCTGCTCCACGCGGTATACAGAACGTTCCAAATACGTTCGGCCATCGTCATTCTATCCGTAAAAGGGTACGCCATGTCTGGATTCAGGAGGGGATCGTCCGGATTCCCTGCAAATTAGAGGATCGTCAATGCCCTCCTCGTTCTTAACGACCACGATCGTTTCGATCTATGAAAATCTTCTATATCGAAGACCCGAGTTGAGCGAACGCTCGCGATTCGTCTTCGGTGAAAAACAATACGGGGGAATGTCGGGACGCGAGATTATATTTCTCATCCTAATCCATACACGAGGTGCTTTCGAGTACGTTCAAGTGCAGTGGGAGTGCAGGGATCGACCGAGCAGTCGGCTTACCTCCATTTCGTTCTTTCGAAACTCGGCTTAGACCGGTACAAGTTAAAGCACTACCGAGTAATCTATCCTTTCCACGAAGGCTCGCTCCCCGATCGGTCGCCCTTTCTGCTTTACCGACGATTCACGTCAATTTCCGGACTTGGGGGTCGACTGGGCAGCCTACGAGGGCCGAAGGGGGTCGAAGGGGGTCGAAGGGGGTCGTAGGGGGTCGAGGGGGGCCGAGGGGGGCCGCGAGAGGAGTAAGAAAGGACGTCGTCACGAAACGACCGTGCCGGGCTCGTACACGAGCCGTTACCGCGGTCGTTCGCACGGGGCTTTTGCAAACAATTGTTTTGTCGATAAAATCGTGAGGCTTAAGGCCGGCTTACCCACGGAATCCATGACGTACGGTAGATTTCCGACGCTTAAAAATCCCACGAGGACGGGCCGGTTGTAATGCTGTACGAGGGCGTAATAGCACTGGTACCATAATTGCTCGATAATCACGGCGTCGAAGCTCCTGTTCCTCCTGCAAGGGGACACGGACCAACGGCCGGAGATTAGTTTTATAAACGAAGTCGCAACGCGATCAAATTACCATAATCCTCCGCTCGCGTTTCGCCACTGGATGCACGAAGCTAATTTTAGTAATGCCCTTTTCGCGAGGCGAAATAGAAATGGTGCCCCCGTTTTTTCTAGCTCCACGTAAATAACCCAGCGATACGGTACACACGGGTATGCGCCCGAGGAGAAAAGAGCCCCTCCCCGGTGGCCCAAATGTTTTTCGAAATTCGAAGCGAGGCGATCGGAGGGAATTATCGAAAAGCCGGAAGGCGAGATCGAGCGAGGAGTGCATCGAAATTACGAAATAAGCTCCTCGACGGCGACACTGAACAGCTGCTCCTCGCACAACTGGTTGGCTTCTCTCATATTTTTATGCAGAAGCGAGTAGGCTCCCATGTGCCTGCGACAACGAGAGTTCGGTTATTTTCCTTATCTTCGTCCGTGGCCGGAAACCAAACGTGCGGTACATTGAACAATGCGATTTACCTCAGCCCCGTGCAATCCCTCTTCCGATACGAAAATGACAAATCGATGTTCTCGTAGTTCCTCGGTGGTCTCTGGAAAATGACGTCCCGATGATTTCCAGCCGCCACTTCGCCGAGGTAATACTCCGATCGTTCGATATTATATACGCGTCCAATACTTCTCGTTTTCTCATCGGCATAATTACGACATCGCTCAACGTCGCTCGTGGATCGCTGCTCGAAATGCGAATCTCGTGACCGGCCGCGTTTCCTCGATTCCGGGAGGAAAGGAGGAGTATCATTGGGACACGAGAAGACGCATTTAGGCAAGAGAAGCGTTGGAGGGAGCGAATCGAAGGTGAAGAAAGTTTGCTCGAGTTCGAGGCCGAGTTTGGGGAAAAAGGGCCGCTTTGGAGGGTGGGAGGGAGGGGCGGGAAGGGGAGGAGGATGGAGGAAGGTGGGATAGGAAGGAGGAGGAGGATCGAAGGGAGTAGGGAGTTATGGGAAGTCGGAAAAAGAATGCACGGCCACGAGGAGGGTAGGGGAGGCAGAGCCGAATCAACTGTCCATTTGAAATATCTCGAAAACTTTCCTCCGCCATCCAGGACATTATTGAATTATTAAACTGGCGTTATGAAGTAGTTGGGAGTACCTTTACCGCTCTTTTGTACCTTTTTGGGACCGATGATAAATGGTTAAAGTCGGTCTAATGTAATCACTTTGCGTCGTCGCCGGTACGGAAATTATCGGTGGCAATAATAAATGGAGCGGTAATGGCATCCGATGTCCTCCCGGGTTATGCGAGAAAGTGGAAGAAGTGCCGGGGGAGGCCCGTCGTTAGAGGCTTGCCGTATTGAAAATGGAGGATCCTGGGAAGGGGGGAGGAGAATGCGATAGCACGTACCTTTAAAGGGATCGTCGAAAGTACGGTTACGCTGTGGCCGCGCAAGGCCAGGGCTCTCATTAATGCCTGAAAGGGCTGCTGATGGCTGAAGCTCGGGCTCGGGCAAATTCCCAAAATGCTGAATCCCAGGGCACCTGGCCGAGGGTGGAAGGACAGGAGGAGCCAGAGAGCCGATGTTACGAGGCGCATCCTGGAGGTGGCACTTTGTTCCGCGGGACACTTCGGGGCCCGCGAGATGGTCGTTTTAATTTTTGAAGGAAGAATCGAGGGCTACCCGGCGAGTTACGTAACGCCCTTTGCGAGAATTTCCAAAGGGTATGAAAGTTTCAGAACGCGTTTCACGATCGGTTTGTTTCGGGACAAGCGTCAATAAGTAAACCGTCCGTCCGTCTATCGAAGCCGCTTCTCGCTCAGCTTACCGCGGAAATAATTCAAGAGCGGGCTGTGCAGTGACAGGTATTTTTATACGCCGGCCGAGGTACAAAGGGGCCATTCAAGACGCAAAGGAGGAGACGAGGTCGAAACGATTTTCTTATCTCTCGATTCTGGCGAGGCCAGAAGGATTAGCTCGCGTATCGACGAGCAGCAGCGTCGAGAGGGTATCGTCGTTACGAGCAATATCGTACGAGAATCAATACTTCAACGGGATTCAACGGGAATTTGGCGAAGCGCGATCGATTAAAGAGGCCTCGAAGTTCAAAGGGAAATTCGGCTCGTGTCTCGGAAGAAGCCAAAGAGGCGTATTTTTGAGGAAAGGAGGAGGCATCGCGGAACGACGCGAAGGCGGACTCGAAGGCGATACGTCTCACTCGTTAGTACCGTAATAATGCTAGAATACGAATAGAGCCTCGTTAATTCGAGATATTGCGCGCACCGTTGGACGGTAAAGGCCGGGAAGAATGCATCGTCGACGTTATTTGCCGGAGAAGTCGCGACAAGTCGCTTCCTCGATCGACATCCCTTTCTACCTTTCCGCTTTCCCTCCTACCGCGTCGTCCTTTTCCCTTCAAAGTATTACACTCGCGCCGTCCCGCGCCGTGGCGAAAATTTGGCGTCGTCCTAATTAAAAATAATCACGCCGGCGCGGAATGCAACTCCCGGCGATTATTGAGATTGATAATGCGCCCCTTTCAACTTGAGATACAGCGCGTGCATTAAATCTCGGCGGAGTGGCGTAAATTGAAACATTGCCGTTTATGAAGTTTCGGTGAATGCCATGAATAGGCACTCCGTTAGCGCGCATTGTCCTCGTTATGCGTACTCATTATCGGCACGTTCGTACCGTAGACAGGTTACGCTACGCGTCCATCAAGGCAAAACGAGGTTGCGGCTCTCTCGCCGGTCCAACGCGATCGGCGAGACGCTTGTTCTTCCGTAAAGGCACTTCGGAGAGGGTGCTCGAAGGCGAAAGCGCGATTTTCGCGATTTCCTTTAAGGCGCCCCTCGGCTTCGAGATCAAACGAACCAGCGGGGAACGCGTCCCGCCCGATGCCGGTAACTCTGACATTTCTGTACGTCTAATAGAGTAGCTCGGGAGTTTAAAGATGTTCCTCGACGGCGCCGGTCGCCGGGAAATTCGAATCACGCGTCAGAGTCAGGCGCGTTTGATAAGGGTTGAGAGCAGTTTCGGTAGGGTCGCGAGGTTCGTCTCGAAACTCGGGGACGAGTTGGGAAGGACGGAGCCGGCGAACCGGGATGAGGATCGGCGAAACGTTGAGCCCTAACGAGGAGTTTTCTCCGTCTTATCCGCGCGTATCGCGAGCGAGCGCCGATCTTCGCGCGGTGAATAAAATACGCACCGCTCGGAGCGGCGCAGCGGCAGCCTGCAGGGGTATCGGCCGGGGACGAGGGTAGGATGCACGGGATCGACAATGCTAATATTAATTTATCCGTCGGCGGTGTAACGATAAGTGACGGGAGGACAGAGAGAGGGAACTCGCTGGACACGGCCGATCGATCGGTCTGGAACGTTCGGGATATCTGTCACTCGTAGTTTAAATTACTCCCTGAATTATCCAACGAGCCACCCCCCTCGGCCCCTCGGCCCCTCCCCCTCCCCGGCCGGGCCCGGGACTTTCGGGCGGGAGTCTTCGGAGGGAGCGTTCGGAGGATGGGAGAGGGCTGAAACGAGGACGGGAGGGCAGGTCGTGTGCCTGCTCTTGTCAAGCCGCAACACGAGCGGCGGCTTTAATACAATACCGCCGAGGAATGCGTCGAGGGGCTGGGGCGGGGGTGTGGAGTCGTAGGTACGGAAGGGTGGAGAGTGTCTACGAGCGGAAGGGAGAAAGTTCGGCTCGACGGCCAAACGCTGTGTGTGTCACTAAGTAAGCGTCTAGATTTGCCCGGCCTCCGACCTTCCTCCACCTCCACCCCCCGCACGCCCGCACACCCCTCCCTCCAGCCAGCCACCTCTGCCCCTTCTGGAAAACCTAACGGACTGGCAGAGGATGTGTCAGGTTCAGCCGCCCGTGTTTTGCGAGATCCCTCCTCGGTTTCTCCTATTTTCTATCCTCCCGGCCCTCCCCTTTCTCGCTCCCGCCTACACCTCCCTCCCTCCCTCCCTCCCTCCCTCCCTACCTCCTGCTCTCTCCTTTCATTTCCCTACGCCGCTTTGTCTCCGCCGCTCCCTTTCTGGCTCCACGCTCGCACCGAGCCAACCGTGCCGACCCCGGTGCCATCGTCTCGCAGCCCCCCGATCTCGCCCCCTTCGCCAATCCCGTCCCCAGCCCCGCGCCCTCTCCTCCGCAGTCTTTCGCCGGTCTTCGCTTTTTGCGATGCAGCTTATGCAACTGGAATACGGGATATCCGCGCGGCTAATATTGCGGGCCATCGCGTTTCCGCGGGCCAAAGAACGCGGCGGTGCCTCGCGTCGGCCCTCGCGGATATCTCGTTACCCCGCCTGCTTCTTATCGGTCGTCCGATCTCCGCTTAAGCCGCGCGCTCACTTTGACGAGTTAATTCCGAGGCCGATGCGCGTCGCGAATGCATGCGCGCATACGTGCAGTCTTATGTACGCACGCTTGGCTCGCGAACGCTACGCTAGCCCCTCGCGTATTTCGCACACGGTTGTTCCGGTGAACTCCAGAGGAACCGGGGATCTTCCACGCTACGAACCAGGCGGTACGACCTGCCTTGCCCGTTCGTCTTGCGATCGCTGGGGTACATTACGATGATTCAGAAGTCGGCCCCTTCCAGAGGCTTTACCTTCGCCGCGAAATCGCGAGGTCTCGTCGAGTTTTTTGCTCCGTACCTCGTTGGTCTATATTCGAGGAGCTCTCCCAGTTTTGTTTAAACGAAAATTACTCGGTGAACGCGTTAAGAGAGGCGTTCGAGGCCGTCCCATTCGTTCTGCCGGGCTTGACGTGGCTCGGCTCGGCTCGGCTCGGCTCGGCTCGGCAACGCAAGGCCACGTCGATGCGAGCCAAAGTCAAGTAGCGTGATCAGAGTTTCTCCGAGCCACGATTACGCGTGCTCGAGCGGCGCGCACTCGGCACGCGTAAGGTTTCTTCGCGAACCGGCAGACGAGTTTACGACTCGGCTAATGAAATTATTTCTGGTCGGCGGCCGCCATAATCGCGTCGCGGGAACTTTGAGCGTATCTGTGCCGCGTCGAGGGCCGGCCGGGCTCGAAACGTTTCCGCGGAGGCTCTTCGCGCTCCACGGCGCGAGTCCCGAGCTACCGAAAGATAAATATTTGCGAACCCTCCATTACGCTTTATGGAATCTTTTCGCCCTCCCGGCGCCGTAATCGTCCTCGCGATCTACTTGCCGCACCGCCAATTTTACCCTCGCTCGTGCGACCTCTTCCCGCTCTCCCTCTATTCCTTTATTCTCTCGACGATTTACACGCGTATCCGCTGCTGCTTATTAACGTTTCACGGCGGTAAGTGCGGGGGCGCACCCACGTCGAACGTATCTTCGCCGGGCAACCGGTCGATCTTATTTACGCCACGATTCCAGAGTTTATCGGGTTGACCTCCGCAAAGTAATCTCGGGTATTCTCGTTAGGAGGAGAAAGAAAATGCTCCGTAAAAATGTTCCTTGGTCGTGCGCTGTAAGGAAGACAACTCGGGATAAGAGAACACCGTGGAACTTTCGACGGAGGAGACTTTCGCGTGCTCGATTTATTTACGGGTCGAACTACTCGGCTCTTTAAAAAACAAGAAAGGAAGGATAGAACGAAGCGAAGCGCGATCGATGAAACGCACTCTTTCCACCGCCTCTTTATTTTTTTCGCGCAATTTCCTCCCCTCGGCCCAAGTTGGGTAGCCTGCGATGGTACGTACGGATACGTACATCCATGGATACGTTGAACTCGGCGCGGTCGGGCCAAAGTAAGACTGTTGGAGCAAACGATAACTGCCGTGTGGAAATGTCGATGGGGCCACGTAATTCTGGCCGTGGTCTCTCGCGGCACGAAATCGTTATTGTCATCGCTGCCAGTTACAATAACGTTATTATACCAACGTACTCTTATAAAACGCTCTTGGGAAGTATTGGAAAAGCATAATGTTATTCCGTCTGTACATCCCTCGTCTCCTTCTTTGCCCCGCCCCCACTACCCCTTCTTCGCCGGCCTCTCCTTCGTCCCTTCCGGCCGGCCCGAAAGTTTATTAAAATGAATTTAAAGGATTTTTCTCCTTCCTCATTCTTTGGACGTACTCGCCGCCCAACGTTACGGCCTTTTACTCCCTCTCCGTCTCCTTCTTTGCCTCGTTTAGAACTTTCGCGTATTCCGAGGTACGCTATTTTGTTTTCCCCTTGCGACAGGATTACCAACGAGAATGGATGGAAAGGAATATATTTCAGCTTAATACCCCGCGACGCTGCGCGCCTCCTCGAATTTGTCGCCGTCGTCATCGCCGCCCACTTTACACTTCCTTTGCTCCTCCGAGGGAAATCTGGATAATTATCGAGGAATTCGTTATTCTCCGCGAAAGAGGTCCCCGAGTCGTTCGACGTATTATTGCGGCCAGAATGCCCGGGAAGGATTGGAACGGCGAAATCACGGTGAATGAACGCGCGTTTCTTAGGCGCGGGTAAAACTTTTTTCCATTCCAGCTCATCTTACGCGTCCGCCGCGCGGAAAGAATAATTAATATCCGGGAGGTCCATTATAAGTTGGCCGACTGGCAGGAGCGAGAATGAAAGTTACTTTTGTGCCGCGGCGACAAAGCGGAGATAAACCTTGCTTACCATTCTGCCGGATCGATCGATTAATCTCACTTAAGCATCTCGCGGGTGCACATCCGTCTACTCTGCGCTCGTTACTCGCGAAATATCCCACAAGACATATTACTCCCTTTTTTAATCTTTCTCCGTGCCCCGTGCGTCCTTCTCTTTATCGCGACGTATCTCCTCGGGAGCGACGTATTGTGCTTCGCATTACAATATTGCGAACTTCTGCTGCAACCGGTGGGCGGTAAGGAGAGAGAGAGGAGGGCTGGGGAGGGAGGGTGGGAGGGAGGGGGGGGGGGCGGTAGGAGAGGAGGAGAACGAGGAAGAGACGCGATGGAGCGGGGAGACAAAAAGGGGGCAGAGAATGTAAAAAGGGAGTACGAGGGAGACGAGAATAGGGAGCGAGGGAAAAAGAACGACAAACAGAACGAACACGTAGTTTCAGAGAGCGCGTAGGATGAGTAATGAAACGGTCACAGACAGAGGTTCTCTAATCCCGCCGGATATAAGATGAAATCGGTCGAAGAGAGAAAGAGCGCGCGCGAGAGAGAGAGAGAGAGGGGGGGGGGCGTGAAGCGGGAAAGATGGAGGAAAATCCATGACCGTTACACAAAGTAGGGACATTGTTTTTGGATTAGGTTTGGCCAAACGTCGGCCAGCTCGGGTCGTTCTGGGAAGAAGCCGGGAAACGCAGGAGCCGTGTATCGCGTTGGCCCCGCCGTAGCGATATTTATGCTGGAATCGAGAATTTGTTGACAACGCTGGCGTTATTCTCTTATCGCGGGACTCTGGCTCGCGAGGCAATGCGGTAGACGATATGGGAATAACTCGGGAGTATAACGCGGGAGTTTAACGTCGGCGAGCGAGTCGAAGGTTAAGGGCGTAAAATCGTTAGGAAGCGAACTGTAAAATTGGGGTGTGGCGATTACGCGGGAGATCGGCGATAGGAAGCAATCGGAGCTGGCGAGAGGGCGGAGTTTTGTGGCGCGGACGTTGAATCAACTTAATTAAACTCCTTAATCCATTTCTATAACGTCTTAATTCCGTTTCTCAACGAAACTTGCCGAGTTTGCCGGGGAACTTCCAGACGTATTCGCGTGTCATTTTCCGCATTAGGAGCCAAGGCCGCCGGATGAAAACCGGAGGATCGGCGAGGGCACTCGCTTGGAAAATGAAATATCGTTTTGCGCGAGCACCGGATTACTTTACCATCGATCTGGATATCATCCTTACCGGGTATTTATTACGTTCCCGGACAATAAGGATTTGACGCGTTACGCGGAAACTGTCGGGAGCGAGTGTAGCGCGATTTATCGAGTTTGATTGATAAAGCCAATCGCGCTCGCCGCGCATGGACGGAAGGTGCGATGGAAGGGTGATCCGAGCGCGATCAGGAAGTACGGCCAAATTTGAAAGTTGAATTATGCAGGCCCACGTTAACATTCAGCCAAGTGGATAAACGCACTTGGCTCTATTCGTTCGTCGTCGTGGCCGATATCGTTTTTGGCCTTTCGCGATTGATATGGCGGCTCGCTTTGGCTACGGGCTACTTTTGCACGTGGGAAAATCGCGTTTTCAGCGAAATTATTCGGTTCTGGTATCCGTCGTTTGCAACGGTGTAAGCGCGTTACGTCTTCGTTAACGCGATTGAAAGTCTGGTATTGACTGGATTGCGGATTATACTTGAGTTAATTGCTCGTTCGCATAGTCGGTACGCGTTAATGGTTTACCCATAATTGTCGAGCGCGTTTCCCCCCTATCCGGGGCCGAGGAGGACGAAGATGGAATCGTGCGTAATAGAAGTTTGGGTTAAATACGATCGGCCGCATTGAGCGTCGATGATGTATCAAAGGAAATGTACGGCAGTCCGAACGATCGGCAACTCGTACGCGTTTAATGCATTGACGACGCGTCGAACCGTACGCCGCCGCCTATTTACGCTTTTCTCTCGAAAATGGACGGAGGCCGGAACATTGGCGTAGCTTACGGCGAGACAACGATTCGCGAGCTGCGCAAAAGATTTGCGCTAACGTAAAGCTCTCTATAAATTTCGATCCAGCATCGTTGTAATTATACCAGTATCGGACTCTCCGGTCGCGGTTTTACCGGCGATAGGGTTTTTTTTCACTTTGCCGCGTCGTTTATCGATCGTTTTTCGAGACGAAAGACGGAAAAGATGGCGATGGGGCTGCTCCGATTTAGCCCCACGGCGCGTCCTGGTGTCGATAAACGTTCGTAACATTATTGAAGCCATACCGCGTACGTTCTCGTACGACGTGGTCTCTATAAATCTCATACGCGAGCTTTGGTATCGATCGTTATCGTAGAAACTCCGCGGCACGATACCGCTCCATGAATTTGCACGGGTTATAGAGTGTTACGTTCGAAAATCCTAGGACTCGAGGAAAATACGATCAAGATCGAAATCAGATTTATATAACAGGCCGCGCTTAATTCTAGAAATATCACTGGCCTCGAAGCCCCCCGACTACCGCTCACCGATATACGCTCAATATTAATGGGCCGGTGCTAAGAACGACGGCGCATTGGTATTATCGTATCCTAATTCGACCTGGACGCGGATGTGTCAAATTGGGACGATCGGAATTAGCAGGGGTACGCGAACCATCGGGGCTCGTAACGTCGTTTGTAAATCGTGCTTCCACTTTAGAAACGTGGGCCTCCCTACGCCATTGAGCGCGGCAGACAAAAGTACATGGGCTACATCGAATGCACGGACAAGATCGTCGTGAAAGAAACATTTCACGCTGATTACACTCCACCTCCCAGCGCGGAGCGCTCCGTTACCCTGCCCTCCCGATCTGGCGAGAGTCGCGTTTGAGGCGTACGAGCCCAAAAAATGTCTCTTTGGTCCGATTCTCGACTCAGGGTGTCGTGCCGAGTGCGTCGGCCCATCCAAACGAATTATCTCGATCAACCACACTCTCCGGTCCCGGGTCAAAGGAAGCTTTCGAGCGAAAATCGCGAAGGGTTTCTCCGGTTCGTTCGGCTCGAAGGCGCTATCGACCGCGAATCTCTCCTCGCGCCACTCTCCTCGGCGAGTCGCGGGAAAGCGGCTCGACGAGAGGAATAATTCGTAGCGCAATCCGCGCGACCAGAGCAGGGAGAAGGAGAGGGCGTTGATCGGTTCGGTGCGAGGAAGGCGCAAGGGGGAGGGTGGGGGGATTCCGTCGAACGTGCTTGGCCTCGAGAAAGGGTGAAAAAGGGGCAAGAATAAAGGATATGCCCGAGCGAAGGCCGTCGCGCAATTCTACCGACGTTGCATCCGCCAAGAGGGCCCGGTGTCTCTGCAAGCGAAAGGGATAAGACCGGCGGCCCGCGGCCGGGGGGAAGAAAGTAGTGAGGTAAGCTGGTACGAATGAAAACTTGATCCCTCCAAGATCCCCGTTTTGAGAGATATTACGAGCTGCGTCGATATCGCTGGATCGACGATAAACGCCCCTCGACTCGGGCCAACGGCTCGGCCAACTCCGCTCGATTATGAAAGCAAGACCGTGCGAATCTCGCTCAAAATCTACGCGCCAGTTCGAACCCGATAACCACGTGGTTAGACTCGAACATCTCCGAAGCGGATTCCCCCGGCTTATCCGGGGATTCTCCGCGCTCGCCTTTTCGACCTTCCAACCTCGCACGCAATCTCAATGAAGGGCAGAGAGGAGGAGAGGCGGAAGAGACAGGGCCGGGGAGGAGGAGAAGGAGGAGGCTGGCACCGCGGGCTAAGTTCGGCCCTCGAAGGCAAGGATCTTTGGAAAGAAGGTGAGCGTTCGATCCCTGGCCAGCTCGGCCCCGCGTGGCTCAAAGCCAATTTCGCGTGCGCCGAGCGGCGGGCAGTTTGCGCGAGGGGGAAAGAGTAGAGGTATCGGGTGGCCGGGGGCCACGACACGAGACTGTGCAAGATATTGCTACTCCGCCGGGGCCAGACTTTCCACCCACGGCGGCTATTCGAAGTCAAAGGCAATTGCTTGTTTATAGGCGGTATCCAATCTACATCGGGCCGGGGAGGGCCGGCCCGGATATAGGTTGCTACAGGTGCTTGAACAAACAAGATGTAAATTCGTAGTGCCGCGGACCGGGGAGGAAGCAAGTAATTAGATGCGTTGTTGCGGGCCCCACCTTTGAACTCCCGGCTGGTATTAAGGCCACTGTTCCCGCTCCCCCTGCCCTCCCACGACCGCTGCCCCGACCGCTGGCCCGACATCTCCTCGATGGATATCCCCTCGTACCGCAAGCCTCCTCCTCCTCCTCCTCCTCCTCCTCCTCCTCATCCACCTCCCATGCTCCTCCTCTCGTGCGCGCACCTTCCGCCCGTCGCGCGCTTTACGCCGACGAGCACGCACGTCCACCTGCTCGCTCGTGCAGCGAGGACACCCCCGAGGATACACAAATTTCGATCTGCCCCCTGCCCCCTATTCGAAACCATCCCTCCCGTCACTTTAATTCCTCCGCTCCGTCGAGGGGACGGATTCCGTTACTTCTCTTTCCCGCACCTCCGACTGCCGTCCCTCTTCGATGCGCAGAGATCGAGAACGTGAGCATCCGCGGATGGTTACAAGTGACACCGGTCGTTTTCGTCATTTGGTCCGGTGAAGAGAGATGCAACCCCCGTTTGCGCTTATTTTACGCTCCCATTTACGATATACGCGACTATCTCCGGCGGATCTCGGGGCAGACTCGTAACGACGAAGATCGCGGAGGGCGAGTGGGGAAGATAGGAGAAGTGGGATGAATAAACGAGCGGAAAGGAGAAATAAGAGGGAGATGGGATTATGACGATACGGGAACGGAACGTTCGTTTAGCGGTCGGATGGAAATATTGCGATGCGAGGAGGAAAAACACTGCCCGGACAAACCGGCCCCGATAATTGGGGATAAAACGAGAGCGAAGAGGAGACAAATCGATCGATGGTTTCGTACGAAAAATTCCTCGGCGCGATGGTGAGTTTCTTCGCGCATTAAAGTATAATAATGTTGGTGCACGGCCGAGAGGGCGAGGCGGGGAGAGAGATAGTGGGAGGGCGAGGGGTGGGTCTGGGGGGAGAAAGTTTGGAGGGCACGGGAGCATTTCGGCGAGTGCTCCTTCGGATCGAACGCGTAACGGAAGCTGGTGGAGGTCGTGCTAACAAAAGGATTCCGTTGGTTCAACAAGACCGACGTACCAACTCCCACCGCTTCTTACCTTCCGCCCAAGTGTAAAATCTTTTCTTGACTCCTTATCGGCCGAGCCGGAGAGGAGAAAAAAGCAAGGAGTAGGTGGAAGGGTCTGTAAACTCGCTGGAGTAGCGGGCAAAGTCCCTGAGGTAGCCTCCACCTTCGGTATTTACTACGTCCGAGGAAAAGGCAACGGAGCTTCCGAGGAGCGTGGCCGTTCCTTTAAGAGGCAGCCTTCCTTCACCTTCCTTCTCTATATTTTCTCCTCCCCTCCTCCCATCCCCTCCCTCCGTTCCTCCCTCCGCCTCCTCCACCCGCCAAAGCCCAACCCCCTCGGCTCGATCTACGAGGGCCAGCTCGGCAATTTCGACCCGCGTCCGTGGCCCTGAATTAAACACCCCACGAGAGACATACGTTGGTAACTCTCTTCGGCCCCTCCTCCTTCCCCTTTACACATATTCCCCATGTTGCATTCTCACGGTGGCTCAATTACGTCTTCGATTCGTGGACCGCTCGAGTTACCGCTTTAAGCAGGACCGCGAATATCCGGGGAATGCCACGGGCTTAGTTTATCTCGCCTCATTTCCCCTTGGCCACTTTCAACCGGAATTCGAGAATCTCTATCGGAAATATTCGGGGAGAATCGTGAGGTGCGCCGAAGAGCATTTAAAAGGCACGGCTCGAATGGTTTTCTTCGAGACTTACGCTGGCTGCACGATATCGGGGCTGTAGCGCGATTGTACCCGCGATTACTCGAGGGGAATCGTACGCGTCGTCCTTTATTTATACCGACCAGAGCACTTATCGCTTTCCTAAGATTGCATTAAAATTTCAGCTAACTCGCTAAGAATTTACGCTACCCGTGGATACTTCGGTGTCGGTGAAATATTAATCGGAACTTCGTCGGCTCGATGACAACGGACATTCGGTCGGTAAAAGTTTTTCCCCCCTTTCGCATTTTTGACCTACTTCGCAAGACACGATTCTTGCTTATTTTGGATACGCGCCGGAGTCCCCTAGCCGTGGATAACGTTGAGAAATTCATTTCGGGGGTCAAGCGGAGAGATCGCGAAACGTAATACTTTGAAGCCGAAAAGAGCGCGTATTTCAGCGTGATTTTCTTGAACGTCGTTATCGAGGCCCTTGAATATTTACGGAGGCGGGGCGTCCGACAAACAAGGGTGCGAAAAGGCCATGCAAAATGCACGCCGCGCGGAATATACCGAACTATATCAAACAGCACGACGGTTAATATCGAATTCTGTCGGAGGGAACGAGCGCAAGGGTCGAACGTGTTTCTCGTTAAGTGAAGCAATTACCCAGACCTATCCGTTACTTACAACTCCGTCAGCAGCCACCACAGCCTTTTAGTTTTGAAGACTGCCTCAGCTCTACGTCACAACCTGCGGAGCTCTGCATTTTTGCCCTTATCCCCCCTCGTCTGCCCCCCGCCCCACCCCGCCCCTCTTCGCCATGCCATTCGCCAGCTGTATCGCGCTACAGTCGCATTAATTTCACTTTCGCACGTGACGAGATGGATGGACTTTCGGGAATTACCTGACGGGGTGGTATCGGTTGTGCCAGGTCCCGTTGAAAAACACGAGTCTCGTCGCATCCATCCTCGTACGGCCGCTGGATTCGTAATTCCTTTCCTGCAAAAAAATATCGGTATTTCGACCTTTGCGCGTGCTTAGAAAACGTTTGGCCGTCTGGCGTGCGCGGCTGCCTTTGATCGTACAAATTGTTCTTCGCATCGTTACGCACGCCCGATTTTGCTTTTACCGCGTATCGCATTGTTGGAACAAGGGCTACAGCCTAATGGGATAAATGTGCCAAGTGCGTATCAAACACGCACGACGAATATATTCGGCACGGTGGCCCTTTAGCGCGTTTGCCCTTTATTAGCCGAGTTATTCGTTTTCGATCCTTCCTCCCATTCTCTTTTGCACCCTTTTTTTTTTTTTGTAAACGTAGGAGCCATCGCGACGTAACGAAGAAATTGGTCCGCGGCAGGTACTCGCTAATTTCGTAGCGTGTCAATTTTACTTTACGGGACGCTGCGTGCGATGCATCGATAAACTTGTAAATAATTAACGAACGCCACTCCTTCCATCGTTAACATCCGGCCCGTTATTGGCTCTTCCTATTAGGGAGTATTGCTACCGATCACGTCGATGCACAAAACTCGTTACGCGTCGGCGCGTATACATCATGCATATTGACACGTGGCTTATGAAGCTTTTTTTTTTTTTCACTCCGGCGCTACAAGATTTTACGCGCTGTCCGTGTTTATGTCCACGGCCGGCCGTGTCCTTTTATATCTCATAAATGTATCAACGTCAGGATGGCGGATAAAACGGCGGAAGGAGGGGCGCGGTGGGGGGAGGGCCGGGCTTTAATCCCGTATTATTTATCGATACGTCCGACCCATTGTTCTCTCGGTCCGAATGACGAAATTAGGTCGGGCGATTTCTACGCGCGCGAATCGATATTCTTCGTTGAATTGTCCCCCGCCCGCGATAAAAACGCTCCGTTCCGACTGGAAGATTTTCTTCGATCGTCGACCGCCGCTGCCCCGTCCCCGTACAATCGTCATTTTCTTGCCGATGCGCGCGGACGCTGCGCTTAATTCGTGCACCGTTGCGGTTTATCGCTCTCAAAATTTTGGGTGGACGGATAGGAATACGGACGAGGCAAGGGGTCGTCCAAAATTAGCCTCGGATTTTAGTAGGGGCGTCAGGTTTCATCGCGGCGCAGTGGCTCGCGTTATACCCGGAAACCAGAGTATATGGTCGTACTTCAACTTCGGGGACGTGCGCTTTGAATCTTAATTCGCTTTATTACCTTTAACCACCTCGGTCGCCCTCTTCGAGGCCACCGCGGCCCTTCGAATTCGAGCGTAAGAATAACTTCTCGCTCTCTCGAATTTCTCGGGAAACAGCTTCGCCGTTCGATCGATGCCTCGATCCAATGTCCAGGATATTTGGACAAAGTTCGTTCGACGTCGCGACGAAGGTGGTTTTTACACGGGAGAGGTAATCGTTTCGCGGGATTAACTCGACGCGAGGTGCGGAAAAATCGGGAAACGATTTGAGAGGTGTATAAAAAAAATAATGTTTCAATCGGAAAAGCCGACGCATAATGGGGCGCTTAACTTTCTTTTGTCGCGTCGAGGGACGGTCTATCTCGCTAGATCATATCGGCTAATTATTTCACCGTGCAATTATTGTCCGCTGTGACGCGACGTCGGCATCCCGCGCGACACCCTCCTGGTCGGACTAAAATTTCCACGCCTTCTCCCGCCAGTGGATACGTCCTGCACGGCTTGGATGATCGTTGCACGCAATTTTTCCGCCGCTACACGCCGCATTACAGCGTGCCACTCGTTGTTGGCTATTACCGATCTTTTTAATTCGAGCACATTGTTCGTTAACGGTCATTCTGACCAGCCTCCGAATATCATTCATTTGCCGAGTCTATGCGTATATTCGCGGTTGATTCTATTCGCCCCTTTTGCCGCGTGTTTTGCATTGATCAAGTGGCTATTTTAAAGGCGGGACACGATCAAACGGTATCCTCGAGCTTTGCTCTTTGGCTCGTCGTTTCCCCAAAAGATACGTCTCGCGAGATAAAGCGCGAGCGCTTTGCGCGAAAAGGTTGAGGCGCAGGAGGGCGAGGGCAAGAGAAGGTTGCGCCGCCGAGCTCTTTCCGTAGAAGGAAGTCGGACGAAATCTTAATGGCTGGCAAGGTTGGCCGATCCTTAAAATACTCGCAAGTTATTAACGCCGGTAGTCGTTGACGCAGAACCCATTCTCCGCCTCGTTGGCGGTCGTGTCCCGGTAATCCCCTCCGCGGAGCAACCTTACGTATGCGCGTAGGATACGCGCGTACGCCCATCCACGATCCTTTCCCCGAAGTGTCTCCGCTTATAGCGATACTCTGTTCGCAGTTATCCCCATTAACCGTTATCGTTGGCACCGTAAGAACATTCGATTCGAGCTTCGTAAGAACCCGATGCTGTTTATCGAAGCTCCCTTCGTTAGCTAAATTCTCTACGACCGCCATCCTTCGCGTTGCTCGATCTCACCTTGCAACGATCGTTCTCGATTCGCCTGGTATTTTCTTCGAGGACTCTTTGCGTTTTCAGAACGGAGGGCAAATCGGGGAGCGGGGTAGCGCTCTCCCGATATACCCTCTTCCCGCAATGTCCGAGCGGGCTGATTTTCTTAAAATCTTGGAATTCGCGGCGGGGGGATGGCAAATTTCGCGGGAACGAGATGGAGATTGGAATTGGGAATGCGCCGATGGCCCTGAACCATAGCCGCGTAACGCGCGGGAATAATGAAAACCTATAGAGGAGAAAGGTGGAGCGCCCTTTGCGCCCTTTGCGCCCTTTGCGCGCGCAATGAAAATCCTTTCAGCCCGCCAAGATCTCTCTATCGTGGCGAATGTAGTCATAGAGGTACCGGAGTGGGAGGGGTAACGACCGATAATGAGCGATTCTCGAGCATTGGAAGCGTTAAATCGAGTTAAATCGCAGGGGGGCTCCGCGGAGCGAAAGGCGAAAAATGAGATTTGAAAGTACCGGCGAGCGTGTGCGGAAAGGCGTGAAAGTACAGCCGACAGGAGTGGCCCTGATATCCGATTGAAACCGAGAAATGAAACATTTCCTCTTAAGCCCGCCGGATATTACGTTATCGGCGAATCGTTTAATATCGTACATCTCCAATGCGCGTTGTTCTTTCCCGGCGGTTTAAGCCTCGCGGCGGAGGCGCGCTCGTCCTTTTGGGCCGGTAGCGTCGTTGGACATTAAGGGCGAACTCGAGCGAGTCTCGTTCGAGAGGGAGGAGGGGGCTGGGGCAGAGGTACGCGCGAAGGTTCGTTCGGCACTCGAGCTCGATCTTTGGGATTTTTCTCTTAGGGCCGGTGGAGCCTCGTACTCGTCCTCGATCGGCCTCGTCGGAGGTAGCCGTGCATGCATCCCGGAGCAGGGTGCACTTTCGGGATTTAATTGCAGGCCCCTGACGAAGCCCCTAACCCTCGTTCGTTACCAGACTATGTGTGCTCTCCCGGTTGGAATTGAAAGCTTCTGGTGTAGGTCGCATACCGGCATAGGCAGCCGGAGGCAGCCGCGTACCCACACGCGAACGCGACTCTGCTTTTCCACCGGCCCGAGAACCCGCTGCTCCCGTCTCCACGCACGCACGGGGGGTAAGGATTACGTGTCACAAATTGGTATTACCCACCACTGCGGGCGAAGGCACGGAGGCAGGTGCGCGCGCAGTATTTTGGCAGAAGCGTCTGGAAGTGGTTCGAGCATACCTGATGCGATTCCACCTTGTAAATTCTAACGAGACGCCGTAACAACCAATTTACCCCTCGAAGGAAATAATTGCGAGCACTTATGGCGGACGTCGCGCGAAATTTAGGCCTCGCCGATTATCCTGCGAACCTGACTTATCGCCGACCCGTCGTTCCCTCCATCCCAGGATGATCCTTTGGACGACGTTGATGGATTTTGCGCGAACTCGGCTCATCGTCCTTCGCGGAGACTTTTTCCTTCAAAAATGTTTCGTCGGAAGTATCTCGAAAGCGGAGTATCCACGATATGGGCTCCGCGAGGAACGTATCGATGTAAGAGGGGTCCTCGCTCGTTCGCGTTAGGTATTAATCCCCTCGGCGGTTCCCGACGAACGTCCCACTTTCAACGTATCGTGCATCGCGATACGTTGGGAAAAATTAACGGCTCGAGGAGCCGTACCGTGAGAACACTCGGCACGTTATTCCGAATGAATGGTAGCGCGATGAATAGGTAGTGCTAGTTTGTAGTTATAACGCCGGTTAAAAGGAAGTAATACATTTCTGCGCGCGCTGGAACAAGTTGGATCCTCTTCCAATTAAAGTTGAGAATTTCCTCGAATTTCTCCACGTAAGTTTCCTCCCTCCCCCTCCCCCTCCCCCTCCCCATCCCCTCTCCGCCGGTTTTGCAATTTCGCCGCGCCTAAAAAAGTATCCGTATTTTCCACGGCGGAGGGAAATTCGAGCTCGCACAGCCTGCCGGGATCCTCCGGTGCAGGGGCGCGGATCCACGCGCGCGCGCGCTCGGATTTGAGACGCCGCGATCGCGAGTATCGACCGGTGGCAAATTCGAGCTCGCGCGATGTCGCACCGCGAATCGCCGCTCCTCGAAGCTCGAAAATATTTTTAAGGTATCCCTCGGTCGGCTTTGCGAGCTCGCGCCGGATAACCGCGAGCGAGTTCAACGGCGGCCCCTTGGGGAGCTGACGAGCCGTCGATCCGCTCGCCGGCCTCCGCGCCTTCGCCACGTTGCGCCGCGTACGAATCGCGTATTTAAAATTCACTTTTATTTTCCCAGGAAAGTGTTCCATGTTTGTTCGAAAATAATACCGCCTACATTATCCAATGGAGAGCAAATATTTGTCTCTGTTCGTAACGCAGATTAATTTGTTTGCTATCGTTACGCGGGGCTTCGAAATCCGATATTTTTTGGCCGCCGCATTTGTTTTCTACGTCCCCGCTAACGTACATCACCGTTGGTGAAGCCGTAACGTTTATATTATCGATACCGGTATTTATTTCGATACGTTGAATTTCGAGAAACGTGCGCGACGATTCCGCCACCACGGCCGGACGGAGGAAAGTATTTTCGTGGATGTTACACCGTTTGGTCGAATGCAGATCCGAGCGATGGACCGATCCGTGGGCCACGTCGATGACGTTTCGCTGTGTGCGCGGCCATCGAAGCGCCGCGATCCTTCTCCCTGCTCGAGCGACGCTTTAAACCAACCCTCGTGCTTCGTAAGGTATAAACCCACCTGGATACGCCTCTTTACACTTTTCCCTTATTTTTGCCCCGGCCGTAGAGAGGGAGGCGCGAGACTTCAAAGTCGCGCTCCGGAGGAATCGGAGCCCCGGTTGTCCGCGACTGGGGCTGACGGCGACAAAAGCCCCTTTGAATTCCTACGTTGGTTCGACGTGCGCGTACCTCGAGATTACTATCATCGAGATCTCGGAAACACGGCCGGGAGAAATTTCGAAGGGATAAATCCGGTATCTCGTGCGAGACGCGTCCTTGGCGTCGAGTCGTTTGCCGGATACGACAGAAATTCCTTTCCTCCCGGCGCGAGTAACGGTGCTGTGGGAATTCTGGGTAAATAGAGTGCCGCTGACCGTCGCGAAGAACCCGCACATCCCGTATACCACGGGTTATACCTCGTGAATACAACCTCTTTGGGCGCCCAAAATTCCACTCGGATTCTAACCAGAGATCCGCGTGTCTCGGCGCAAATCGCGCATTCCTCAACTCCGAGCGTGCGAAAAATCGACGAAACGTAAAACCGCGCGCACGTTTCCTCGCGCATTTCTCCGAACAAGATCGCCGTCGTCGGTTGTTAGAGGGCTATATCGACTCTGCAGGATCCGAGCTGGATATTCGTGTCGACGAGAAGGGGAAATTTTGCTTCGACAATGTGCTCGCCGACGGAGCAATCCCGGACGGGGCGAGTAAGAAACAATTCCTCGAGACTGGCCTCCGCGCGGCCTGCGTCGCCAGCGCGTTATGCTGCCGCTATCGCGCTCTCTACGTCAATAGATATTGCGCCCTTTCGAAGACGTCGGGTTCGTACTGGAATCCGCCCTGCCCAGCGGGGAAACCGTTTCCCGGAGAATGGACGTCAAAAGAGCCCTCGTGGCGTGAATTCGTTTGATCCCCCTGGCCGCAAAGCCGACGCACCGATCGCCGTCGATGTCCTTCTCTCGCGGTCACCCTTATCCCCGCGATCGGTTCCGCAAATCGCCCTCGGCGAGGAAAAAGAATTGAGAAGCCGCAAAGTGTGACGTTTCATCGAAGAGGCGAGGTATCCCTCGCTCGCACACGTCCTTTCGGATAAACATCATCGTCCGCGGATAGACGCGAGGTGTGGCTCGATGAGCGTTCGTTCGCGCGGCACAGAAGCGTGCGTAGAATTTTTCCCGCTCGAGATCAAAATTCGTAGCGCCCGATTAATGATTCGTCGTGTGTGGAGAAAAAAAGAAAATTGGGGGAGCCTCGTCTATCGTCGGTCGTGATCGAGGGTTATCGGCGGATATGGTTAATAATTGGCCGTGCGAAGATCCGGCGATCCGGAGTAGGAGCGGCGTTTTCGAAGGAGGCAGGCATCAAACAACCCCTACTGCCGGAATCGCGCGGTATTGCGCTCGCGCAAGGCTGGCGCGCGTGTCCGTGTTCGTCGTATATAGTATATACGAGCGGGTAGAGCAGTAGCACCGGCACCACCATCAGCAGCAGGCAGCATTCAGCAGCGGTAGCCTCGCCGTGGCTAAGAGGGCTTCGGGATGTCGTACCGCGGGATAGTCCGTCGCGGCGTGTCGGCCAGTTAACCGTCCTCCCACGTCGCTACTGCGAGGACCAGTTACGGCTGCAAAGGTGCCTCGAGTTCCTCGACGGAGTTTCGCCCTCTACGGCTCTCCGCGCACCGTTTAACCCTCTTTAACCCCGTTCAATGCCCGTTCAACGCCGTCCAGGCCCGTTCGACGATCTCGACGTCCCCCGCGTGCCGGGGCCCGGCCAACTTTGCCAGTTTTCGCGGCTATTCGCGACGCACCGGGCTTCCTTCCTCGAATCCACGGGGGTGTGCGATTGGATTGCCTAGCCGTCAACGGGAGCCACGAGACTTCGTTTGCCGTCACGTCGTCCTTCGTCGCGTATCCTCCTTACCTCTGTCCTCCGCCCTCGAGCCTTCCTTTGGTGGAACAACGATAATGCCACGGATCTTTCACCCTGTCCCGGGATCTCTCTCGATCTCGGAAAGAGGACCGAGAGATCCCGGCAACTGGGCTGGAATTTCGGGGAAAACGAACGTTTCGGGCCGCCGATAATCGCGAAAGAGTAAAGGGATCCTCTTGCCCCGGTCCGCGTAGCTTTTGGCTCTTCCGTCCGTTACTCGATACGCGGCAGCCCCTAGAACCACTGTTCAAAGTCTGATACGACGAGAGAAATCCCTGGTAAGGTGGTGTATCGTGTTCGTAATTTAAGTATCGACCAGTGAACGCGGGTATTGCGCCATCGTTCTTCCATCTCGTACTTCTTCTTCGTGCACCTCAATCTCGGTACGATGGCCTGGCTTTTTGATTCGAAGGAGTGCAATAGTTTCGCGTACCGCTAACAGTTTTTCCTAAGTCGTTTGTTTTATCGTCTCTCTCTCTCTCTCTCTCTCTCTCTCTCTCTCTCTCTCCCTCTCTCGCTCTCTCTCGCTCTCTCTGTCGCTCTTTACAGCGTCTTTCCCCTTTTCGGTCTTCCGCCTCGACTCGCACGGTTTCTCGCTTAGCCGCCGGTGGTAAATAAAGGGCCGCCCTTCGAGCGCGCCTTTATTTTGAAATCAACGGCCTGTGAATCGTTTACCAGACTTATGACGCCGATCGCTTTGGTCCCGCGTGGTGGATGTATATCGGTGCCGGAACTTCAATATTTTCGCATCGATCGCGACACGCCGAGGATCAGGGGTCGGGACTCGTGCGAACGATCCGGCCGTAGAGCCTCGCTGACCGCGCGTGCCGTACGCACGATTTTGCCAATAAATAACGGGGCCAAATTTATCGAGGGCCGTCGGGCGCGGTTTATGCCGATCGTTCGGTGCGCCTCAAAAGCGGCGTTATCGTCCGCGATTAATTAAAAAAAATGCCGAGATAACCGACGCACGTCCGGCCTCCCGAAAATACGGCGAGAACCCTCGACGGACGGGTTTGTCCAACAGCTCTGCGCGTATATACTCGCGTGCAGGTAACGTAAGAAAATTCCGCGTCGACGGTACCGTGCGCGTAGGGAAATGTGTGCGACGAAGGAGGATGCCGAGGACGAGCGTCGTCGAGTAACTCGAGTGCACCAAGATTCGTCGATCATCATCAAGGGAGGGATATAAAAAAAAAAAAAAAAAGAAAAACAACGGTGCTGTTATTCACCTATTCGATTTGCCAATCCCGCTACGCAGCTGGAGCTATCGTGCGTCCTCTCGTGGCGACTCGATGGGACAGAATCGCGATCGAAAGCAGTTTTGACCGTTTGCCGAGAGAAAGCCGCTTTCGGCGGGGACCGAAGAGAGCGGGAAGGCGAGAATAGTGCGGGAGATTACAAGTTCGTGGCACGATCGAACGTCAAGGTGCCAGGCCTGCTCGCCGGCCGATCCGAGTGTCGCGCGGATCCACGGTGAATTCGTACGAATCGCCGACGGTTTTGAAAGGACATTGGCAGTGCAGTGAATTCGATGTTTGCCGGACATTCATCGTGGTACGGGTAATATCGAGTCTCGGAGACTCACCGAGGAATCGAAGGCGGCACGGGGATACTCGACGATATGTCCCCGGAAATCCACGGACTTCCGTGAAAAAGTGAGTATTATCTCTCGGCCTGGACGCTACACGAGGTTAACGTATCGGGGATTTCGAGCTTTGTTCCGTGAAAGAGTAATGGACAATTTGCAGCTGCGCTACCTGCAGGAGTTATTACAAAAGTGCCTTGATAAATTTAACGAATCGGACTTTACTGCCGTGGAACGTTCGTTCGGTACGTTCAACCCATAATCGACTACCTCGATGTATCAGCGTTGTAAGCACCCTGGAGATTGCAGGCGATACGCAGTTACGCGTCGAAAGGATCGTCGATAACGTTGTTTAAGAATTTCGATACTGGCGCGATGCATCTCCCGGAATATCTCCGTTGGCCGATCCAGCGTGGAATCGAGGATCGATCCCTTCCTACGACCGCTTCCGGACCGCGAACTCGATGCCGCGCGATCTTTTTTACCCTTCCAACGTTTTAATCAGGCATTTAATGCGGCCGTTGTTTTGGTTCGCTTTTCAGCGAATGCGAAAAGCTCCGAGAGCGTTCTCTTTGAGCACGTACGGCGCAAACATCGGCGACTCTGCTTTCTTCTCCTATTCGTCCTCTCTTTCCTCTATAGCCTCCACATCCTCTTCCTCGCTCCGTCTCTCTCTCTCTCTCTCTCTCTCTCTCTCTCTCTCTCTCTCTCTCTCTCTCTCTCGATGACTTCAAACGGTTCCCCGAGTGTACTCGAGCCGAAGTACACTCGCAGTTACAAAGATACACGTTGCCGATCGGAAAGCGTATCCCGGCCATTCCACCACTCCTTCCACGGCAGTATGCAAGCTCGACGATTAAAGAACGTTCAAGCGTGCTGATCCACACTTTCACCTTACAAAGGACGACTCCGCTCCGCAAAAGAGAATTATTCTCGTACGCGCGGTGAACGCAAATCCCATTCCCGGGAAGACGCGCGAGCTCATCGCGGCTTAACGGCCGGATCTCCAACTTAAATTCCACCACGAAGGGTATAGACGCGAAGCTGCGCCCGAGCTCGCCCTTTTTATCGATGGCGATGATCCTCGATATTTCCGAAGGGGAAAGCCGAGCGAGAAGCGTAGGAGCGTAGCGTAAAATGTCCTCTCGAGGTGGAAGCTCGTCGATCGGTCCCTCGGCGCAAGGACGGCCGCCGGGCCGCGAGGAGGAGAAGGTCCGGCCCGTGGTCGCGCGAGTCGAGCGCCTTTGGCCACCGGGCGAGGGAGGTCGTCGATGAGATTCCGATGACCAAATTACAAAGTTTCGACATGATCGTTATATCTACAAAAACTCATCCAGCTCGCGGAGAACTTGCCCACGGACAGATTTCGTTGATTTGCTCTTCTAGTTTGTCTAAGTATACACAGAGTCGGCGGTAAGCACAACTTTCCTCGTTAAGAAACGTTGATCTGAATAAGCCCATTCTTCGGCCGCTCTCACCGAATTCCAAAGGAGCCGGCCGCGAAAGAGTCTCATCTTCTCTTTCCTCGTCCTCCGGCTTTCTCATCCTCTTCCCTCCCCCGCCCTCGGCCGTCCTCGCGCTCTGCTGCCACGGCAACGACCGTTGTTGAAAACTTTTAATATCGAATAAACGAGGTGCGCTACGATTGTCTATACGTACCCCGCGCGTTCTTCGCGAATCAATTTTTCTGGCCGTTCGCGGACGAATACCGATCCCCGCTGCGTCCAACGACGGAAATCCGCGAGGTTTTTCGTGTCGATTATTTTCGAGGAGGGAAAAACTCGCGGATAATATACTCGATTCGATCGGCGTCGAAATATTCCCATACGCGTGCGTGCGTCCTTCCGAAAATCAGGATCCTTCGATAAAGTGTGCCCGCGGTTCGTGCGCGCACTCCGAGTATCTCGGAGACGATATTTCTCGAGGATATCCTCCGCGCCTAATCTTCCGAGAATCGCGCGTGCCTCGCGGCGAGTTTACGGAGGCGAAAGGCGTGCCACGGAGGGATCCTCGCGCGACAAAGCTTTCCGCGTTTTCCGCGGGCGAGGCGCCCGCTTTCGAGCGGACGCGTGTGCGCGGTGCTCGTTCGCGGGCCCGCAACCGTTCGGGGCGCCGAGCCATCTCCCGCCTTTGGAGCTGCCCTCGCATCCGGAATGTAATTACGAACGTTTCGAGGCGATCGTCCGGCCCGCTTGGGCCGTCTTCTCGCCCTCGAGGCCTTTGCGCTGCAATCGCGCCCAGGTTGGCAGGGCAGGCTGCTCGGCCAACCTTCCTACGCCTTTCACCGACCATTCATTATCGTACCGCCGAGACTCTTACCCTTACGCGGATGTAACCCGCGGAGCTGGAAATCCTTGCCCCATTCGACATCGATTTGACGAGGGACGAGGGAGAATCGAGACTAATCGGACACCTTGGCGATTTCGGTAGGAATTCGCGGAACCTTAATTTTTCCACGTCAATTTCGAGAAGGAACTTGGAGCACGATCGTTATAGCCGACGCGAGGGTAAATTTGAATGTAATCTGGCAAGAGGTATTTCTCAGCCAGTCCTCCGTTCTCAGAGATATCCAACGACTTTCAACGATCGCGATACGGTCGTACGGCGGGGAAATCTTGTAAATCGATCTCTGGCTTATCGCGATTGGCGTTAATTCCTTCGCGGATCATCTCGAGAAGTCCGAGTTGACGTCCGTCAACGCTCGCCTCTCCATTCCCCAAGTTACTAGCGAGACTCGTGGAGGAATGAGTATCGGGATCGCGGCGGGATTTGGTTCGTCGCCGGACTCGTCTACCGGCGCGTCCTTATTTCGAGCAATTCTTGACGAGGATTTGGGAAAAACGGGCCGAGCCCTCTCTTTCGCGCCGTGGACTCTCGATCGACTCGATATCGCCCTTTGCCTCTCCCTCCGCCACGGCCTCGGCCTCGGTCCACGAGTATTCCGTGCCGGGATACGATGGGTACGGAAAACAGAGTCGTCGGCCGTGTCATTTCGTCCGAGCCAAATAGGAAAGTCGCTGGACAAAAGGGAGGAGCGCAAGGTTCGGCGGCGGAATGTCGGGTGGAACGAATAAAGATCGTCGAACGCGTGTCTCGCTCGTGGGGAAATTCGGTAGAAAGATCTTTCGGTTGGAGTAGTTCGTCAATATTTTATCCCAGATCTCGCCATCGAATAAGAGGTATGGAATAAGGTAGGTTCCGTGCGCGGAGAACGGGATCAAATTCCGCAGACTTCCCTCTATCTTGTCGCAGTCTCGATTCCGATATTAGGAAGGTTTACTTTTATAATGAAATCCTGGCGAAATATTGGTCGAGCGAATTAGAGGCGATGGATGGGTTCCTTCCACGCCTCCGTGGGGGGGGGGGGGGCGGTGTGCCGCGCGTGGATCGTTTGCCGGCGATCGCTTCGAAGATCCGAGCCGGCATCGAGGCCGAGGAATCTACCGTTGGATAAAACTATTCGCTACTGGCCGGTATCGATCGGTATATTACACGACAAGAAGGTCCTACAAACGCCGGTTTTCTCTCCGATACTTTTACGATGGTAGATAATAAAAGTAATCCTGGCCATAAAGAAGCGGAGACGGTGCACCGTGTCTAACGTTTTAGCCGTACACCGGTACAGTTGCTTTTTCCGGGATGCCCGCAATTGCGCCCATACTTTTTGACGGCCATTCAACTATATCTAAGCGCGCACGTTTTTATTCGGTCAATATTTATGGAGCGTAAAAAAATCGTTGAATAAAAGTCTACGCGAATCGAAAATGTTTGGTCGGCTAACAGCGCGTACACCGTGTCCCAGTTTTAATAATACGTCGGAAATAATCGTCGAAGCATGGGGCACCTCGATAATTCGCGTATCGCGATACGTTGCGCGGATACCACATATTCCCGCCTTGACACCGGAAAACCTCGTTGAAAATCATCTTCGCGACGCGGGTGCAAGATGCACACCGAAAGAAAGAGGGTTAAAGTGGTCCCGTAATTCGCAATCGCCGAATAAATCCGAGAGATCAAAGGTGCGATTGTACCGGAAATAATCCGGAAACGATCGCAGGATTCGCGGAGGAGTGGAGGATCGTAAAGGCAAAGGCGATAAAACAATAGCCGCGGGTCCACAACGACTCGGAGGCCTCCGCGCGGTTCTTCGTATCTCGCTGGGAGAACGATCCGCGGAATTCGATCGGCGACGTATCGGTCGTGCGGGTGAAAAGTTAATTTCCGAATAGCGAGCGCGCGAGGAAAAAGCGGGTGCCGGACACGGCCGCGCCGTTGTTACGTCGATGTAACCATTTCGGACGCTTTTGGCACGAGCCGTTTCGTCGTTCTGTATCGTTAGCCCTGGAAAAACAAGCTGTCGCGGGTATGCTTTACGAGTTGTCGGCGGGAAATTCGAGGCATTTCGAGGCGTTTCGAAGGCACGTCGGACGTATCGGTCTGCGAGGCGAGTCGGGGCGCGGCGCGCGGGGGTTGGCGAAGGGGGTTTGGCAAACTCGGAGGGCATCGAAAGAGACGCCGCCGGCCGATTTCCAGGATTTGCCTGACGTTCAACGAACGCTGGCAGACGTTTTGATTTACAGGACAGTCCGATTTCCGAGCGGGGCACAATAACCGCCAATTTGTAAATCGCCTCGTAAATCTGACCCGGTCGGCGGCTCGGTGCGCGCCCGACGCGCTCCGACGCGGTCCGACGCGGTCCGACTCGAGCCGCCGCCCCGGCGCTCTCCCGTCTCCTCCTAACGGCCATTTGTCCGATTGGATTAAACGATCGACGCCCCTAAAAGAGACGCCGATTTGCGTAACGCGGTGGACGGAAGCGCAGCCGAGATGCGGTAACCGATGAAACGAATAACGGCTCCCGCGGACGACGCGCGACGAGAACTTGCCTTCGAGCGTCGCACAGAACGAGAAGAGGAAACCGGTATTTTTACGACCCTCGCCATTACCTCTCGATGGGTCTCGTTTATCGGTTCGCGCGGAAGAACAAAGCACTTCCCGACTTTGTTTTCTCCAATTTACGGCAGAGCCATTACCGGGGTTAACGTGTCGGGTCCTCGTAGAGCGCGGTTCGACGTCGGTTCGCCGGTTCTCGAGACGACGCGTGCCACGCGGCCGGAAAGTTGGCGGGCACTTATTAATCGGCAAGCCACGAAGAACGCCGGGTCAATGGATACGGCGCTCGGCTCTCCTGCCGGCGCCGCTTACGAGGAGGAGGGGAATTGGCGTCGGCGGAAAAAGCGGAAAGGAAGGGCGGCTCGCGGGCCCGCTGTCGGCCCCGTCTTCTTAACCGTGTTTACTAATTATGGGACGGGCGCGATAGCGGGAGTTGCGGGCGTCGTTTCAGCGGCGTGGATGCGTAAAGGCGTGACGTAACAACGAGAAACGCCTCTCGGAGGGGCGCGCGCGATGCCGCACCGGATGTCTCCGTTGATCGTCTCGTAAACCTCGCACTTACGGCCGGAAGAACGGCGCTGTCCGATAGCGCTTAAGATTCGGTAGCGACCCCACCAAAAGGACGTTACGGCTCCTCTCTAATCTGCGATGCCACGCGGCACACTGCCGACGGATATTCGGGATTCGTTTCTCGAAGCTTATCCCTCGTTCGCGTCGAAAGTCGGCGCTCATCCACGATTATTCGATGCAGCGCGAAGAAGATGCGCAATCTGCAGCCACGATAGGGCGCGGAACGATCGTAAAAGTGGTTGTGCGAAAAGAGAGGGACGCGAAGGATGGAGCGCGACGTTTCCACGTTTCTGACGCAAGGACGCGGCTCTTGGCGAGAGCGATATCGTTGGTGTAGCGGGCGGGACCGCGGGGAAATGCCGCTCGAGAATCGCTCTCGCGGCCTGGGATTATACGCGGAAAAATGCTTTTGTTGCGAGCGTGCGGTTGAGCAACGCCTTCCAAGTTTCTTTTAAGCCCAATTAAAGCCACTGTCTGCCAGAGTTGGAGGAGTTTTAAGCGAGTTTCTCTTTTTGCCCGAGCCCGCGCGAGGAGGCCTCGGGCCGCGGGAGGGAGGAAAGTAGGGGGAAGTAGGGGGAAGTAGGTTGAATAGATCGTTCGATAAATAAGGAAGAGGGAAGGGGGAGGAGGGTCGCGGCGCTGAAAACCCAGGCGGGGATTTGTTGGGATTGAAAGCTAAGTTCGAATTGCAGGTGGATGGTGTAGCGAGGCATAATCTCTTTGGAGGATCGGCGGTTGGCAGGCACGGCTCCGTTAGGGACCGCGCACTTCGCACCATAAATAGCGGTTGCGTACGAATGTCGTCGTATCTCGTCGAGTGCTCGCCTATACCTACATTTCAGCCCAATAACCCTGATTAACATTGGACGTTCGTTAATTATAGCGTCCGTCTATTACACCGACTTAGCCATGCGTTAATGATTTCACGGCTCCGTGGCTTCCCGACGGATCGTCGAATCGTCGATTCGACGTACTGCAATATGCATAGGGTACGCATTCGATGCCCCCACGAATATGTACATATCCCGATTATGCTTGTACATTATACCGGATTGATGTCGGATCTTCGACGATCCGGGAGGGCTATTTATTAAATGCCATCCGTCTCCACGAGTAGCTGCTACGACCATGAACCGCGCTGCTCGTCGCCCCTCGCGATCGGCCTCGCTGTCCCCTCGAATTTTTTACCTTCCTCCCTCGTTACGTACCAGCCACCCTTCCAAACTCTTTCGGGAGCATCGAGTTTTACCCGATTCAACGTTTTCGTTCGACCGCTCTTGATTATATCGATCTACAGCTTCTACGGCGTCCCGATCGTATCGGCTTTATACCTTTCCTTTCGTCCTTTCCTCTCTACCTTGCCGTGCATTCTCCATATCGGATTATTTTGTTGCAGGCGATCTTTGTGATATAAAGTGTGCAACGGGGACAATATGGCGGAGAGTCCAAGGAGGAGTCGGTACCTGACCATCAGCATATTGCATATTATCACCATAATGTGTCAAGGTAAGTTGTGCACCGAATTTTCCTGCCTTCCTAGGATAGATATTAATAAATTCGGCAGGAACATAATTATACTTTTAAAGTATACGTTCCACGAAGCTCTTAACGGCGATAGAACGACGCTCGTTTACCGGTTCACGGGTTAAAAAATCGTACGAATGGGAAGCCTTTATACGTTTCCACTCCTAAAACGTAATACCTCGGGAAAAATTCATTTGCACGCAGAACACAATATGTCTGGTTCGAGCGAAGCGTTCGGTGTAACGCGCGGGGAAAATTTACGACGTTATAAAACACATTTCCGCGGATTCGCTGCGAATAATAAGATGAACAACCAGACAAGCAAAATAATACCGCGTTAAACTTGCCAAATTTGAATTACACTTTGATTAGGTTCATACCGTAGACTCCGGCGAAATTTGGAAATAGAAGTTGAACAACGCGGCCGAACTAATTAAATAAATTAGCTCGAGATATGCGGCGGAAGTTGAGGCGGTGCATTTTCTGTAACTGTCAGGAATTCCCGGAACTATACCGTGCTCGATCGCCTACGGAGTTATACATAACATTTTATTTCTCGACGCGATAGGAGAGAAAGCTCCGTTACGTTTTGCGGAAAATCCCGATTGGATTTGCTCGCTGCCTCTAACAGAAAATATTCATCGCGCCGCCAAAGATACGAGAGTTTGGTTTTTAAACGATACCGCTTATTCGCGACGCACTTTACTCGCATCGATCGGTTTTCGTGTCCTACGCTAATGCGTATTCCACTCTTGCGCGAGTGGAGTCGGAGGTATTAGGGCGTCGCCTTAAAACGGTACCAGACAATCTTGATACATTTGCGATGGTCCCACCGAAACGAGAAATTATCGTGGAAATTGCTGTTGGGCAAAGTCGTACATCTGTCTTACCGTGATAGAAGATACAGTGGCAACGCGTACATTCGGCTCTTAGCTAAGTGAAACTGCCGGTACGCATATGGCGCTATTTATCGCTTAAGTAGGCACTCGTGTCTCGAAGTAAGTACATGCAGATTTTACGTCTCTCTTCCAAACAGAGTCCCATTTCTCTCCTTTACCGTTCTTTCATGGCAGAAATGCGCGCCATGGTTTCGGCATCGCATCGTACGCGCACTTTGCTCTTTCAAAACCCTTCGAATCCGTGCTTATCGCACGATTTCCACGTAACAAACGGAAGAATGAACAAACATTTCGATCAACGCGCGTTTGTCGATCTTTTTCTATCTCGGCCTCCTTTTTTTTTTTTGCCGAAGAATCGACGAGTTTGAAGGAAAGTAATCCTCCGGGGGATAACGAGATAGTCCAAAGTCTTGTCCACGACCGCTTCGATCTCTTTGTCTTGATCGATTTACCGGATCGTGCCTAAGCCCGACGACGATAAAGGCAGTAAAGTTTGGTATTTTTGGTCGGAGGGAAAGTATGCGTACCGGTAAGCGGGACCACGCTGAAATACATCGTCACGTCCGGCAGCGTTAATCAATTTTCCTTTCAACGCGCTCTATCTCGTCGTGGTATCGGCCGCTCAATGGAGAAAAGCCGATGCGGGAGGTCTTAAGATCGCTCGCGGAGACGGCGCAACCGAGCGGCGGGAGCTCGTAATTATCGCTAAATAAGAAAGTAGCCTCTCTCGCACCGATCCTCTAACAAGATATATTAAAGGGGAGGCAAAGTTCGGTGCGCTTTAGTGGCCATTTCCCAAGTTTTAAACGATTTGACGCAATAGCAGCCACCTCTGGCCAAATGGTTTTTGCGCCGGGTGGAAAGACGGCGAGAGCCTTCGCCGAGAGGAGGACAAATAACCCCCTGGAATTCATTTCGCGACTATTGCCTATGATATCTATCGCGCTTATCCGTCCTACGCTTTTGCGCAAAATCGCGGAGTACGCGATGGTAAACGAGGAGAACGCGATACGGGAAATTTGTTTGTTCGAGGACGCAAACACGTTTTATCCATTACAGGTGGAATACCCGTAAGATTCGCCCATCGCGAATTTATCTGGGACGACAGGTTCGCGCGGGAGGTTTTTCATCGCCACGCAAAGTATCTCTTTCGGGCGACGATAACGTCAACCGAAGCGTTTCGATGTAGGCGAACCGTCGTGTCGAGAGTGTGGTTTTGGAAACCGGCAGATCTATATTTGCCCTACCTTCGATTCGGGTGTATACTCTTGCGAGGTACGGCATCGTACCGGAGTATTTTCGATCCGCTAATTTGCACGATATAACCGCCATTCAGGATCTTTGGGAAATAACGCGAATCCAAGCTGGTCGTTCACGATATTCGACGATGTAGTACTATGAGCGCGACACTCGTCGGTCAAAATTTGGTCCTATCGCGAAAGATCTTTACGAGGCATCAAAGTTTCAGCCCCGTTTTCATGTTTTTTCAATGGCATTTTCGCTCGAATCGTCTCTCGCGGGCATACGCGGAGCACGAACCTGTCCTCGTTGACGTCACCTTCGAAATGTTTTGGGCTTTCGAAATTCAACGATTTTAAAAGAAAAACAACGCTGCGCCTTGTCGAAGAAAACTCGTCTGTCCGGCACCAAAGTTGTATCGCGTTATTTCTCAATTTCTTCAACCGGCACCGATCCTCGCCACAAACGACGATCTTTCTTGTTTCGAGAAAGGACCGATTCGTCCAATATATCCTTCCTCGGTAGACGCGCGTGTCCAGCGACGCTTTCCTCTCCCTGGGAAAATATACGCTTTTGTTCCGCACGTCCGATCGATGGCAGCGCGGATAGAAATCGCCGAAATGAAATCTACGTTATTTGCATCCCTGCTTAATCTCGTGCCCAGTGTCCCTCTATGGCCCGAATCGATTTGTCCGAAATGTCGCGAGAAAAGTAGGACGATCGTGGAGGAAGACCTATGACACGTCCGGTGTCCGATCCGATCGTTCATCCGGGCAGAACGCTCGATTCTGGCACCTCTCAAAATTCACTCTCGTAGGATACGAACCGTAACGTTCGAGCGAGCCTCGAGACGCGCGATTTAACACGCGGGTAACCTTCAGTGGTTTCAAGTAAACCTGCTAGAGTCGCACGTTAGAAAATGAGGACTTCGGGTGCGAGCCGGCTCGCGAACGACCGATACGCATGGGTCGCGTCAATTGGCCAATCGGGTTATCGTAGCGCGGCGAGATCCGCGCGAGCGGATAAATCGTAGCCAAAGTGAAATTGTGACGCGTATCGCTCAGAGCGTAGCTCGTGTCGGCCGCGAAACGCTCAAATGCCAGTTCTGCCGTGTGCAAATTCGTCGTCTTCCAAGCCGTCACTCGGTTTCCCTCTTTCTCCTTTTGCCCTATTCGCATTCTCCATCCTCCGCTCTCGCCCTCCCGGTATCTCGAACGGCGGCCAAGGGCCGCGAAGCGCATCGTTCCAGGTCCGTGCGAGCATCGCGGCTTATTCAAGGCGCAATCGTCGGCGAGGCGAGCTGCCGTAATTCGTGATCGCTTTGAGGCATCGATCGAAATACATACTAATGGAAGACCCGTGCAATATCCGTGGGTGGTCCAGGGGAGAAAGGACGGTTACGTATCCGGTGGAGTTTGCCGGGGGTGCCGGGGGCGCGAGTCTTTGCGTGCAAGCCAATCAACATACCGGCCTATGCATACGAACCATCCCGTCGACGAAGCTGCTCGTGGCCCGAACAAATTCGAGTCGGCCGGAAAGCGGCGAGGGCCAATGACGTCCGTTCGCATCGGCTGCCACCGCCAAACGACGAACGAGACGTTTTCCGATCGCGTGTCGGGGATGCGCGCGAGAGTCGAGTATCGTGATTCCGTTAATTGTTTCCTATCGGCGCGCGCCAAGATCGCTGCCGATCGGGAGAAAGGCATCGCTCACCGTCCTCGCAGAATTTCCGAGGCCATTTGTTCTCGGACTCGTTATTTTCAGGCGCACGTTGAAACGCGGGATGGAATTCGAATCAGGATCCGCGGTGCGAAATCCGGAGCCTCCGCTTATGTAGCGCTAGATGGCAAACGCGTTTGGCCATGGTCGAGATTTTTCTATTCGGTGTATCATACGAGAGACGTACGATGAAAAAGTCGCGGGTGCAGCGCAAAGCCTGCACCGTTGGAATTTCATCGACACGTTCGATCAAGGGGAACGAGACTGAACTTGGGAAAAATCGGAATCTATCCTCGGAAAATGGGTGCAAGCGTGAAATTTTGCTGGCCCTCGGGCGACCGACCGAGATTACGAAATCCGTTTGCTCGTCATCGAGATTAGGGGAAGGGTTGAAAATGGATGTGAAGACCGTTAGCCGCGAAGGGCCGAGTGGCATCGGTATCGGGAATCGGTTCGGTGAAATAAAGCCGTATCGAGTTCAAAGATGGGTGGTGGGTAACGCTCGCATTTCCGATATTTAGAATAATGCGCCTTCCTGCGGGTGGAAAAGGGTCCAAGGATGGGAGGCGCGGTGCACCTTTGGATAGACGATTCGCGACGCGTCGTCGGTGGCTTTTAAAAATCCGCCGATTCAAAATGCTCCCGTGGTCTTGTCGGTGGTTTAATACGATAAAGCCGTGGAAACCAGGGCGGAAATGGGCTTACCGGCCACAAACGGTCCTTCCATTTCTATCTACCGGGGCAGGGGTAGGGCGATGAGAGGGCTTTGAAACAACGGGGTGCGGTGTTCTCGGCAAGTACACCCTTCCATGTCATATAATAGATTCGAGCTCGTATACCTTGGTATTCTCCAAAGGGAGCCTCTCCGCCGGTAGATGTAATCCGACTTCCGTATTTAAGACGGGTAAGAAAAGTCGGATGGCTCCTCTTATTTTTCCCCGGCCTGCCCTCGTACCAGCACCCCCCCCCCCCCTCCCCCCACTCTCCCAGCGGGTTTCCAGGAGCGCGAGGAAAGAGGAGGGTGGAGGGAGGGCGGGGGGCGAGCCTTAATATCCGATTTATATTTCCCTCGCGTAGAGTCGAAATTTAAGGAAAGAAAAAATCGGGAAGAAAGGCGGAGAGGCGGGGAGGGGCGGGACGAGTACTCCGATCCATACGCTCGCCATCGATTTCGGCCTGCGTTTCGGGCGCTGGGAAAAAAGAGGAAAACACGAATACCCTGGCCTCGTATACGGCACGAGCAAGGGCCGCGCTTCCCCCGCGCCTGTTCCCTTCCTCGTTTCGGGGAATGGAAAAACTTCTGGCATTCCCTGGTCGACAGCGAGATCGTAGATTCTTGACGCAGCCTTTGTACCGGGGGAGAGAGAAATAGAGAGGAAAAAGCGTGGAAATCCTTTGGAGAGAGTGCCTCACCTGCCGCCGCCAGCGCCACCGCCAGCGCCAGCGCCAGCGCCAGCGCCAGCCTCGCCGCCGCCTAGGAGGCAGGGAGAGGGTCGTCGCGCGGAAGGGGCTGCACTCGTAGCATTAAAAAACTCGCCTCCTTTTTCCCCTTACCCTCCGCCATTCGCTCCCTTTTACGCGCCAAGGAGGGCCCCGGGGAGAGGGGCGATGGTCGCTCGAGCGCGTAAATGCAAAAACATATTTAAGACGTTATCGCGGCCAGGAACCGAGGCGCGTTCAAAGTTAAAACATTAAACGTACATTAGTACGGTTACGCGGCCGCACTCGCCACTTAATGTCCGGAGAGCACCTCGCGCGTGTTGCTCCGACTACGCTATCGCGAATGCGACTCTTTCTCTCCTTTCCGCCACGTTCTTCGCCCCTCCTTTGCGCGTCTCCTCTTTACGACCGATCCGGTGACGAAATTGAGCCAAGCATCGCCGACGGATCGCTTCGGATCGCGATGGATTCCAAGGGTGGCTCTTCGTCGAGGAAAGGGCCTCGTCGGCTAAAGCGGTAAACGCGCCGAGATCTTTTTCCCGCAAAACGGTACGGTATAACGGGCCTTGAAATAAGCGCCGGTCGTATTCCAGAAATGGATCTTTTTTTCATCTCGGCTCGCGCCGCGAGAGATGCCGCCTCCTCCCGATTTGAGCGCGGAGTGTCCCGTAAATGGCCCCACGGTCTTTCCTTTACCCTTTGTCGTACCGTCGCCCATTCACGAGGCCTTTCGCGGCACACTTTCGTCGAAACTGCCCCCCGGGTAGTGCGAAAGTTACGGCAGATAAAACGGCCTGCAAACGTTTTTACGCCGGCGGTGCTCCAATAGGCGCCGGCCTGAATTCGATACGGCCTTGTAACGCGAGTACTTGACGTACGCACGGCGGACCCTGGTCTACCGAGCGGCCGACGTAGAAAATGCGAAATGATTTCTAGCCGGAGTTTGACGGGAGCATAAACGGCACGAAAAGTCCCTTTGAAAACCATGAAAGCGGCCGAGTGCCGCGCAGCGTTAGTCGTTCCACGCCGACAGGGAGGATGGACAGGACACGGCGTTTGGCGCGGCCGTTTTCTCTCGCTTCATTTACGACCAATGGCATTCTTTTCCGCTTCTGGATTCCAACTCTCCTCCGCTCCCCGCTCCCTCGCTCGATCTTCTTTTCCCCTTTCTCATGCTCGTTACGCGATCATTCCCCATCGGCGAGCCTCTTCCCACCCCTGCTGCTCTTTAGCCCTTTTTTAGGTCGCTCTACGCCACGCTCCTCTCTTCGATCCTGGATCTAGAAATAAATGGCCGTAGCGGTTCGAGTCGGTATTTCGAGATGGGAACGTTATTTCGGAATGAAAGGACGAAAATAGGTTGCGCGAAGGAACTTCGAGACGAGGTTTAATGCATTCTAATGGAGGCACGTGTGTATAACGACGGCATTATTAGAAGGCGGAGTATATCGGATATACGTCGGAGATCCCGTTCGGGCGTGTATCGGGGCCGAAGCCGTAGGAGTGGCGAGGGAGCCGAGGTGGCTGCAGCTCGAAATAAGAAACATCCGGCAAGCCGAAGTTTCCTCTATATTGGACACGTACGACGTTCGTTCTCTCGACGATTCCTTGAGCGACGGTGTTGTTACCTTCCCTAACGAACGATCGGCTTTTTAGCGGGACGAATATCGAGTCTGCGAATCGGCGATCGTCACGAATCCCGTCCTTCTCCTTCCTCGCCAAACGAACTTTACGAGATTTCGTTTCGAGCATCGTTAAATATTGGAAGACACGGTGGAAGCGAGTTAGCTCTTGAGCGTTTTACCGCCGAGTCGGACTTCTCCCGGTCGATTAATGTAAGATCGCGAAATAAATGTCGCTCGTAGGGCGACAGTGTCCACGCGCTGACCACGATCGGGAAAATACTATGATCGAAATCGGTCGGGACTTGTTTACCGTAACAACCGACGGAGTTCATCGGACAAACTTCCGGGGCGCCGTGAGCTTAATTCGTTTCAGCAGGATGTACAAAAGTGGACTGCAAAAAATACGGAACGATGTCGGGTTTGTTTTGTCTCCTCTCGCAATTTTCTTCCCGCCACGGTCTTGGATCCCCTTTCAGCTTTCTTCTCTCGTTGTCTTCGTACGGAATAGGAATTACGGCCTTACGAAGCAAGGGGAGCTAGAAAAAGAATGGCGCAATTATTTTCTACCTTTTCCCTCGTCGCTCCTCAAAGGGGCCTCTAATTAAACCAGATTAATTTTCATTAATCTCCCTTCATCGACTTCGTTAAGTTAACCATAGGGTCGCGTAGTAAGGTGCCGTCCTTTCGGCGGCGGTCACCGTGAAGGAGAAGGAGCGCGGCTCTGCAAAGGGGAGAAAAGATCGAGAAGATCGGCGTGCCGAAAAGAATTCGACGCTCGTCGCATCGGTCGGTGCCCGCCGCCAAATAATTATAATACGAATCGCCAAGTATACCATAATTGGCAGAAATGTTTTATCACTCTCTCCATCGCGTACCAAATTGTAATACGAGCATTTTATACAGGAGCGTACAATCGTAATCGGGCATAATGTACATTTCGTACACCGTAATCCGAACATTGCAATTTTGACGAAGCGCGCATTATTATCCCCCGTTTACCAGCGTCGGATGCGTATATTATATTTCAATCGATGCGCTCGGGATACTCGATGCGCTCATCCGTCAAATTGGCGTGCATCATAGAATACGCCGTAAACTCCGGGTGTCTACGATGCGAGGGTAGCAGAGCGGGCCAACTCGGGCGATGGAGGTGGCGCGATCAAAGTCGATCGGAAGGAGCGAGCTCCTGGCGGCACGCGGACAGCTCTGGGAAGTAAGCGGGATACGTGGACGCGCGGGGTCCGCGAAAGCGGCACTTCGTCGGCGGTCTGGCGGTGCTCGGGAAGGCCGCAACGGGGCCGCGGGGCCAACCTCGATCCGACGACGGCCACGGCGGCTTCTCGCGCTTACCTTTAACGGCATTTCCGTGCTCTCCCGCAAAAGGGAAATATTATATTCCGGGCTGCCGAGATCCGCGTATCCGCGCCGCGGTATTCTTAGAGGGAAGCGTCAGTGGCGCTGGCCTACTTTCGAAGGATCCGTAAAACTGCCGTTCGACTTAAGTGGCAGCGCTCTCCGACTCCATCGGGGATTGGATATCTTTCGCCTTTTATCCACGTCCCCGCCGCTCGAAATACTCGCGCCTATGAATTCCGGCCCGAAGGCGATTCCTCGGCCTTCGGAAACCGTGCCTCGCTCCGTCGAGCGTCCCCTGGACTGCGTCCTTCGTCGAGCTTCGCGTCGCAACGAATCGCGAAAACGGTAGAGGGTCTTCGCGTCGCCCTCGAGACGACTTCGATACGGCATCTTCGCGAACCGATTTCCACCTGTACGTAGCCCCCCGGTCTTTCTTGGCTCGTTCCGTAGGGCGGACGATTACCGAAACGCTCAAAGTCGTAGGATCGCTTTGCGTTCGCGGGCCGAGCTCTCGGCAGATCGATACGCTCGACGTCGGTGCCGCGGATGGACCAAAGTTTGGCCACGTTACTTTTGGTCGCGCTCCTGATGGAAGAAACGCCCGTAAAAACGAGTAGCTCCGTTGCGAGTTACGGGCGTGTAACGACCGCGCGGTTCACGCCGATTCATCTTAGTCCAGGTGTTTTCGCCGCCGCATTCCCCCCCCCCTCTTTCGCCTTTCCCCTTCCCGCGGTCCGACGAATTCCCGGTCTGCTATTCGGCGCAACGCCGAACCTGGAAAATCGTAAAACCGCTCGTTCGCCAGCCTTATCTCGCCTTGTTGCACGGTTTTACAGCTCTCGACGCTGTTCGCCCTGTCCTTACGTATAATATCCCGAGCCACTCCTCGGCTACTTTCCTACGAGACCTTGCCGTTTACGCGCGGCTGCACCACTCCGCGAGAGTTTGATTCGGGTATTTTAACGCTCGAGAATCGTTCCCCGCGAGAGAGGGCGTCGCTAACGTTCCTCGTTGAATACCTCGACACCCTTCCACCGGAAGATGCCGATGGAGTATCGCGCGATAACCTTCGACCTTGGGATATTTTCCAGGAAAGTCTTACGGTCCGCGGAATTGGAAGGAAAGGCCTCGCGCCGCCCGGTCCCCATCCCGCCTGGATATCGGAGCGCGAAATATTCCCTCTTTGAGATCCACGCGAGCCCAGGAAGGGGAAATCTCGGCGATGGTTATTCCCGATCGCGGATGCCGCGGACGAGATACTCGAATGCCGCCGAGCCGAGCGGGGCTTAATGCACGGGAGCACTCCAATTTCGGCCTCTCGGTCTTTTCCATGGCCGAAACGCAATATCGCGGCCGAGGGACGCCACGCCGGGAAGTATTCGACGGACATTTCGAAACTATTCCCAGGGCTCGGTCGTTTTCTTCTCGGCGGTCGCCGGCAGGAAACCGAAGTTCGCCTCTCTCATCTCCCACGATGATCGGCCGAGCGTTGCCTCCTTCGATTCTCCTCCTTCTTCCCAGTCAAATCGTATATTCCCCCTTTGCTCGTCCCCGGCTGGCCGATCGCTCGGCGATTCCGTGTTTCGGGGGCGTACGCTCGGAGATGCTCGTCGATCGATACGTCCGTAAATGGATATGGCCGATCGGGTAAACCGTGTCGATTAAGGTCGAGCCTTTTAAATAACGTTCGAAAAGCCCCGTTAAAGCGGCCTCGCCGAAATCACGGTTATCGGCATGGACGATAATGAAAGGAGCCGCGAGAGGACGTAAAGGCACAAAGGCGGGCGCGGGTACGCGCGTCCCCCGACGATTCCGGGGGATGTTCTCGAATGGCAAACGAGGCGGCCTCGTTCGGATGCGGTATTCTTCGAGGCACGGCCCTCTCACGCCGGCGTTTGCGCTCGCCGCGCTGCCCTCGAGGCCGTCCCGCTACCGGCAGCGATAAATTACGGACGCATAATTGCAAAGGAGCCGAGAGGGAAAGTCCTGGGCGCGGGCGTATCTGGGTCAAGTGCCCGCGGTTGTAGCCGTACCGAACGGGAACAAAATGTTTAATTGCACCGTCCCTTCCAGGGTATTTCGAGCGCGAGGCATCCGGGGGCCGCGGGGCAGGGGGAGGCCGAGCGCGTCGTGCTCGGTGTGCCGTCGCCTTGCCGTGGGAGCCTCTCTCTCTCTCCCTCTCTCTCTCTCTCTCTCTCCCTCTCGGGCCGCTTCACGGCGGAACGATGCCGGCGCGCGTTTGTGCCGCGGCTGAAAGGATTACCCTACCGTTCTCGCAATTATCCGCCAGAAATTAGTCCCCTAACCGCGCTCCCGTGTCCCCCTAACTTTTGTTCCGCGAATTTTCCGCCCGCAACTTTTCTCCACCGATCGCGGCCATCCAGCCACGACGGAGCACCCGCTCTCCGCCTGGCGCGCCGCTTTCCGGCGGCCCAGCCAGCGGACGTACGCGCTCGGAAATACCCTTTTTCCCGCCGTATAACGATTTTATTTTCGCGCCAACAACGACGTCGATAAAGGCCGGAAATTTTAAGGAAGCCACTCGCTCCGCCTCCGCGCGCGATGCGGTTAGGGAACGAATTTTAATCGAAGTTACTCCAGTTTCCGAACTGGCTTTAATGCATAATTTACGGAGGGGCGCAAACTGCGCGATGGAGACGGCACCGGCGTTAAAGTGACTTTACATTTTTTACGAGCCACGGTCAGTTTTTTCGCGAATATAATAGAGCCGCCGAGAGGCGACGAGGGATGACGGGCGGGCTCGGTGCCCTTTTGCCGGATTAAACCGACCGTGCCGATTTGGCCGTTAATCGGGAAACTTTAAGGCCGCGCGACGGATTAAATTACCCGCTCTTTGCGACGCATTGTCCGCCCTTTGGCCGCGCAAAATCGTGACCGTGCTCCAGTTCGTTTATCCCCGTGTTATGGACGGCCGAACGTGCGCGTTTTTGTCGGACGTCGTATCCTGGTCGGCGGTGGTTTGCGTGGAAAAAATAATAACGGATTACCGCGTTAACGGTAGCGGCCCTCTCGCAGTCGCGTTTGCGGCTCCTTTGTAGCCGCGATCGCAGTTCCGTTTCGTTTCGTTTCGTTGCGCGTGTTTCGGAGCTGCGCGGATAAAGGCCATTCTCCGTAGGTGGGTGGGGCGTTTTCGGTCGAGGGGGACGGCCACCGGGCCACTTGGCGCACGAGCGTCTCTACCATCCGATAACGCTCCTGGATGGATTGGTTTTTTGCTCCTGGAACAATTCTATCCTGGCTATTATCCGCTCTCTCTCTCTCTCTCTCTCGCCCCCTTCCCCAGCCTCCGGCTTCTCGCTTCGTCTCTCCATCCTCTCTGGAGCGCCTCCTTTCCTTCCTCCTCCATATTTCTGGCCAGATCGCGTCCGGCAAAAACTATAATTGCGTAAAGGATGTTCCGCACCGGCGCATCGTCCCTCTCGTCCCGTGGAGCCGAGCCAAGAAGACCGATTTCCATAGATCTCCGCGTTGATTTTCACACGGAGGTGGGTCGGTCGCGTGGTCGAAAGATTTACTTCTCGATGAAGAGAACGATTCGAGACTCGCCCTACCGTCTACGATCGTTCGCGATTCGAGAATGACGCGTCTCTTTTGTCTCCGACGATCGACCTCGGATCGTCATTTCTGGAACGTGTCTCTTGAAAATCGAATTCAGCCCCGCTATAAGAATTAATAATCCGTTCGAGCGGGGAGACGCGGATTTGAATTAGAGAACGAAACGTCTTCCGCCGTCTCGTTTATCTCCTTCTCGTGCCAAGAGGGTGAAGGGCCATTTGTAAAACACGTATCGGTCCATGTGCCACATCCTCTTCGAAGGAGCTTACGCTCCGGCTAATGGGGCATTATAGCCTCGCTCCGAAAACCAACGTCTCTCTTTCCTTCCCTCCCTCCTTTCCGCTCCCCCCCCCCCGCGCTCCCTCTCCCCCTCGAGCGATTAATGCAAAGTAACTCGCGGTGTCGGTCGGCACAAGGAGAAGGGCGCATCGTGGGCCATTGCGGTGGAGCGTTCGTTGAGCCGGCTTAACGTCCGATGGCGAGCCACCGGTCTCTTTGCCGGCGGCGTCTATTCGCGACGGCGCACTTTTTGCATCGATTAAATCCCTCGCGATTCGTGGATCCTTCGCGTTCGTGGAAGTCGGGGGAAATCAAAAATAGCAGGGGGATACGCCAGCGATGAAAGCTTCGCAAACATTCGAGCGTACCGAACCTTTCCACTCGATATTCGAGGTCGCCGACATTGACCGTTAACGTCGCTCAGCCTGCGACGTATTATTTGCAAAGCGTATTCTTTACCACCGCAAATACAGTGTATTCATCGAGTGGATGGTCCTTCAGAGGGGTGACGGACGAGATTTTACAATCGAATCGGCGGCCCGACGATCGGAGCTTTTGTTTACCGTGCCATCGTGGCTTCTCGCGCTTCACGTTTCTCGCGTATACTCCTCATTGGCGCGAACTCGATTCTCTTTATCGTCGGCCATCCACGGGGTTATCCGCGGTATTATCGGCGCTCTCGTAAATCCAAAGACATTCGAGAGCACGATGTGGCCGAACCGCGCACTCTCGGGCGAAAAATTCTTCGCTCTGGCGCACTGGAATATAATATCGGCGGCAAGGATCGCGGGGGTGAATCGCGGTGGTCGGCGCGGCGCTTCCGGGAAAAGGCGGAAAAATGACCGGGGCGAAAATGAAATTAAACGCAGCCGACGCAGCGCGAAATTCAGTGGGCAAAAGCCACTCTGCCGGCTAGTGGGCGGCGGGCGGCGGGTGGCGGGTGGCGGGTGGCGGGTGGCGGGCGGCGGGCGGCGGGGAGGCTTGAGCGGCGGGGCGGAGTGGCGGGGGAGGGCGGTGGCGTCGTTCATGGAACGCATCGCGTCGTTTGCTTTGGATCGCGAGATTATTCCCCGGAGTTATCTCAGCTCGCGGCCGGTTTTAAGCGTTGCTTACGCGCGCCTCCTCACCTGTTGATACTCGTTATTTATGACCTTCAAGCGCGGCCACGCGCCGCGGAGATAATCGAGATTAATTTCCGTGCGTGCGTCGATTCGGGGTTCATCGCGGCGGTAGGATCGTAACGAGACCGGCTGGAGGCTCGCGATGTCGGCGGAATGTCCGGGGCTCGGACGAGATCCCGGCGGGTCGCGAAATACGTACGACTCTGGCGCGACGGTTATTGGGACGCCGGACCGAAGGGGAGATTTAATAATGCAGGACGATCAATCTTGGCCGGCGAGTAAGCTCCGCGCGGGAAGGAGCGCTTTCCTTTGCAGAAATAAACGAAATTTTTAAATCCCCGCACTCGACGGGGATTAAGAGTTATTGGATCCCGATACCGGTTTCCCGTCGCGAGACCCTTCGTGGGCTAGCCTCGAGGCTGCGGCTTACGATAAAAATTGTACGCCTCGTCTCTTTGGGATCGAATATAATCGTTTAAAGTTCGACGGCCCACCCTGGGCGGGACACGGGCGGCTCGTTGCGGACCGAGCAAACGAGACCTGCCGCGGGTAGGAGCGAACGAGGTGGACGTCGTGTCGAGAAATGGCAGAGCCTCCGTCGTCCATGGAAACTGGGAAACTCCTTCGAAGCTGCGCTGGCGCATCGAGCAAACGCTCGGACGCTTTGCGCGGAATACTCGCGGCTTCGCTTTGCCCATCGCCAATGCGGGAACCCGCTTTAAATCGCTGGCTTGGCGCTCGACCTTGGAGGGTCTCTCTGAAGTGAGACGAGCGAGAGAAAACGGCCTTAAAACAGCGGCTGGAGAGCTTGGCCGGTCGAGCTTGGCCGGTCGAGCTTGGTGGAGGTCGAGAGGTGAGCGAAAAGAAGAGAGTTTTCCAAGGTAAGAACTCGTCGCGGACGCGGAGGCGATAAAATTGGTCCGACGTAAGGGCAACCGGATACTCTCGCGTCTCGCGAATTCGAGCCATCGCTTAAACTCCCATAATTCTCGCCGCTGAATATTCGTATACGTACGCAGAGGCAGGGGCGGAGGCAGAGGCAGAGGCAGAGGCAGGGGCAGAGGCGGAAGAAGTCGGAGGGCCTGCGAGGAATTGCAGGGGGCACGCTAATTTGAATAACAGTGCAACAAATACTAATTTGACTTCCTACGGCCCTCCCGCGGAGGTTTGCAGGGCTGCACGCGCCGCTGGAAGCTCCGGTGCACGAAGCTACGGAGGCGGGGGTGGAACGTCGGGGGTCTTAGATTAATCTAGGGGTGTGCCGCTACCGTTGCTGTTTCCAAGCCAAAGTTTTCCTCTCGAAGCAACCCGGGAAACTCTCCGCCCCCCTGGCGCCCCCTGCCGCTCGGCTAGGGGGAGAGGATACTTGTCCAATACTCGTAAGACCAAAGTCGGGGTAGAGCGTCTAAATGAATATAAACGACGTTCTCGCCTCGGCACGGTGACCAGAACGAACGTGTACGGGAGGATTTTCGACGTTCCGCGTCTCGAGTGTATCTCCGGGTTATTTGACGGGCGAGAAACTCGAGAGGGGTTCGCCGGCGGAGTTGCCGGGAACGGATGGTGATTTTGTTCTTTAATGGACACCCAAGTTGGGCCGAGGCGCGTAATGGCCAGGCCACGGATGGACCACGGAACGCTTGGAGCACGGTTACTCGGACGATGCGATTTGTCACTGGATCTCCTCCTCGCTCTTCTTTTTTCGCCAAACTCCTTTGCGCGCTCTCCTTGGACTCGCTGAATGGCCGGGGACGAATCTCGACGAGTCTCTCGACCATTGGCCCTTGCTTCGTTCGCGCGCTTACGGATACGCCGCTCGTGCGGAGTAGGCTCTCGAAGCACCGATCCACAATGCCGCGATATCCGATATCTCGCCGTCGAGAGTTAATTTAATAGCTACGAGAACGTAATACCCGAAATTGCCGCAGTCACGTTAAATAATCTTCCCGGCTAAGTTGCCGCTGGGAGTTGATTAAGTCTACTTTGGCGGACTTATCGCCAGACTTAGCGGTGTACTTAGCGAACCGAGATTATATCGAACGTGTACTTTTACGAGGTATCCGTCTACTCGCGCCGCGTGACTCACGGAGGATTCTTTGTATTCGAAAGTGCCCACTGCGCTTTCGATAAAGTGGCAACGCCAGGAGGAGTGAAAAAGGACCGGAGGGGTAATGAGGCGAGAGGCTCGAGAGTAAATTCGATTCCGCTTTCGACGGTGTAACGCCACCTCGGCTTTTTTTCTTCCCCGAGGCCGCCCGATCGGCCCCAGACCCGTCCATATGGACATATATTTCCGAATTATCGACAGCTGGCCACGCGACGAATTGTGCCGGAGTGCCCTCCTGCCTATCGCCGACAAGTTTAATAGGTTGTGAAATCATTCTGAAAAATAGGACCGGTACCCGTGGGATGAGACGATCTCCAACGTACCATCGAGTTTGTAGATTGGGAACTCTCCCGACGAGTTCCTACGACAAAGCAGGACCTATATTTTTTCTTCAAATCTTTACAACTGTCCAAGAATCGGAGTAATTCAAAAGGACGCGTGTGGGGCCCATCTCACCCCCTCCCCCCCCCCCCCCGCCCCTATTCTTTCACCGGCTCAGAATTTATGGGTTCCTCGCATATGCCTTTCGTTTCCGCGAATTTGCATTTAAAAACCAATGCCCCCGAACTCCGCGTTGCAAACAGCTTCCCCCGCAACCGCACTCTGCCCATAATCGAAATGGGCGTCTCGATTGATCGGACCACGGCCTATTTTACGATTATATCGTATTCAACGTCGGGAGTCCTCTGTGAGATTCGAACAGCTTGGATCTTTGGTGTTACCCGCGGTCCTATGATCGTGGCCAGCGAATATGAGCCGATATGTGTATCTTGTGTCAATGGAAATTAGAGGCGTTCGGTGCACGTTCGAAGCCGAAAGACAACCACCGGTCAGGATACACCGATGGCTTCCGATCTATGGAAATTTCTCGATGAGCCGGCAGAATATCGCGTTTCCTTATACTTCGATTCGCATTTTGGAATCCACGCTTCGATGGATTTCCACGTCTCGATAGGAATTTCGCGTTCACGTCTTCTCGTCCCTTTGAGAGCGGAAAAGTTGCGAGATACGGGTGATACGGTAAAAAGAAAATCGGACATTCCTCTCCAAAGTCCGCGCATTCATTCGCGGTTAAGCGTCGAGCTTTCGCGAGAAGTAGCAAAGCGCGGATTTAGGCGTTGCAAGAGAGAATTGCACCGCGACGTCCTCGGCCATTGAAAATGATCGGACCGCGGAAATTGGTCGAGAGGGTACGTTATCGTGAATTCGATAATCGCGGGATCGTATTTCGAAGGTTCCGGAGGGCGATTCCGGAGGGGAAAAGGGGAAAAAAGGAGGACGTTGGGGAAAAAATAGGGAATAAGTGGCGCGGGATACTATCCTCAACGACTCGGATGTCCCGAAGTAATTATACGCGAACTCACTCCCGGTCTCTCGGCTCTTTTTTCCGGCGGCCCGCTCGGCAGTAACCGTGAGCATAACCATCGGAATCTGTTACGCTCGGGAGGTAGAGACGCCATTGGCCTTTGGCCCGATTTCGCCGGAATTCGCGGTGGATTATAACCGGCGGAAAGCGCGAGCGCGCCCTTTAATTCCCATCGAAATCGGCCGGTCATTTACATTTGCCGGCTGTACCGGCCCTGGAGAATCGTTATCGTTAGATCGCGCCTATCCTCCGGGCCGATCGCAACTTACACCGGACGATCCTTTTAACGCCCTCTCGATGCGCTTGGTTCTTCCCGCGCGTAACCGCGGCGGGCCGGGTCCATGGCTTCGCGAGCGAGGCCTGGTCGTCGTTCTTTCCCGCACGGCCAGCCTCGTCTCGAGCTGGCTCGGGATCGCGGAGGGACATCGATCGCGGACGCTCGCGCCATGGATTTCTTCCACGGCCTATCTGCGTAAGAGAACGCAGGGACGGTGGTCGCAGGTCGAGGCGCGCGACTGCCGCGAGACGCTCCGTCCTAGCGGTTCGCCCTCCCGATATTATTTCTCGCCGGCACGAGGCGCGACGCCGGAGTCATTCATTCGCGTCTGGCCCTGCTGTCTGCCCGGTTCAATTATAAATATGTATGCCGGAGTTTGATACAGCTGTAATTTTCCGAAGTTTATACCGGAGGATGTATCCCGCACGGCCGAAACTTTGGTCCGAGAGTTGAATTACCATGCGCACTTGCCCCGCACGGGCCTGACGGCGGACCGACTACGTGACCGAATGTTTAACATGCTTGGACGCGCCCACCATTATCGCGCTGGGCTTTGAATATTTTACGGCAGCGCCATTCGCGCAGACACCGAGGCGGAACGCGCAACGCCGCGGACGTGCGCGACTCTGAGCAACGCCGCGCCCTTCCCAACTTTGCTCCCTCGTATCGCTCGGCCGCGACCGCTCGGATCCGTTTTACTCGCGCCTTCGCGCTCGCCATCGAGGCCCTTCCAACCGAATGTCGGTTTCCATGCGCTCGATCGTCCCTGTCCTAGCCCCCCCCCCCCTCCCTGAAACTCCTTCGAGAGCTTGGTCCGGCGGAAAGAAGGAAAAGGACGGAGAGAAGAACGACGCCATTCGGCGAAAGGATTTGATATTTGCAGCTACAGAAAAAAAGACGAGAAATGGGCGGGAGAGCGGAGGAGCGATTCTTCGCGCGCGTATCGTCTTCGGAACGTCCGTTTGTCCCCCCCCCCCCCCTCCACCCCTTTCCAAAGAATTGCTCGCCAGCGTCACGGTCCACTCGAGGCTTTCCCGTGAAATTATGAAAATGACCTACCTAAAATCAGGGATGGAGATTTCTTGCTTTACCTCCGCTTTTAAAACTCTGGGCGGAGGGCTCTTAGTTCCCGAGTAAGGAACTAAATTCAAATACTTTGGTCAACATAATTCCGTCGTACGCATCCAGGGTATGAAAAACTCGTTGCAGCGGGTAACGAAGATCTGGGAAGAAAAAGATTTAAGCTCGAAGTTAAGGGCCACTCCGGCCCACCGGGCGGAGTGGCCTCGGCCTGGGTGCAACGCCAAAAGAGAACGAAGTAATAAAGTTGATGGCAACGAGGGGGAGGTAAGAAGGACAGAGGCGGCAGCGGCGGCGGCGGCGGCGGCGGCAGCGGCTGCAGAAAGAAGAAAGAAGAAGGAGGAAAGAAGAAAGAAGACGGCGTAATGAAATGGAAAAGTTTCGAGCCGTGCCTCCTCTTACTCGTAATGACTGCTAAACGAATTAACGAACCGGCTATCCCGTGCGTCGGGGAGGAGAACCGACTCGCGAGGAAAACGTCGTTAGTATCCTTCGCGACGTCCAATCCGATATCCTTTTCTCCTCTTGCCCTCCTAAGAAATACGGCAGGTTTGCTCGAGTTGCGCGCCGATCAGCCGGAAAACGCTCGCCACGTCGCTGCGCTACGAGGAACGCCGAGCGATGCGCGGATTTTTATTCGGCTTCCTCGATATCGGGGCCCCATTTATTACCGCGGCTCCGTTCGCCAGTTCGCACGCTTATCGGATTCCGAAGAAGCTTTCTCTCGATTTTCCCTATCCGCGTGTCTCGATACGTCAAGATTTACCAGGACGGATTCGACGAACGATCCTCGCGAGCACCGATCGCGATCGAAGGCGTGTCCGGCTCGGATCAACGATCGAATTTGCCGTTACCCAAATCCCAGATTTGGACGTCGAGACCGAGGCTATGCGTCCGTAAGACGATGGGATCCGACTCGAAGGTAAGGCCACTGCGTGGGCGGCCGAGGCGCTCGGAGGGGAATGGCTGGACGGTGCAACGAATCGGAGGAACGCGCAGGATTCGATCGCGACACCCGTGCGAGTATTCGGCTCGCGAGCTCGAGGGCGTTCGATCGGCTCGGAAGGTGTCAAGTTCCGCGAGTGGTCCGGCTCGACGTATCGCGCGGTCATTACCGAATCTCGAGGAAAGACAGGCTAGAGGTCTCCTTTGGCCTCCACGGCTGCCTCAGCTCCGTGGCCCGTCTTAGCGCGGGCCCTTTCCATCCCGCGGACCAATCTCGGAGACGAGGGCATTGATCCCTCTCCACCGCCGCTCACCGGCGATGTTCGACGAATCGTATTTGGGATATTTGGCGACACGGGGAAAGTCGGGAGAGATGGTTCGTAGGGGATTTAACGAATATATGGAAATGATTAAACCACGTTTTTGATCCGTATTCGATAGTACGTTTACAAAATGATTCGCATCGAGAGGAACTGCATTGTGCCGTGGCAATCGGATATCGGATATTATCGGAAAGCGATCGGGTAATTGAGTTTTGCGGATAATCGGTTAAAACGTCGAACCAAAGGAAATGCGGATACAAATTGGAAAATCAAATTATCCGTTTGGACAAATTTGAAGGAATTTCGAGGCTATAAATCTCTTCCTCTTATTCACCCATTTTCGCCGAGTACGTGCTCCTTACTTTTGACACTCGATCCAAGGCGGAGAGGGATTAGGGGTGGAGGAGTGGCGTCGCGTTTGGCGCGAGAGCGGGCATAGGGTAGGGTCCGGGGAGGAGGGGCGGGATCGAGCGTAAGGCGAAGCCGTACAATTTGACGGAGCAGCCCAGAGTCTTTATAAGGAATCGGCGGCGCACGGTAAAGTGCCATCGTCCACGTTTCTTCGGTGTACGTTCGAGCGCAATTTGTTCCCGCAATGCAAACTGCGCAGCATCGGGAAACTGCTGGAATCTCATTTCGCGTTGAATCCTTACATCCGGTAACCAAAGTGGATCCGGACGCGCCATTATCCTCCATCTCGTATCGCGAGCACGGACGGTTAATCGTTGCCGACGTCTACCGAGGTGTTGGGGAACCTCGGCCGGCTCTTTGCCCTTTCGCATTATCTCACGGCCAATTCTTATTCGCTCCGACAAACTCGGGCTCTTAACCGATTTATGAAAGCGGAAAGCTATTTGAGGGAATCCTTCGGGTCGGGGCTGGAACGGGTCGGTCTTTCCTTCGCTCCCCTTTTCTCCTCCCAAGCCGGGAGGATAATCATTCCTTCGTTAGGATCGCATTTTTTGCCCCGACCGACGTGGGATCGAAAACCAATTTCGCGATCGCGATTCGCGAAGCGTCGAGGCGCGCATCGCGACGCTCGCTCGTGGAACGGCACAGCCTGGCTCGGCTTCATCGTCGCGTCGCTCCTTCCGCCCTCGACTCTCGCCTTTCGGCCGCCTCGCCGAACGCGTATCGTTTCTCTTTTCCCACGGTTCATTCGGGCCCGTGGGAGTCTCCGCAACGGCCTGGAGTATTTACCGAACAAAACGAGCGCGGGACTTTTATTTGGGATCATCGTGCCGGCAACCGGCCGGTCGGGCGGAGTGCCGCGACCAATCGGTCGGAAATCAAAAACCTATTTGAAATATGGCCGGTGCACCCGCCGTTTTTGTCCGGCGGCCCGTTACCGTTCGTCACGGCCGCCGACCGGCCGGCGATTCGGCCGAACGCCCTTGTAATACGCTAAATGTGACGTACGGGGATCGTATTTGCCGGAAATTGATCGAACCCGATCGGGAAGGTCCGGCCTCCCTCGATGCTCGCCACCGGCCAACACCTACGGCTTTTTACGTACGCGCACGTCGAAGAGGGCCCTTGTGCGGAGCGCGAGTGGGGAGATCCGCGGGAGGCAGGCGCGCGGTGGACGGAGGCCTTCGGCGCGCGGCAGCGGCGAGGACGACGAGGCTGACCGGAGCGTAAAAGTGGTGATCGGAGAATAAACGCGCGAGTCGCGCTAGGTACTCGGCTTCTTCGATTTATCTCCGCCCATACCGAGGAGCGAATACGAATGGTGGCCGTGCTAACGACTCGCGCATTAACGCCGCGAATCGATGACCTAACTCTTCGACATGCATATCGTAATGCTGCGTATCGTAAAGTTTGCGAATGATCGAGGAAAAAGTATTTTCTCGCGATATAAAAGTGTATCTTGGCGAGGCCGAGAAGACGAACGTATTGCAAACGTCGAACGCGCTCTCTCGCGAAAGTTCCACCGAGCGTGGTCGAGCGGTAGCGCGGATAGGGAAAGAGCGAACGTAAACGGTCCGACCGGTTTTCAGGTTTCCTTCCGTCACTTCCGTGGATAAATCCCATCCAAATGGATGCCCACGGCTTTTATCGCTCGCCAAAGATCTCGACGAAACCCCCTTCTGATGCCGAATAATCGAGTCCCGAGTATTTTCATTTTCCCCCCTGATTCGATTATCGACTCTCCCCCCTTCCGGCGTTTCGCTCTGCATCGGCTCAAGAGCTATTCGGTCGAGCGCCGGTGCGATGCGCTAAATGTGACGTTCATGAGTCGCGCGGCTCGTAAATCGATCGAAGTCGATTCGCAAAATTTCGCGTCCCTCGCGCGCGTTTACGTGCCGGGCCGCCATCGACGGTTTCGCGGAAGCCCGTCCTTTCGTTCCTTCGAAACCTCCTTTGACCCAACGAGCGTTTTGTCATCGCGCTCGAGGATACGAAAATAGAACGTGCCTTTCGGCTTTAAAGTCGTGCCATACCCGATAACGAGCACCGTCATTTACGGAGACCTAGCTGTCTGCGATAATTTCGAGAGAAAGGCCGTTACGAGCCTTTACGGTGCGTCGTCGATTCGTCGCGACGAACTTACGGTACGAATCTCTGGAAAGGAAATCTCCTTTTTCTCGGATTTTCGCGGATTCTGCTCGATTAACGCGTCGAGTTACGTTCCCGGACGAGTCCAGGTTACCTGGAGATAACCACCCCTTCCTTTTCTTAGCTACGCCAAAGGCTCTGCCAAGTCTCCGGCGAACGTGTTAATTTAATAAACTAATTTGGCAACGCTCCAACCTCCCGAGGTTTCTGCTTTCTGTCCAGGCCAAATTGTACGGTTCCACGGCGTCGAATAATTAATTAATTATCGGATCGTCTGCGCGGACTCGGAGTAACTGCACGTATAATGCTAACGATCCGACAAGGCCTCGTCGTGAGCGAGAGCCAAATCGCTCGACCGTTCTGTCCTTTGCATAGTCGCGGCAAAATTTCCTCCCGTCAGCCGGTCATCGTAATGCTCGCACGTTACATTTATGCACACGGCCGATGGCGCTATGGAAAAGTAATTCCGTGTTTGCGAACGACAAATCTCGCCTCGAGTACGTTTGGACGATTTATTCTTTTCTCGCACCGAATCATCGACTCTCTCTTCGTGCGGAGCTTTCGACGACGATCATTTTTTACAACCTCCGCCAATCGATATCACTCGCGACACATTTATTTAATTATTTCCGTCGTTGGTCAATGCTTAAGCGTAGGTTTATATAACGTTATAAAGCGGCGCATTAATCCCGAGGCTATCGGAGCGTCCCTTAAAAAATTCAAAAAGCATTCGCGGTAAACGAGAAATCATATTGTTTCCCCCCATTTCGTTCCGCACAATCCTCGGCCCGTATCGTTCCCTTGGAAATTACGGGAAGATAGAGACTACACGCACAAGCTGCTTTTAATTGTTATACATTGCGCGTAATTATGAGCTGCGCAATAAGGGGCACGGCCCGGAGGGACGTGTAATCGTGGAAAAATAAAGCGGATAAATGAAAAGCGGATCCGACCGTGAACCGCGGATCTTCCGCAAAACACATTCGTTTATACGTCAAAGCCACGGAGAAGAATTCCGTCGTGCAAACGAAATATTTGGACCGCTACCGAACAATACCGACGATGCGATATAATCACCTTTTTCGAAATTGTTCCGGGAAACGGTGAATTTACAATACTACGATCATCCCGAGGGGCAGAACTTTGATACGGATTACGTGGCATCGATTAGGCGGCCATGTACCTTCTATACTTATGTTTATATTATATTTTACACGCATCGGATTCCACTCCGGATGGCTTTATCTCGGTCCGCTTTGGACGCCTTTTTTTTTTCTGGACAGAAACTTTAATTTGGCCGGCAGATAATAGTCCGCTGGGCGGTTGAACAAAGAGTCGCGGACGCGATCGAGGATGCGGGTGGAGAAAAATCCGGACGCTCCCGTCGCGCGCGATTCTGGGTGAGAGGGGGCGTTCTAGCGCTGTCCACCTGGAATACGCAGAGGGCCGACGCCGAAGGTAGAGCGCGCATTTATAACGCGTCGGCCCCGATATCCCCGCACTTTTGTTCGTTGTTTTTCGTTTTAATATATAAAAGCTCATGACGCTCGGGCGCACGCGATGCGTGGAATGAATACGTTTAAGCCTCTGGAAATAGAAATGGGTATACGCGCGATGCAATTCCTCGCCCGAGCGGCGGTTATTAACACTTTCAAACTTCACGGCTTTCGCGTCAAACCGTCCTGCATTTTCCTATTATCGCGACAGAGTCCTGCATTTTGTTGCGTGGAAAATCCACGCGTCGCGAATTCGTACGGTTCGAGCGCATTCCAAATTTTTCGAAGACGCGCTCCGGAAAGGCCGATCGGAAAATTGAGAATGCGGAAATACCGGGACGTCTCGCCAGGATACCTGACCTCCTTTCCACCCTTGGCAGGGCATTCGCGCAGGTGCGTTTTGCGCTGGAAGAAGATATTCGTAATCCCAAATTCGGTGACCAGGAGGATGAAGGGTTATTAGCATATATGCATAGACCGTGTTTATAACTACGGCCACGAATTTTGCGGTGAAATTCGCCTCGCAATTTCTAATCAACCAGCGACGTCTCCCGGCGGGATCTTCCTCCTTCCACCCTCGCTACCCTCGCTAGCCTCGCCACCCTCGCCACCCTCGCCACCCTCGCCACCCTCGCCAGCCGCGTCCGCTCCCGGATCATCTCTCCGTATCAGATACGGCCGCCTAATGAATTTATGACGTTCATTCCGAATGCCATCAACGCCCGCCGGGGATAGATTTATCGTCGATTTGCGTAGACCGTTACGCAGGCTTTGGAAGTGCCAATTCGAATTCCCGTACAACCGCCAATCTTCCTTCGATCTTTCGGGGACATCGAGGAGGATAACCTCCGGTTACGGCCAGCCACCGTCCGTTCTTGCTTCTCGCGTTCTTGCCGTACAAGCGAACATCGTAATTTGGGATCGAGGAAATGGCGTGCTCGATGAACGTTCGGAGATTTCGGTCGGTAGCTCGAACGCCGGCCTCTCCCCTCCTCCCCACGTTCCCCAAACGCCATGCAAATATTCAAACCCGCTGGCCCGGTTCTGTTCGAGGGAATTAACGAGTCTGAAGGGACCCGAAATATGGAACTGCAAACGTCCCAGATATTTTGCATCGGTTATTGCGCAATGGATCGGACCTATATGTATGTACGGAAAATGATAGGCAAACGCTCGGCATATCCATGAACGGCCGACACTCGGGAAGAGTCTACTTTGACGTGGGAATTAACGCAAACAACCGACGTGCGCGTATCGAAAGGCAGGTTATAGGGGGTGGGCGGGACGTTTTTGAAGCAAATCTGCCTCTCGATACCGGAGACCTCTTGCAAAGCTGCCCCCACGGGGTGCGTAGGGCGCGAACGCGATTGTAGATGCGCGTTACGAGAAATGCGCCTTGCGGTGACTTCCTCGCGTCTTGGTTTTAAAACTATTAGGACCGAAGTGTAGGGTAACGGCCGTTATCGCGCGGCAAAGTAACTCGTACGGGCAAATGTTCGTCCATTACCTGTAGCGCGGTAATTAAACGGCGGTGTCCCGCAACGATCCATGTCTGCCCGGAAGAGCGTAAAATCTACACACAATGCTACCGCGGCATGTTCACAACGGATGGTCGATCCGGCGAAACTTATTGCAGTTGGCGAGTTTAACGAAGCTCCTCCGTTGCCGTCCTCCCTAACCGGCGGTTATCCTTGCCAGGAGCCACGGCCCCTGCCCCGCCGCTGCGATCGGCGGACCCTCCAGACGTATGACTATGGATTTTCCCGGCAAGGCATTCCTCTAATAACGTTTCGGAACTTGGCGCAGTTGCGGAACAAGCCGATACGAGCGGAACCCCGCAAGACGGGGTCGGCCTCGGCTGTATAAATCGGAGGGAAAGGCTCCGACTTTCCTACGAATTCTCCTCTTCGCCCTCTTTCGCTCCGTCATTATTTCGCCGTCAATCTCGAACGCCGATCGAACGAGACTCGGACATCGAAAGGTCGGGAGAAGACGTCTATAGCCTTACACCCTTGCGCGGACAATCCTTCGTTCGTCACGATGGCGCCCGTACCGTCGTTTCTCGTACGACGAGACCTTTGCATTTTGACGCGGCACGCTCTTTACCCCAGAACGCTAAATATGATATGCTACAAGGATATCCGATGTGTTTAAGAATATACGGTACTATTCGCGATTCGTTTCCCCGGAGAATATGTGGATTTGAAATTTTGAAAGTCTACGTCGAGGAAGATCCACGTTTGCGCGAGATCGCGCACTTCAATTTTTCGTCACTTTTGTGCAATTTCCGACACGAGTAACCGTTTGGTCGGCGATCGATATCGGCCGACGACGGATCCATTCCATTTCGATTCAGCGCTACCATCCTTGGAATCGTATTCGGCTTTACCGCCGGTCAGTCGAGTTTCTCTTTCTCCTCGAAAGTTTGTCGAGCAAAAGAGACCTCTCCAGGACTTTCACCCTTTTTGCGGCCGCGATCGGAAGAATCGTGGGGTCGAACCTGTTACGCATCGACCGCGCCTATCTCGTGGCCATTAAATAACTCGGGAAAGATCTATCGCGGGATTTCGCTTCCCCGCTCCCTCCCTCCCACTTCCTCCCGCCTTGGCGGCGCGATCGATCTTGCGTTTGGCCAGTGTCAAGGTAAACCACGTTTTCGCATTGTTCCGGCCCGATAACACTGATCCGTAGCTACCGGCCGGTCGATATCCGCATCCGAGGCCTCGCGGCCAGCGCTGGCCGTGGGCGTGCAAGCGTGCAGGCGTGCAGGCGTGCACGCGGCCACGCGCTCGCGGCGGGCGACATTATCGGTAAATCCGCGACAGAGTCGTGCATCGGCGGCTCGAAGGGGACGAAGGGGACGAAGGGGTCGAAGGGGTCGAGGGGTCGAGGGAGGACGGTCGAGAGCGCACGGCTCTGCGGGCGCGCGGGCCGGAGGGTCGGATCGACCACCGCACTAACTGCTACAAAATAGGCGTGCGGTCGCGTTTGAAATCCGGATACGGCTATTCTGCTTCGGAGCGTAATGTTCACCGCTCTCGATCCGCTTTTCCCTTTTGCAACAGCGGAAACGCATTGTTGCAGGCGGTTGCCGGAGGATCGATAATCTCGCCCATTATAATTCATCGAAGAATCCGTGCGGTCTTCCAAGGGATCCTGGTGGGCGTTGTACGATGTTGATTACGAAGAGTTACTCCGGCTTCGTCGGGCAATATAATACGATGCGTCGGTTTTCAAAGCGCCAAGGAATCTTACGCGTCTCATCGGCATTCCGGGTTGTCTTAAGGCGTTTTCCTCGAAACACACCGTGCCTTTGACGGCGAGACCCGAACTATTTTTCCTCTCCGTCGACTCCGTTCACGGTTCGGGCAGCTTTCGTTCAAATTCGGCGCGAGTTATGTTTCCAAAGTTACGTTTCAGCGGCCCATCGATCCGTCTCGATAAGTCCGTTGCTCGAAGTTCACGGCGATGCCATTAATTCCCATTAAATATGGGGCGAGAAGGAAGGGGGAAGTCATTCGCCGAGCAGGTGCAATACGATCGAATCTCGCGGGACGTCTGTGACTTGGCGCCATTTCCAAAAATAAGTGGTGGCGTGCGAAGAGAGATTCGAAGAGGGCGCGGAAGGAGGTCGGAGGAGGAGGTCGCTGGAGGTGTCTAAAATGTAGTCGCGAGCGGATCGGGGCGGTTTCAGCGGCTCTGACATGTCCCCGTCATAAATCTGCGGTACTCGGTGGCTCGAGTGCGAGCGGCGCAAGTTTATGAGCCGTGGGGCGGAGAGGGGCGGCGAGGGGCGGAGAGGGCGGTCGAGCGAGGGAGATGGTTCTCGGTCGGGAGTGAGAGGCGGACAAAGGGAAACGGAGTAGCGAGAATATCGTGGAAGGAGTGGAAGCGGCGAGGCGGAGGGGGATCGCGGGTTTGGGAGGGGGTTGGGGGGACGGGAGTGTGTGCGCACAGGGGCAGCACAAAAGTTATTAAATTTGATTAGACTCCACCGCATAGTAGCGTCGAGGAAGGAGGGTAGGGATGGTAGGGTGGGCAGGGAGGGTGCGGCAGGGCAGCAGAGGTGAGCAGGATGGCGCGTAAGGGGGTTGGATTTCACCTGGGGTTGGCGGTCGCAGCCGAGACAGGACGGCATGAGTTTCGAACTGGTACGGTTACCTCGGGTATCTACGGCTTATGAGGCCGTTCTCACTCTCTCCTCCGCTTCCTCCGCTTCCTCCCTGTCTCCCTCTCCTACTCCCGCGACCCGCCCTCGGCCTTTCTCCCTATCTACGCTGGACCTATATCATATTAAATATAATTGTTAAAGTTCTTCCGCATGTGGGGATTACGACAGTTTGCTCGATTTACGTTATTGTCGGCGGCGCGGAAGGTGCGGAGAGGCGCTGTGGGGGAGGGGGGCGGGGAAAGAGGGCCCGGCGCGAGGTAGCCGCTTGCCTCGTTAATACGTTCCCAAACTTTAATCGTATCGTTTGCCCGTCGCGCCGAAGATAAGGATAGCGGCGAGAAATAGCCCCGGGCAGCCTTGGCGAACGATACGAACGTCCAAGATCGAAATTCCGGCGCTTTCCTCCTTCCTCTTTCGGGCGTGGATTTATAGAGAATTATGGCGCGCGCCGTAGGGGAGGAGAGGGGAGGGTAGGGCTCGAGATACATAACTCTCGATGTCGGTACAAAGGGGGGGGGGGGGGCAGGCTCGGGGCAGGGCGTAGGCCAGGTGGATAGCGGGGGGGGGGTGGCAGGGGACCGGGCCAGAAGAAACGGATACACGGAGAACAATCTGGCGAAACTTTCCCGATCATCGGCGCGGCCGCTGGGGAGTAGTTCCTCTCCGATTTGCGAGAAGAGAAAAAACGAGTGGGCGATCGATCCCATTCTTTGTCGGCGCTCGTGCCAGCCTCGAACGCCCGATATCGGAATCGTTCGCTTTTAAATCCTCGGAGACTCTATCCCGTGCCAGGCTGGGGCGCCTCGCGGATACGTCGCGCTTCGTCTCCTCGGATTATCATTTATCTCTTCTATCGCTTTTTAAAGCCCGAAGACTCTCAGGAACTGGATACGTACGCCCCTGCAGCCCTCGAGCACATATTTCATCGGCGTCGTTTAAACGTCTCTCCTCCGGAGGTACCGCCTTTCGAATCCTCGCGGTTCTCCTCCCGGACGGAAAGCCGGCGCTTCGCGCGAATACCCGTTCGCCGCTTCGTTCTCAAAATCGACCGACCAAAATCATGTTCCGCGATCATTAAGGGTGGAGTAAGTGGCGTCGGGTAAGAAGTGCGGGCGCGTCGCGTGGACGCGTTGATAGGTGGACTGGATAGTACCGCGAGCAGTTTCGCACGACGCGGCTATTCGCGGCGGGTAGGTACGCCTTGTTTCGATCTCAGGGGGAAAGGATTTTCGGGGGAGGTCAGGGGCGACGGCGAGGGCCGCCTGTCGTGATGCGGGCAAGGGTCGCGAAGAGACGAGGGTAAAGCGCTAACGCGGGTAAGGTGGCTAACGCGCGAGAGAGCCGACGGTCGGCCCTAAGCCGGCGCAGGAGAATGGCTCTACGTGGGATCGGACAGTGGTGCGGCCCATATGTAGGTCAGCCTCGACTGCGACACTACGTGCTCCGTAAGCAGAGCCAGAGCAAGTGTCGCTTCCCTTTTCGTCTCGAATCTCCGCATAACCCGCCCCTCTCGCTCCTCTCGCTCCTCCTCCTTTTCTCCGTCTCCCCTTTCCTCTCATCGACTTAATTAAACCCCCGGCCGTTATGCCTCATTACGAGCATGCTTCGTTACGAATATACTCGTCTCACCGGATTGTTCTTATATTCGCGACACCTCGTTACGCCGGGGATTGTTATAATCGTTCCTGCCGATCGTGGCCGTAATTAAGCCGTAATTGGGAGCGTACGCGTTTAACGTGGCGCGTTCATCGGCACGACGATTCGTACGTCGTATTCTCGCTGGACGACGATGTCGCTTTCGAGGATTCGCTCCAGGGTGATGTCGGGAATTGTTCGGAAAATGCATCCCGTGCGGCACGGTGTAAGTTTCTCGGCGGGCTTCGAATCGATCGAAGCTCCGAGAAAAGCGGACCGAGTGTCCGGGAGAGTCTAATTTCTGACCTCTGCCAAATCGCATCGCTCGGCAAGGCGCTCGCTCGGACGATCCGTGTACGGGGACGAGAGCGAGACTTTTTCCGGGGAGCTCCGAGGGAATGGCCTCGTGGAAAAGGAGGTCGCTCGTTTGAGAGCCGGGGGAGGAGTCGAGGGGAAGGCCGGTGCGTTTTCCAGGAGGATTTCGTTCGGAAGCGCCGCCGCCTCGGTCCCGCGACCGTTCTTCTTTGCCGATCGAGGACGGTAACGCCGACTCGGCCCTCCTTAAATCGTATGCCAACGTCGAAATTCGGCAGCTCCGTGTCGTGGCTTATCGTCCTTATCGGGTCGGGCAGCTACGCGCATCTTCTTCCGTCCCTTTCTCCCTTTCCTCGACCCTCCTCCTCTCCCTCCACCTGCCTTTGTACCGCCAGAGTTACCACGACCTCTATATTACGCTTCTTATCGTCGCCGGTATTTTTAGGCCCGGCTTTAACTTTGAGTTAAACGATGGCCTCGTTATATCGCGGTGCGGGACCACTGGTATCGATACCGACGAGAAGCGTCGATTGGACGGCGGCACGATTTAACCCCAAGACAAATGGACGTCGAGTCGCGTCGCGTTTCGTTACGCATCCGCGCCAACGATTCTGAAAAACGTGGATCGCAATGGGCGACGGTTCAACGACGATCTTGCGATTTTGGGAAAGCGCATTTCTTTCCTATTTGCGACGCACAGAATGCGTGTTTGGTAACGTTACGGGAGGCATGCTAACCGCGATCGCGCCGCTATTTCGGTAAATTATGTCGCGCCCCGGCAGAGGTTTAGCTTCAGGAATCCGTCAGAATACCAATAGCCGTGGCTCTAATTACGAGCGTACAGTTAACCGTGACCAATATCGCTATTGAGCCGCTTCGACGTCCCGCGATCGTTCGTCGGCAATGCGCGAAGCCTGAGAGGACGATGCGACCACGATAAGCGTGCCATTCGCGAACGTTCCCCTCGCTATATTTCCACGCGAAAGCGGCAAAGAAAAAGTAACTCTGGTACGGGACGGGAAATTTGAACGGTCGATTCGTCTCCGTTATCGTCCATCGCGGCGCTTATCGATAGACCGGATATGGTAATGCAATTAATGCGGCGTACCAATGCGTCCGTCAACCGGCGAGCACGATTCTCCTCGGAAATAGGTAGGCCGAATTTCCCCGGTTCCAATTACCGGATTTATCGAGACGCGCGAACGATGATCAGGATGGTTGAGCCATTCCGACATACGGAACGGTCCGTCAAATACCCGTCGAACGATCGCGAAGCAGGAATCTCGGGAATGCTCCGATCATCCCCTCCAAGCCCGGGAGGCTCCTGGCACGAGTAGCGGAGGAGAGAAAATTTCAGGTTTCTCCACGTCGGGGAGCGGGACGTGGTGCCCTCCGGGCTAAATACCGCGGCGCGAATCCGAGGAATTTTGGATTTTTCGCAGGCACGCCGGGGCGTAGGGTGGCCGGCTAATTCCCCTTTCGGGCCAACCGAGATCTCGGCCTGCCGATCGTACGATCGTTCGAAGGAATTTCTCGTGGGCCGCGTTCATAAATTCCCTTTCGCGCGTTGAGCGCTCGCGGCGCGGTTAGAGGCTCTTAACCGAATCACGCTCGGCCGTTTGAAGCGCGGTAGACGATAGCCGCCGAGCTTTTATTCTCGGTTCCCCGCGCGTCATTCTCTTGGCGCCATTCTCTCGGCCGCCCGAGCGAATTTCACCGATCATACCTCGCATCCCATATCCCCGCGACGCCGACAAAATGACTGCTCTGCGGGCTCGCGGGACGGAGGCAATAAAGTACGATGCTCGACCGAAAAACTTGAACGCGCCGAGTAAATAGAGCGCGGCCGCTTTGTCGGCGCTTCATAAAGCCGCGGTGTCGCTCTCGCGACCGGCCTCGATGCGTTTCGAAATTATTCGGCTGCACGTCGGTGACATCGACGAGGTAAACGTCGGGGACACCGCGTTTCTTCCGTAATTCGAGATCCGGAGATCCTCGAATTCCCGCCACTTTGCGAGCCACCGCCACGCTCGTCCTCGAGCCTTCCCTCGTCCGGTGCGCTCTTTCGGCACCGTCCATGATTTTGTACGGCCTCCTCGTTGGTTTTACGGGAGGCCGAGGGGCTGCAGGGAGGCTAAACGCGTTTCTCGTGGATGTTTGCGAGAGCGCCTTGCGCGAACACTCGATAACGAACGGTTGCGTCATGGCCACCGCTCCCTGGTTTCTTAATTAAAGTTCGCATAACGGCTCGACCGTGCGGCGAATGGACGTTCGAGTTGTAGGAAATGAGATCGGCGCCGAGGAAGATGAGGAGAAGGAAAGCGAGGCGGAGAGAGAGAGAGAGAGAGAGAGAGAGAGAGAGAGAGAGAGAGAGAGAGAGAAAGAGACGGAGGCAAAGGGTGCCGTCGAGACGAAAGGCAAGAGTGTGGAATGAATTAAAAGTAAACCATCCGTTAGCGAAGAGAAAAAGAGAGGTTAGAGAGGAGAAGTGACGGAGGGGGAGGGGGGGACGGCAAGGTGGTCGAGGATAAACTCTGGCACCTTCAAACGGTCGTGTTTCGTCAGGTTCAACTTTTTCCAAAGGTAAAGCCCACCGGTGTTGGGGAATTAAACGTGGTTAATACTGCATCCCGGCGGGTATCTCGGCAAACGCCGAGGCCTCTGCGAGGACCTTAATTAATAATCGCTTTTGCCGCAAGACAATTAGACGTTAAACGTACCTATTTTAATCCCATTATATCGCCTTTCCCGACAAAAGTGCGCCTACCCACTTTCCCTCCCTTCTCCCGTTAAATAGCACGGCTCTTTACACTTTGCTCCGCTGCTCGACCGATCGCGCGGATCGCGATCCTTGCAAAGGATATTTTTCGCGCACGCCGATCCTCGTATCTCCGACGATTTTGAGTTTAGAAGTCCGAGGAGCGCCAAGGTAAGGAAAAGGATAGCGACGCTGCCGGGAATCCTTGGCGGGTAGGAGAAATCTCGAGATATAAGATACGCGTCCTTGCAGGTGTGCAAAGTTCCGACTGCTAAGAGCGTTTTAACCCGGAAGCAATGGTGGACGCTTCGCTCCAGCTGGTGGAGGTTTCGCCTCGTTAAGACCGCGTAAACTTGCCCAAGTGCACTCGGTGTCCACGAGTCGTCGATCGTACGGACGGTCGGAAGCTCCCGCGGGTGTAACCGTTGGTGGTTTCTTAAGGTTCGGACGCTCCTCCGGAAGCTCCGCGAAGAGACACCGCGAAACGTTAATTTTTTCCATCTCATCCGAAGCAGCCTTTGGACCGTGCACCTCGCGTCTTTACTTTTGCCCGCAAAACCTCGACACGACTCCTTCGCTGAGCGCGAGTGCCTCGGTCACTATCCACTAATGTCGTCGTAAACTAGATGGATATTACGTTACATTACGGTATTACAGAGACAACCCCGTACTATACCCATTATCGGTACGTCATGTAGCTTTGTGGCACTAATGCGAACCGCGAGGGAGACCGTGCTAGATTACTATGGTTTGGAACGCGCTTCCGCCACTAAAACTGACTTATTATACATAATATTATACATAATATGCATTTGTTTTGGATCCATTCGAAACTTGGATCCCAGAAATTCCGAATTTCCGAGATAGATCTTGGCTTTGCCTCTTCCAGCTAAAAGCACGATTTTGCACGGGCCGAAGTTTCGAGATATAAAATTTAGCCACGCTGGGAATTCCGTGTAAATCGATAAATTAACGTTGTCGGGATTCTCGTTAGCCCGACATAAAGCGGTTACTCGGCCGCTTAATGTCCATTCGGACGTCCATTGGAGTTTATTCGGGGGAACGGAAGCGTCGTTCCTCGAGGTTTAGCTGATCCCAGCAAGCCGCGCTTAACTGCGCCGGCGGTTGCAGCAAGACGGACGCCCTTCGAACTTACGAGACGTTTACGAGCGCACAGACATCTACATCGTGTACTTACGTCTCGTGTATATATATATATCCTCATATACATGTGTGTGTGTGTGTGTGTATATATATATATATATATATATATATATATATATATATATATATATATATATGCCTTAGACAGACGTTACGCGCGTTATGTAATAAGGTGGTAACCAGGGAACGAGGGTTGAGAAACAGGGCCGTTAAGGGAGCGCCTCAATTTTCGGTGAGATTGCCATTACTCCGTGGATGACGGAGAAAACCGCTTCTCCCTCCTTCTCTCTCTTCCTTCTCTTTATATTTCTTTATTTTTCTATCCCTCGCTCGCCCTCCTCCTTGGTTTTCCTCTCCTCGTCATTTGGACGCGTTTCTTCTCTTCGGAGTTATCTTATCTCGACCTACCGGATATTTCGATCTCCATCTGGTCTCTTTTCTCTACGCCATTTTTTCTTACTCACTCCTTTTTACTTGCACCTTCCCCTTTCTCATAATTCGTTCTTGGACTTTTCCGCCTTGATTCGAATCTTCTGTACCGTGTCCTCCATTCCGATGGACGTTCCAGAGGCACGTACCTTCCGATTTCACTGCTCCGCGTCGCTCGGTTCTTCGCGTCGATTACTTCCGTCCTTTTCATTCTTCATTTTCTCGGCCCCACCTTCCATTTCTGCCTTCCATTTCGAGTTTCTCCTTCGCCGTGTGTTTGATCGATGCCCGTATACTTAATCCTTATCGCCACCTTCCGATCCATCTTGACTTTTACGTTTCACCGTCCTTCGCTCCTCTTCTTCCTTCTCTTTCCGTAATACCGGAAACTTCCTGGGCGGCCAGGCCACCCTTCCAAACTTTGGCCCTCCCTTACCTCCTCCACGCTCTTCTTCTTTCTCCCCGCCTTTCCCGTTTTTACGTACTCATCTGCATTTCCCCTCGTTGCTCTTCGTTTCCTACGTCCATCGTATTTCTCCCCGGTAGCTTCCTTTCGTGGATCTCCTTTCCGGGAAAGCCACTATCTTGGCCTCTTTTGGCTCGAAGGCCGAGCTCTCGTGGCAATCGAGAACCGAGGCACAATGGGCCTCGTGGTCTTCTCGCCTCGTTGCCTTGTCGCCTCGGCGCAAACGTTTCACCCCGGTGTTTCGCGCCCTGCAATGCCGTTCCCGCATCTCACCCCCGCAAATTCCAGACGTCGATTCTACGGGCCGCCTCTTCAAAGGTGCCTCCTTCACGGTTTTTGCTTTTTTATCCTCTGGACGATATCGAGGTAATGCCTCGTAGAATATTTTCCTTTTTATGGAATAAACGGTAGACCGAGGAAAATATCGCCGCAGCCGCCAGCCTCTTCCCTACCTCCTCGAGAGACGATCCTTCCACCATCGCGTCCGTTTCTTCTCCCTTTTCCTCCTTTCCACTTCCACCACTCCACACCCCACCTCCCGCCATCTCTCTCACTCTCTCTCTCTCTCTTTCTCACTCTCTCTCTGTTTCTCTCTCACCCCCCCCCCCTCCTCTCCCTCGGTCCACCCGGCTTTCCTCCTCGACGTTTTCCTTCCACCGACCCCCTTATCTCGGCTCCTTTCAGACCTGCAGCCCGTTTCTTGTTCTTTTTTTCGCTCCTATCTCCGTCAATGGTACCACTCGCAGGTACAGTGTCCTTTTTTCCCTCGCAATCTGCTCACCACTTTTCAGCGGGACAGAGTGGCCAGCTGGTTTTCGCCCGGAAAGGCCCTTACACCACGGTGCCTCCCTGCCCGGTAAACGTTTGCGATTGCCGGCTGAATTAAAGAATCCTTGCTTTCCTTTCCCTTCCGCCAATGCCGGTCCTTCTCGTGGAGGGAAAAGCGATTTCGCGACACGACTTGCTCGAAGACGATACGCGAGTATAAACCCTTTTCCGATGTTCGCACATTCGAGTCAATATTCCTTACTCGTGAGATTTATCCGTAATTCGTCGATCGTAAAGGAAAATGCGTAAAAGAGAATGCGGTCGTCCCGCGTAACGGTCGTCTCGCTTATTCGAATTTATATCGACGGTTCCTTGCCTCGACTAGTCGCGGATATCGGACGAAAGACCGATATGCGGTTTGCGAATTTTTCCCGACCGAAGACATAAACGAGTACGAAACGGCGAGCTATAAGATCTCGTTTGGGGTAGCGGTTGAAATTGTGGGCTCTTTGTCACAATTTTGGTAATCCTGTTCTAACCGATTGCCCGACCGAGGAAAGCCACCCGTGAGTTATAGAATCCCCGCTTTCCTCTTCCGAAAACTTGGATTTAATATCTATACTCTGGTCGCTCCAGGTAAGTCGTCATACGTCCCAAGTGGTTTACGCCTTCTCCGAGAAATAACGCGATGTACAGCCGAGGAAAATAAAGCCGTCGTTTGCGTTGCCACGCGAAAAGGGATTACGCTTATACTTCTAAGTCTCCTTGCCCTATAAATTTCCGTTTTCGCGCTTTCAAACGTATCCTCTGCGTTTCTTCGAGCCAAAGCGCGCGCTGCACCTAGGGATCGGAGCCGCGAAATGAAAAAATGGAAAAGCTAATTTGCCACGTATGTTCGGGAGTGGGGAAAGAATCGGAGATACGCGCGTAGGTAGGTATATGGAGCCGCAATCAGCGTGGCTGCTGGCTCGTGGGAAGAAGTGCTGCCGTTGTTTTCTAGCAACACCCCGGCAACGAGAGTCGGAGGCCTTTTGCTCTCTTGCCACGGACCTCTTGCCACGCCCTCTCCTACCCCTCAAGAAACAATATAATGTGATTTAGTAGACCATTACTGCCACTGTACTTTCCGAGTAGCGGCGTCTAGCTGCGGTACACCGAGCTACCATAGACATACCGAGCTCACCGTAGTCACGTATAACCGACCATTCTCTATCTCATCTTCCCCACCACCTTTCTCGTATCTCCTTTTTCCTCTCTCCCTCTCTCCAGCCCCTGGCACGCTACCTCGCCGCTAGTCCTCCCTTATCCGCGGAGCATCCTTTAACTCCGACCTACCTCCGCCGTCTTTTTACCTCTTCGCCGCGATCCTCCACTATCCGATACTACGATCCGTCCTGGATTTGATTAGCCTTCCGTTTTGTACGGATTTCTCCTTGTCATCCTCCGGGATGCGAGTAAAAGTCCACGCACGTTTGGAGCCCTGATATTTTTCTATTCGCACGACGCGTAAGCGTATTTTCCTCTTCCCCACCTGTCCGCTTGGGCGTTTCGTAACGCGTGTAATATCATTCCAGGGCGATCTTTACGGAGGGAAAAAGTCGATTTTCATCCCAGGGTGTTTGCTAAATACCGATGCGGACTGTTCCGGGAGTGCGAGTCGGGCATACGCGAGGGCAATAACGAGGGTAACGTCCGTTTGGCCTTGTTACCGCCTTCGTTACATACCGGAGTACGCGTTATCGAATATCGCATCGCCGCGGATACGTTTTGCCTTTACCGAGAACCAACGTCATAGTCGTAGAGGGAATCGAGGCTGCGCCATTGCGAAACTATTCTCCGCTATTATCCGCCTTCGTCTAAATTACTCTCCGCGCTCTGACCCGTAGCACCCTAATCGCGAACGGGATATTTCAACGTCGTGCTTTATCGTAAGTACATTTTCGGATGCATAATTCCTGCGGCCGGACGACGGTACTAGCTCAAAAGGCCGGCGCTCGTAGTCACCGAGATCTTATTGCCACTTTTGCGGAAACCAATATTCGGGCCACGGGCTCGGAGGATGAAGATGAAGTACGCTTTTGCTACTCGACGCGGAGAATTGCACCTAGGGGAAGCCTGTAGTGGTTTTATACTCGTAACGCGCCTTATTATACGTCGTCGGTCTTTCCGCGAGGTTTATCACCGACGGAGGAACTCTTCGCCTCTCGCGAAAGGTATATCGAATAGTCGTGAATCGACGCTCCGGTCGGTTCCTCGCGTCTGCGGAGGGGAATTTTCCGGGGGTCGACCGCGGGATTAGAGTCGATCCAGGTTTGTTTGGCCGCGAGGCTCGAACCGGCGAAATTAATTCTTTATTTGCAAAGGTACGCGCAAATAAAAGGTGTATGGTCGTTCGAATAAAGGGCGCGCATTTATTTGACGGCTTCTAGCCCCCCCCCCCCTCCGCCCCTCCCCCCCGCGTCCCTCTGGCACCTCTTCCCCTCTCGGGCGAGTTTCCAGGGAGATTTAGGCAAACGGGTTCGAACGCTCGGCATCGAAGGTCGCCAACGATCGCGGTGGCAGTTTGATCGGCGGTATTTTAATCGGTCGGTCGATCGAATTCGAAGGCTGGCGCGTCCGCGGGAGAGTGGCGAGGGGAAACATACGGCGCGCGCTATTGTCCGTGGGTAGACGATTTTTGAACGATAACGGCCGTCGGGTTGGCCTGGTTAAAATCGAAATTGCGTAACCCTTCCGGCCGGCCCGATACGCGATCGTTCCCGATATCTGCGAGAGCCCTCGCGATGCAAATTAATCCGATTGCCCTCCCAGTTATTTTTATTAATTAATCCGCAGGATGAAAAGCAAATTCCATCTCGTCTCGGCTTGATTCAATATTTAAGTTTAATCATGCCGTAGCGGACTAATTCCGAACAAAGGTCGCGTCCTGCTCCCTCCGATCGGCCGCCGGTAAAACACGAAATCGCCGACTTAATTGCTTCGGGATCCATTCTCTCCGCTCGCTCGGATTTCAGGTTTGCCCAAATAAAACCGATCGCGGGCTCTCGCCGTCCTGCCGCCGCATCGTTGCCCCAATTTTACTCGGAGTAAATTACCCATCCCCCTCGGCACTGCCTCCACTCGGAATTTCAAGGCTCGCCAAGCCTTTAATTTTCTTTAAGCTCATCGGCCATCGCCGTGCTCCTCCCACGTTTTTAGACGCCGCGGAGGACGCTCGGAGCGTCGTTCGGAATGCCGGCGAACGACGAGAGTTCCTCCCGATCGGTCCTCCTCGCTTGCGCACGTTTGGCGCGCGAAACATCGATTTTGCGTCCCCTTGGATCCCCCCTCCATCGGTCTTCGGTGGTACCCACGTACGCGCACGGTGCATCGCCGAAGCCTTCGCGCGTCTACGCCTTGCTCGCCGCTGAATCCTGCCCGCCTATCCGCGGAGAGTGAACGGAATGTGGATCGATGACGACGGGGCGGCCTTTGGCGCGTTCGAGTACATCGCTCGTCCGATTATCCGACGCGCGGTTTTCTCGTCAAAAATTGGCGCCAGGCGGTCGCGCTCGTCGATCCTCCCGAAGTTTCGATACCAAAGTGGAAAAGGATGGACGAAAGCGCGAAAGGGCTGGGTTAAGGGGGGCGGGACGAGAGACACGGAGGCGAGGAAAAACAAGGGCGAAAGAGAAACAGCCGAGAGAGACGCGCGGTGTCCGATGAAACGAGGGTCGGCCGCCGTATCTCGTATCGCTGCTTTGCATATCCCCGCCGATGGATCCACTAAATCCGCGCTACGAATCGATCTTCCTTCCCTACCACCCTCTTTCCGGTGGCCGCGCCCGTGGGAAATTGCGGCCAAATGGCCGATATCGGTGCTCTATCGCGCCACGATTCTTTTTGCGGCCAGCGCGACCTTCCCGGTGGCTGTTGGTTAATGACGGAAAGGAAGGGGCCGAATCGTCGAGCCTCTCGAGGATCGACGAAGGAGATCCTTTTTCTCCACCTTATTCGGACGCCTATATTTTCTTTAGGGAGTTTCCAGCATCCTCGTTGTCGCGCTGGCACTCGCTCCTAGCCATTGCTCGGCCCTGCCGCGTGCCTATTCCTCCGATTCTTTGCCCTGCTATTCTTCCAGAGTGCGTTCGATCTCCGAATCGCGTATTTGCGCTTCCAGCGGAGATTTCGCTCTTCCGTTATTCCGCATCGGCCGGACCTGGACCGACAGAGGTTAATGGGTAATTCAGGGGCGATGAGGAGAATTACCGCCGGGTAAGCTACCAGATTCGCTTACGGCGTTATAACTCCCTCGCGTGCCGCCCCTCGCGGATAATCGGCGCTTTTACGACATTTGCATGACGCGTCTGCGGTTTAACGCGCGCGTGATTTTTCTCGCGATATCGAACCGCGAGAATCGTCGATCGCTCGGTAGGACGTTTCGGCGCATCTTGCCACGACGATTCCCACTCCTTCCTCGCTCTCCTTTTTCCGCCTACCCTCGCAAATTCTATCCTCCGCCATCCGAGGGCTTTCTCTAATTAGCGTTAGGGAATTCGCATCGTGGATTATAATCGGGGAAGATTTCAAACCGCGCGGGGGAGATCGCGAAACGATCGAGAGTTTATCGATTCGCGAGCATCATCGGAAAGCATCGATGGGGAGGAATGCGATGTGGAACGGTACTCCGCGCAGTTCCGCCAAAAGCTAATGCCTCGGGAATTTTGTCGAAGCGGGTAACCGGCATGGCACTCGACGTGGTCCTTCGATTTTTCTCCCGCTCGCCTTCCTTCGATCGCATTTCATCCTGGCGCGATCCATTGGACCGTACCACTCGCAAAATTTCATCTCTTACGTATCGTAAAAAAGAGCAAAACGGTCCGCAATTCCCCTCTCTCTCTCTCTCTCTCTCTCTCTCTCTCTCTCTCTCTCCGGCGCCCTTTTCAGTCGCGTACCATCGAAAATCACCGAGAACGGACGGTTCTGCCTTCGATATCGCGGCTATGTTATTCCACAAAAAAGGTTACGCGCCTCTGTACGCATCTGGGCGTAGCGCGTAAAACCCCTTTGATCGAATTGTACCGCCGCTGGGAGTTGCGTGCACCGGAATCGACCGAGTAATTTTCACGCTGCGGTTTTACAAAGTCGGGTTTCACAAATCGAGCGGGGAAGAAAAATCAATTTCGAGACGCGTCGATTTCGTGGTCGCGAGCCCTCGCGAAACGACGGGGTTGGATCGGCGGGAGAATAGGGCGGCTCGAGGGGTCGCAATCGGGGAAGTACTCTCGATCGAAAAAGATCCGGTTAACGAGCCACGAGCGGTGGTGCGCCGGTATTATTAGGATAATTGTCCGAATCGTAATTACGCCGAATAGGGCCGGGGCAGGCGTTTTAACGACACGTTCGTGAGTCGGTCGCGAGGCCGGGCGCGGGCATCGATAAAGTTGAAACAACGTTTATGGCCAGCCTGGATTTACGACGGCCCGTCTCTATCGAGAGCTAATGCCCGCGGCCGGTAGAAATAAAGTATCCGAAATATCTTTAGCCTGGCCGATTATTATTTCATTTTCGCAATAATAATCCCGCGGCAGGGCCGGTGCATTACGAGCCGCGCCATAAAATCCCAACGGTATTCCCACACCTCCGCGATCGTACAACACAATGCCGTGTACTCGATATATCGGGCAAGATATTTCGAGCATTGTTTCACTTTACGGCCGGATGGCCGCGATACTTCTCCCCCTCGCTGATAATCAGCCTGGCCGCAATTAAGCGATATACACCGCCCTTCCCATCGGGCTATCGCCTTTTAACGACATCTTGGCGGGCTAATTTCGACCCTAAGGCGAGGACATTGATAAAGCGAGAGTTACGGCCGACCGTGTCTATTAATTTCGATACCTAATAAACGCCGCCCTTTTCGCCGCTAATATACGTATATACGACCGTCGTCCTCCTCGAGAGAAGGCCTCGAAAAAACCTGGCGATCGATCAAGGCGACGCTTCGCCCCATCCGTCCAAAGCCCGGCACGGGGGATTCGATGACGCGGTCGCGCGGTCGAGGGTATCGATCGAGACCTTGGATCGCCCTCGTTGCGTTTCCTCGCGCTCGTCGCGATCGTGGCTCGAGAAAGCGGTTTCGTCGCCGTGGCTTTCGGCGGAGAGTGGAAGTCGTTTTCGAGCGGAAATCGATTTCCGGGGTAATCGTCGGGTTATCCTCGGTGCAGGGCGTATCCGGCCGATTCTCCTCGACTGTTGCCTTTTAACGGCATTTCCGTGGCGGGCCGAGCCCGGCCGCAGCCCGGTGAGCATCGATAAAGTCAAAGGGGAATTTATCGTCGCTCTCGCGCCTCCGCCTCGAGATCCTCCTAATCTCGGCCCTGATCTCCCGGCGGACGGATTCCTGGAGGAAAGGCCGCGCCGAAGGGGGAGGGAACCTCCGGGCTCCGGGTAGCGCCGGATATATCCACGTCGCCGCTAAGAATTCGTCTTTCGAATTTATCGCGCCTCGATTCAATTAAATCCCGGCGCGGGCCACGGTGCCTGCGACTCCCTCGCTCGCGCCCTTCCTCGCTTTTTCTTCGTTAACCGCCACGGCTACGAAGAGATCTCGCGATACGACGCTCGGCAAGCCGCCGAGGGAACCGCTCGCCTCGTCGCGAATCGAAACCTCTCCCCCGCGAGGACGCGCCCTTCGCTCGCTCTTTGGCGCGTCCACGATTCGCCAGCTCTCCCGTGCTCGCTGTGCCACCGAATTTTCCTCGAGAAGAGTGGGCATCGGCCGAAAGGGTGACGCGATCGAGATCGACGAAGCTGGTCGGTCCCGGTGGAGGGTGTCGCGCGTCCCTCCCGACGCGCTCGACGTCCCCCTCTTCCTTCGACCGAGGAGGCAAATTAGGCGGTAGCCGGGTATCGAGTTAACCATCCGGAGCGCGAGGTTCGGTGGTATTCGGTGGTACGCGTACCGAGTATCTCGCAGTTTCGACGAATCGCGCTCCGCGCACTTTGATAACATTGTTCTTGCCGCGAGCCGCTGCCGTCAGACGTCACGGTCGCACGGGCTCGTGCGCGCACTTCGGTTAATAGAGCCTCGTCTGGCTGGATCCCCGAGCCTTGCTAAATTCCACAATAATAACGGCGCCGTTACGTCTGCCACTCTGCAGCGTACCTCCTCGTTCCCGATATAATTACGGACACATCGCGGGTGATTATTGTCGAACGACGTCGCGGCGTGCGGGAGCTGGAAATACCGGCGGGCTGATGTCTGACGTCCATGATGGAGGTTTAATTCGGAGCCGGGCTGTATATCGGATAATGGAAAGCGTGGATTATCGGCCCTCTCTTCTTCGCCACTTCAACGGCGGCCCAGACTCGCTCGCTTGGAAATAGATGCCGGCACGGAAAAACGGCGCGCCAAATTGGAGGGTTATTTCCGTACGTTTTACGATAACGGATTTCGAATATTCGTCGAGGCTTGCCGCCGATACAACGGCGGACGAAGCCGAAAATAGCGCTCCGTCGCTCACTGGAACGCGTCGAGGCTTCGTCATTTCGGAAGAAATACCGAGCGCGCGCAAAGTTTTCCGCGACCTTCCGAGGATCAAACGTCATTTCCGAATGGAAGGTCCAAAAGCGGCCGCGAATACAGAGCGTCGATCCACGGCCCGCTTCTCGATCGATCAAACCCCATTTGCCTCGGCTTCGTCGACAGCGGCATCGCCGTTTGGCGGCTCTCGATGCTTCTCCTGTGCCGGCGCGGATCGCGTCGGAGGGATTTCTTTCTTTCCGTCGGCAAAGGGAGCGCGCGCATGCATCCCGACTTTTAATCACCCTTTGACAACGGCGAAACGAGCTTAGAAACCCTTGGGATCGGCTTTTACGCCCGTGGCAAGCCCGGCCAAAAAAAATGTTCTCGTCGAGGAAAATTGAATCGTCGCGGCCGACAGGGCCATCCCGCTTAGAGTCGGGGGGGGGGGGGGGGAGAAAAGGGCGGAAAATTGCGCGGAAGGGTCGGCGAGGCAGGCGGCTAATGCCATTATCGGAATTAATGTTTCAGCGTACCCGCGAAAAGTTATCCGAAGAATCTCGGGCCGGCCGACTCGCCGATTCCTCCTCGGGAGAGAGAGTGTTTTAAGTAGTTCGCCCCTTCGAACCGTCTCACCTACCATCGCGCCGCCGGTTGACCCAGAATGGGCCGCGCGTCGCGACCGCCCCCGCCGCCCCCGCCGCCCCCGCCGGCCCCGCCGGCCCACCGCTCCTGGGCTAGTTCAATTTGTAATTTAAATCAATGTTAATCTCGGAACTACGGCGAAACACACCGAATCGGGATTCATGGTCGGCGTTCGTCGAAAGGACGGTTATCGGCGCGATCGCGCGCTCGGATTCCGGGCCCGCTCTTTTTTTCCTTCCCCGACCTCCGAACGAAATTGAATAGATCCTATCCGCTTCTCGAGAAAGCTAGTTTTCATTTATATGTATGAGCGGACAAAACGGTGCAAATGGAGCACCGGGAATTTTATGCGCCGGCCATTAGACGCCGGGATCCGAAGGCTCCTACTTTTGAGCGTTTACGCGGGAATAGAATCCCCTGGTTACGCGCTTGCCCCGCCGTCTCCTCTCGCCTCTCGATCCTTTCCTGCGGAGGAAAACCGCGAGGAGTTTATGACCGATGGACGCACCTTGCCGGATTCGATTCGCGACCAACTTCCGTCCTCCGAGTTTCTCCCGCTTTCTCATAGCTCGTCCGAGCCGCGGCGCGCGCCCTTCGTCGGACGTAGATTTGCCCCGAGGGCGCGAGTTTTATTCGACGGTCAAGCACGCCAGCCGACCTTCCTGGCCACGCTCGGCCTCTCTCCGCCCTCCGCCTCGTCGCCTTCGCGTTCCCTCGTGTACGCTCGATGCGACCTGCCTCCTCTTTGGAGATACTCCCACCGCTTTACGCGTGATTTACGGCGGCCCTTGCACGCATCACCGAGATTCCCTCGCGCGCATCGAATCGCCCCCTCGCGCGCTTCGTACTCGCCGCTCTTATCGACTGGAAGTGCGACTCGCGACCCGCCGAGGGAAAATCTACCGTCGTTCAGGAACCGACACTCGTTTGGCCGTACGCTTCGTAGGGGCCAAACGCTTTGGACGAATACGCGTACGAACGCGTTAAGAGCGTTCGAGTAGGGAGTAGTCCTTTCGGTATGCCCGATAACGCTCGCGTAACCTCGCGCCGGCCTCGCCCGTGGAAACGAACAAACGCGTTCCACTTTCTTTCCCGCGTACCCGGCGCACATCGTTGCACTTGATTCGATTATCCGCGGGGCGAACCGGACCAGAATCGTGGGAAAGCCGCGCCGGTTCCCGCAGGGCATCGCGATACGTATACAATCACGCGTACGCGACGCGTCATTACGCTGGTACGCGGGATCGTATGTCGAATGCGCGGGTAACGATCAACCGTACGACCCACCCTCCTCCTCCTCCCCTCGCCGCGACCGTCATTATGCCGATGATACGCTGCAAAATGTCCAACCTCCCTTTGGGAGGTCCGTGAATTGTAAACTGTGCCGTTACGCGCCATCGAGGATACAATTTATCGTCCTCAAACGCACCCGAAGCCGGAATTTTCACGTGGCCACGTTGGGGCCACTTCGTTCGTCAACGAGCCGAGCGCCAAAGGTTCGATCACGGGACACCGATCGTTCCACCGAAAGGCCCCGGGCCAACTTTCGGATGGGCATGCTTACTAGTATCGGCGCTCCACGGCTTTAATCGTAAATTCGCCTAAATCGAGTTTCGAAGGACGAGTTGTCGGACCGGGCCGATGGCCGATTCAACGTCAAAGGTTAACGGACGAATCGAACTGGAGGGCGAGATTTCGAGGTATTTTTCCCAGAAACGATTCGTTTCGTCCGCGGAGACTCTTTTGGGCCGCTTTAAAAAGAAAGCCCGGCGAGTTATGATTTATGAAAAGGGAGGAGGGAAGGGGAGGATGGCTGGGCGTGCATGCTCCGATATGGAGGAGGAAGCGGGGCCGGGGAGGATACCGAGATCGCACCGCGGGTCAAACGGAGAGGCGTAGGGAATGCACCAGGTGAGCCATGGTTCACATGGGAAATGAATGTTCTGTCGCGAATGGAACATGGCCCGAACGCACGTCGCGTACAAGAGATTCGCTCCATCGACCGGGAGAACCCTCCCTGCGCGCCGATGGGGAATCGTCTATGGAGTTGCATCGGAATTTCGTAGACACGACCGGCCGATTGCCCACCGAAATTTTCTCCGCGTATCGATTTATGCCCCGCGCGTGCTCGAGCACGATCAATGCCCGCCCCGCTCCTTCCTTTTCCCACGTCGAATCACTCCCCGCGACGCTTTTAATCCACCCTCGGCTTTATCTCGGTCTTTAAAAAAACGAAACGGGGATCGGCGCGCGGTTTATTGCGGCCAGATTTGTGCGCCTCGAATCCAAGAATCGACTCCTCTCGATGCACGGCCCGTAAATAAATCGCTCCCGCTAATCTTTGTCGCGGCATTCGAAACGATCGTAATCTCGACGTCGATCGAGATACCTCGCGGCCCTCGTAAGAGAGTGGCAAGGACGAGGTCGAAACTCGAGGCTCGGCGGGCGTCTTCCCGAATCATCGGCGAAGACGTGGAAGATGGGAAGGGAGGAGATAACGGCGTCGGTGAGAATCGAGTTTGAGCCGCAAAGGAGGATATACGGGGGCAGGGCGCGGAGGGCGCGAGATAGGAGGATACTTGGAGAACGATACGTCGAAAGTTAGGGGAGCCTCGATACCATATCCAATCGCATTCACCGGCTTTTCGCACGGACGGTAACTTAATCACCGGACCGTGGCCGATCCTCCGGGCTTTTTCCAGGCATTCACGAGGTTTGCCCAGACGCTGGGAAGAACTCGGCTTGCCTCCGCCGCAGTGCAAACAGCTTCGCGAGTGCGCTAGATAACGTTGTAAAAAAAATACACCCCCCGGATACTCGTAGAAAAGCCGGTTTTCCCTCCCGACTTTCAGCCAACTTTTATTCTTCTTCCGCTATCAGGGACGCGCTAACGATCGTGGATGGGACGAGGAGCCGAAGGGGACGTGGAAGCCGTGCGCGAGCCTCGAACCTCTTCCGCTAACTTTTCTCTACTCTCCGCTATCTTCCTCTCGCCCGCCCCGCCCCGCCCCACTGCCTTCTCCTCTCCTCCCGCCCCCCTCCCCCTCCGCCACCCTCGATCGCCTCCCTTCCCCTTGCCAGCGGTGCTTATCTACTCGGTAGGTTATACCGCGATCGAGACGTCTCGCCGGCCGAACCAGCAATTCCTTCTGGGACTTTAACTCGCCAGCGCCGAGCCGAGCTCGATGGGAGCGCGGCGAAGGGCCTTGGAAATGACGCTGGCAAAAAGTACGGATATCGCCGCGAGCCTCGTGGTCCAGCTCCGAAATTAGCTTCGAATCGAGGACAATCCTGTCGACATCGCGTAGCGTCGTTGCGAGAGAGGATTCTGGCGTGCGCATCGCCGGCGAAGGGAGTACGTATCTCTCGCGGTGATTCGCCTCGAGTCCCTTACCGAGGATGACCTCCGCGATCCGCCGGGGATCATCCGGCTGGGCTCGCCGAGCAATATCCCCACCCTGGAGCTTTATCGCCCCAGGAACGTGCCCCGCTCGAGGCCGGCGCGGCTCCATCGAGAGACGAGATATAATAACATAAATCGTCGAGGGGCGTCGGTTAGCGACGTAAGAAATTCCGGACCACGCGCTAAACGTCATCGCGATCTCGTCCGCCGTATTAGGAAGGCGAGGCGGTTGACGGGCTCGAATGCGCGTACGTGTGCGGAAACGTAATGGGAATGTGTGTATAATAGTTATTTATGTCTCGGCCGGTGTGCGCCGCCGGAGGAGCATCGTGCATCGCGCCTGGAGGGCGCACCTCCTGTATCGATTCGCCCTCGCGGCCGGCAGCAAATAGCGCGATTTATCGCCGACATATTTATAATGCCGCGGGTTCGGCTCTGCGGTCCGTGAGTGCCGCCGCCGCCGCCACCGCCGCCGCCGCCGCAAGATACCGGCGCTCTTCCCCTTCGCATCTCGTTTCGGACGAAAGTCTGGATATTCCCCTCGCACTTGCGCCCATACTTTTGCGGGGATACGCTCGAAATCGATCGTTCACCGCCACTTCTGGATGGATCGCGCGCGTAGGATCGAGCCTCCCGCGTAAGACGAACGAGCGTCCGCGCGAGGATTCGAGCGGAGGGCCTGGTCAGCTCGATGGTCGCCCCCCGACTTATCGAGTTCCGCTCCAGCCATCCAAGGGCCAAATTCTTTCGCCGCCCCTAGACCCTAGCAAACGCAACGTAGCCTCCGTTTGCCGTCGTTCGAGATCCGAGTTGACGGAGAAGGAAAATACCGCGGGATATTTATGCGCGAAGATGCTAAAAGTGTTTGCGGGGGAAGGCCCGGGGGCGTCCCCGACGGCCGACCGGCGATTATTTAATTTTTTAACGTTCCCAATGAAAGTGGAACGAAGTTTATAACGAACTTGGATACTTTAAAATTCAGTTGGGAATGCACTCCGAGGAAAACTCGCCGGTTGTTGGCAGAAACGCGAAACGGGAAATTCTCCCAAACAGCGGACGCTCGTTAGGAATTCCTACTGGCCGAGACTTTGCTCGGCGGCCATTGGCTTTTCTCTCGTGAATATTCTTACTATCGATAACTCTCTCGATAAATTTCCGTCGGTATAAACTTCCGATACGAGGCTCCTTTTATTTTGGCGGGCAAGAGCCAACACGACCGAGATCCGGTCTACGGGCTCGAAGTTTCTCGCGTCCCAAGACTCTTTCCTCTTCGATTTTTGAGCCGAAGTAACTTTGGGGGAAAGACGGCGCGCTAAAGTGAGAGTAAAATCTCTACGTTCGGACGCGCCTTTCCGTGGGAAAAATCGTGACGTTGATGGAGGGTGTCGGGTGCGCTACCCAGCGCGCGTAAAAACGTTTCGAGTTTTCGTGCGAGCGAAACCGGTGTATCGTTACAACGGTATCGCTAACACTCGATGCCCCGTCGAATTTTTGAGCCGTCATTGATATCGCAAAGTTTGCGGTTGTATGCCACGCACGCGGAAACTCGTTTCCGTGGCTTTTTACGGACGAGTTTTTTTTTTTTTTTTTTTTTCCGGGAGAGGGCTCGGAAGGCTCGAAAAGGTAGTGGCGGGAAGCATAGGTACCGTTGTCGCGATGCAAAAAGTGTACGCGTTCCGCAGTGTAGAATAACGGCGGGAAAAATTAAGCATGGTTTGATTAAAGGGCGCGCGTCGAAATACACCCCTCAAACCTATCCGTGTCCGCGCGAAACGCTCGTCGACCCATTTTCCCCGCGGTGTCCCGCCGATTCTCCGAGAGCCCGTGCATACACGGTGCGCACAATAAATGAGCGCGTACGCAAACTTATTCGTTGCCAAGGGAATTCGTTATGAGATTCGCCGAGAGTGGGATTTTACGATGGATCATCCCTAAAATAGGTGCTTCGGCGGTGCGCCGTTCGCACGTAGCGTTACGGATGTACTCGTGCCAGGGGTAACGAAGACCGTGGTATACGTGGCTTTGGCTCGTAAACCGCGCGGGTGCCTTTCGAAAGAAACTCGTAAGCCGCGCTCTACGATAATCTTATTGCTTGGAGAGAACGCGAAATGCGCGTGAGCGAGGAAAACGTTCGCCTATTATCGTCGATGATATTTGAAAGGGGCTCGCGATCGAGTAACGGGATAGAGGAGGACCGAGAGTACGTCGAGGCGTCCGTCGGAGGTATGCGAGGGGAGATCGTCGGTGGAGAAGCGGAATGAAAAGGCTGGAAAGACTTGGAAGGTACGTTCGACGGGACGTTGCGAGATTTAGAAACTGTCGCGAGATAGATCGACGCTAAAAATACCACGGCGCTAAAAATACGATCGATGCTGTCCGTTTCTTTCAGCTTCGCTTTGTAGGACCAGGCTCTGCGTCCGCTCGCAACTTTCCTATTCCCTTTTCGAGTTTTGCGTCAAAGTGCTCGAGCCGGCCCCTTGATCACACAGATCTGAGTTTAAATCGATCCCAGTGTTTACGCTCGCTACAGCCCAGATTCGGCTTGCCGGCTTTCCCTCTGTACCTACCGCCGCGTTCCTATCCGCCTCGCTCTCCGCGCTTTCGAGGACAGAGCTATTCTTTTGAACCTCGTTTTTTCGCTCATGTCCGTCGTAAAATGCGGCGTACGTTACGGAATTTTACGAACTTGGCATGGAAATACCGTAAGCCATTGGTCGATACTCGATAGTCGAAAAAAAAAAAAAAAAAAGCTACCGCTTCTCGAACGCTGTCCGCGTAATCGATACAAGCGTCGATCGTATGGGAAGGGGTATAGTCGAGCAATTTAGAAGCAAGAATAATGTATTTTTGCGACGATACGTCGTTCGTGCGCAAACGTCGCGACGGGTCAAAGGATCGACGCGCGACGCAGGCTCGTTAGGATTCTATCGTCTCGCACGATATTTAGCGGCGACCGCTCTCGAGCGGAATCGGGAATGAAAATTTTCAGCCGGTCTCGAAGAGCTCTGCGAGGCGCGTTCGAGTCTGCCCGGATGTTTTTCGCGACACCCTCCACTCTCGCGCCTCCCTCTCTCGATCTGTCCTCTCCTTCGCAAAATCGGGGCCGAAAAATTCCGAGGCACGTTGCACTTTGCGCCGTCGTTTCCACGGGGCATCCCTCTTGCCTCGTGCCGAGAACGCGGGCATCGCTCATCGCGTACGTCACGGTCCAAGCCCTGACCCCGGTTTGTCCCCCTCGTATTTCCAGGCAGCCTGGAAGGCCCAGCTTACCCACCGTGCTTTCTTACCGGTTTGCTTTCCGCGTACACGCTCATAAAATATGAGAAAACTTATCGGGCCGGTGCACTCATTGTCGTCTCGCCGCTCAAAGCGATGCGAGACTTGTATCTCGCGGAAGCTTCGGAAAGATCGAAAAGTTCCTCTACACTCGTATCTACCGAGTATACGACGATTCTCGGAGCGGTCATTTAAATTGTGAAGTAGAAACCGTCGTTAAGACGGTGCGCTCCCTCGTGTACGCGAGGACGCTCGACGTGGTTCATCGATCGCTCGATCCAGACGGCTCGGGGTGCCTTCCACGCTCGCCTCTCTTCCGCTCTCTCAGGTATCTTGTTTTGGAATATCGGTAGGCGGGGTAGTAAAGCCGCGTGGCCGTGTCGGATGAGAGAGGGAGGGCGAGAGGACGGTGGTAAGGTCAGGCCGGAGCGAAAGGGGCGAGGTTAGAAGGAATGTGCCGCAAATGCGCCCCGGGATTGGCTTCTCTATGCATAGCATTTTAAAGTGAGTTCTTAATGTCATAAGCGGCGTGGAGGAGGGGAGCCCACGTAGCTAACAGGTGTTGCGTTTTCTTTTGCGTTCCGCCAAACTTTGATACTTACCGTAGCAATTTATCGAGCTCTGGCTCGGGCGGGGAGGTAGGAAATCATTCGTGTCTCCCTTTTCATCCCTTTCCCGCCTATCCTCGACTTTTCTTACTCCCTCGCCATCCCTCCCGAAAGCCCGAGCCCACCGACGTTCCAGGCGCTCGTATATTTTTCAATCAACGACCGCGATGGATCGACGGGCTGTGCAAAGTAGCGTCCGCAAGAACGTCCGGTCCGCGCGGCGACCTTTGAAAGGCAAAAAATCCCATCGTTCGACTCTTAATTACTCCTGGTTTACAAATATTTCTACGTATCTCCCAGGAGCGTGTAAGAATGGCAGAGTTATGGCGAAGGGGATGTGAAACTACTCGAGGTAATTCCGCCGAGGGACCACCGGTGACCGGCATGATTTATCCAAAACTAGCCTCGCACCGGCAAAGGGCAAAGAAAGTCGGCTGAAATATTTACGGCCCGATGGGCGTTCGCTCGCATATTGAATTAACGCATTCCCGCTCTGGGAATCCCCGGTGTCCGGCATTATTTATCCTGGATACCGTGCAAAGAATCCCTGGAAAGTAATTCCTTCCGGGCCGTTGGCCGTTTGCCCGGTTAATAACGTTGGAGCTTATGAAACAATGATTAAAAAGAACCCGGTTCCGACCGCGACGGCGAAGCCTCGCCGGTCTGCGCCAACGCATTCGAAAGGCGCTCCGAAACTCTCTTCGTTCGTTCCTTCGAGAGGAAGGAAGAGGAGGAGGAGGAGGAAGAGGGGGGGGGGGAGAAGGTGTGATCGCAAAAGTGCGATCAAGGACGCTCGAGGTAGCGCGATAAACATAAGGGTGCAGGCCGAAACGATGCTCGTTTAGCTCGAGGATTTTCGTAGCGTCTGCACCTGTTGTTAGGACTCGGACGGTTACGGTCGCGTTTCGTCGATGTCTGCACGATCGGGAGGATCCTGCGGCATCGCGGCACCCGCTGAATCGTGCAATTAATCTTCGATTCAGAAGCCTGCCGGCCCTGGCCACTCGGCCAATCTCGGTTTCCATTCGAGTATTCGAGGGCGTAAAGCCGACCCAAAACGATGACCGCTGCGAAATCCCTTCGATCCGCCGCGAATCGGGAGGAGCGTTCGAATTTTAGACCTGCCCTTATATTTTACGCAAGGTCAGCCTTCCGCGTTTTCTCCCGAAGGCGAGGGGGAAGGGGGAGGGGGAGGGGGGGGGGAGTGCGACGAAAGAAAGCCAGTTATTCGGGCTAAAGCACTTTGCCTCGCACACGGTAGCAATGAGGAGCGGCCGAATCGGTACTCGGGGACACTCGGCTTCCACGTACGCCCACGGTTTTTCCAATCTCCATCGGTTGCCCGTCTACCTAGTCGCGACGACGATTTCGAGCGGTCGCGTTGGAGCTAAACGACGTTTGGCTTTACGATGCACGCACGCGCGATGTAAACGTCCGAAAAGGACGCGTCATGCAAGTAGATGCCGCGCGATACAGCGTTCAGCGCAGTCTCGTCACGAACCGATGTTCATTTGCGCGTGGAAGTAGGCGCGGGTTTACTCAAGGCTAGCCGTTTCATCGCTTTTAATTACCGGCTTGCTCGATCCGCTCGGCCGAAAGCTGCCGGCCTCGACGTTTTCATAGGGCATTTGTGCCACGTACGCCGGACCGTTTCCGCGGCGCGTGCAGAGCACGGCGTAATCGTAATCGCGAATCGACGTAACTCGTAATCGCGTGCATACGCGCCTAAGTAATTATTCTCGCCCCTATTTTAACGTCGATCACGAGGACGAGGCACTCGCAAATCTCGCTTACGCGTACCAAGCGTACTCGAAGGAGATCGAGATCGAGATCGAGCGAAGAGAGCACCGTTCCACTTTCTTCCGAATCGATTCGGCATTCGCGGAATCCGACCCGGAAGGCACGCCCGGTGCTCCCTTCAAAGTTTCGAGCGCCGATAGATCCGACAGGAGCGTCGCCGCGAGCATCCCGCGCGGATGGGAGAAATCGCGGACACGGAGCCGAGAAGCGCGGCAGTGGATTCGAGGAGAAGCGGCGAGGAAAGGAGGCCGAGGTAGGATTCCGGGGCCGTACTCTCGTCACGTTGGAATTAATCTCCGAGCCGAATCAACCGACGAAACGAGCCGAAAATCCGAAGAGCGCTCCGATACCACGGATGGCGATCGATGGCTCGCTCGGCGAATTTCCATATCGGCATATCCGTGGGGGCGGCGGGACGAGGCGGCGGCAGGAGGGACGGCCGCGGTAAGACATAGAGCACTGTATGCCCGTCACGTCGAAATTTCGCCCACGTACCACTTTCCCGAAGTCTGCAACCGGGAAAAGGGAGAATGGCGGGGAAGAGCGGAACTGTCGAAGTTCGGTTTTATAAGGAGGGCCGTGGCTCGGTCGGAGGGGCGCGGCGGGGACACCGGGGGACTCGCGGGAGGGGCGGGGAGGGGGGCTGCGAAAGGCAGATGCCTCTCGAATATCTGTATTCCGCGATGCGGATGGAAAATATTCAGGTGCCGCCCCCATCGCGGCGAGGGCGGCGGCTAGGGCGACTGCGACGGCGGGGGCAGTTTCATTTACATTATGCACCCGTCCCTCTCGTATCTCCGTTTGCGCTCCATCGACCGCCCCTTCCTACCTTCTTTGCTTCTCTCGGCGTTCCCGGTTTTCTTACCGTACCGCTGTTTGCACGTGTCTTGCCCACTCGCGGTAACCGTACGAGCAGCCCTCTCGGATGGGCGTAATATTTACCTTCCCCCGAGCTCCTCCAAGGACCCTCGACGCGGGTAATTTATCGAAGTACGTGGCTCCCGAGACTCGAGGATTTTTCTCGCGCCCAAGATCACCTGGACGAGTACTGCCGACCCTCCCGACTCGCGCCACGATCTTTCTAACCTCGAATCCGCCGCTCGGATTTCTTACCTTCGGAGATTCTTCGAATCGTTGCCGGGACATTCGAGCGAAGGGCTTCGATATTTACGTCGTGGAACGCGCGATGCTCGGGGGCAGCACGCTCGTCGAACGTGCGTACGTGAATTAACGAACGAGATAAATAAGTGAAATCGGTGATATAGCATCGACGGCCGAGGATGGAACGGCGGAAATGAGGTGGCCGTCGGAGCGTCGAGGTGTAGAATAAACGCGTCGAGTGGAGGGAGGCGAGGGAAAAATCAGGATTGGCACGAATATTCGAATTCCGGTAATCCGCGCGGTCGACCGATCGGCCAATTCCATTATGCCGGGATTACTATTATTTGCGGCCCTACCAGGTAGCTCCACGGTTGAAAATTTCTCCCCGAGTACGTGCATCGGACCGTTTATCTCGAAAATACTCCTCTGCCGATCCCCAAAAAGGAGAAATCCGTAGGTTTGACGCGCGAACCGAGCTCGAGTGCGATGTAATAGGATATAATAGAATATTGCCCACCCTAATCCGACATCGGTCTTTGCGTCAGAACAGGCCGGAAATCGGTTTGAAGGCGAGATCGGCGGTTGGCGAGCCGGTGAATCGCGGTCGATGGGCGAGGAGGGCTCGGGGAGGAGGGGGAAAGGCCGTATCGCGCTGATGCGCAAAAATTGGCGCGGCGAAAGAGCGACGTTATTTCTACGGGTACGGTGCATACGTGTCCAAGCGGGGCTGCAGTGTCAGGTGCATAATGCGCATCCGTGCAGCTGCCGCGCTCCAGAAGCGAGCATTCTGGGGAAACCTCGTGGCGCTCGTTATTTAATTTAATACGACGACCAACGACGGAGACGTGACCGCGTAGTTACCGACGCCTTGCGACCATCGACCGTCCCCGATCCTCGGCAGTGTCCATCGGCGGCATCGATTTCTACTCCGCGCTTGGAACTCCTCTCCCTCTGGATCATCCGGATAGGCGCGTAGAGCCTTCAGTTTACGTCGAGAGGCACGTTACCCAGGGGAAAAATGTCGCGTACGAATCGATCGGTGGAATTACCAAAGCGGGAGATTCGGGGAGGGCTTCGCTCTAACTGTCCGAGTGTAAACAATTTTTGCTCCGTCCCACACCCGTTTTATCCGGATCGTCTCGTTACGCTTCGACCCCTTTCATTTTTTGTTTGCGCACCTCGATCTCGAAATATCCGTATTATATCCTCCGATAATCGAGCTTACGTTCGAGGCGATCGAAAGGAAAGTCGTGCGGCGTTTGGACGGGATGGACGATCAATGGAATTGCGCCATTGTTGGCGCGATTGCGCTTACCGATTGTCCCGCCGATCATCGTCGTTGCTTCGATATTGAAAATTCCATTTGGCCCGAAAGAGTTTCTCGGATTCCATCGGCCGTGTGTCCCTCCTTGGACGACCGCGTCTTTATTAATCGCGAGACTCCGTTTCGATCCGTTTCCATCTAGCCGGATAATCACGACGTCTCGCGATCGCGATATTATTTCGTAGGGCACCGGTCTGCATTCCTTCCTCGTTCCATTCTCTCCTCGAACGAATCGCGATACAAGGTGCAAATTAGTCGCGGAAAAAAAAAGAAGGAATATAGTATAAATAACGTACTTCCTTTTCGGGATGATTTCGTTCGACGCTGGCGAGAGGCGATCCCGCGAAGCGTACTCTCGAATTTTATGGACCTAATAAATTGATCGAATCACGAGACGAATACTCGCGGGCTTCGAGACTCGTTCGAGCCATTAACGTCAATTTTTATCAGCGCGTACGGCCTCGACGAGGGCACGACGGGGGCTTTAATGAAATTTCTGTTAATTAAAATACGCGCTAGTCGATGGCGCTGATGGATAGCGGACAAGAGGGAGTTTCCTTTTTGCCGTCCTGCCAACCACGTCTCTTCGCCCATCAAAACGGTGCGCATTGTCCTCGAACGACGAGGAGGGACTCCGGTGGGCACGCGCGTCCGTCGACTTCTTCGACTCTACGGTCCTAAGTCGGAGACTCTCCGCGTTAAGACTTTGGTTTCTCGGACGGAGGTATATAACCGAGAGAGCTCAAGGCTCGGCGTTAGACGTAGAAACCGAAAATTCCGCCGAGCGTTCGATCGGCCAATCTTTACCCGATCGCCATCCCTTCTCGTTACTCGATCCGGGAGAAAGGGAGAAAGGGAGAAAGGCAGAGTCGGTGGGATGCAAACCTGGCCGACGGTCTAAGGACGAGTCGATACGGTCGGTCCTCTCGAATCGGTTCCCGGCGAAAGCCGGGCATTGTATCCAATTCCTTCGAATCCGATTGAACTGGGAACGATTCGCGTACGATTCGCGTTTCGTCGGACAAGGCGGAAAAACTCTGTGGATGCCGTGCTGCGAAAACGTTTTTCCCTTCTTCTCCCTCGCGTTACCCTTCCCTCCGCCTCTCCTCCCGCCATTTCGATCCAGGAGCCGTTATGGCGAGGGAGTTTAGGACCTAATAACCGGAATTGGAGATTGGCTACCGGCATCTCTCCTTTCTCCATCCCGAAGGATAGGAACGAGGCTTATGGCTCCGTCTACCCTGCCGGCCGCGAAAAAAACCTCTCGCGCCATTTCATCCGGTTTAACGTCTCGCGTGATCTTACATCGTACGGCCGCAGCGCGTGCTCGAGCCTGGGAACAACATTAGTTACTTCCAGTACACGGAGTAGCCTCTCGAAAAAGAGAACCGAGCGCAGCGCTAATGGACACGTTTCTCCTACCTCGCGTCAGAATTCACCGTCAAACTTTATTCCCGCGTTTCTTTCGTCCCTTCGTTAAAGGACGCGGAAAGCTCTCTCGGAAGCAAGGTACGGGAGGAGGCTCGGGGTAATTCGAGTAAGACGTTTCGTCCGTATTTTCCGAGGATGGCCGCGGATCGTGGATCGCGAGCGAGTACGTCGGTGCATATCGGCGTATACCGGCGCTCTATCGGCCAAGTGGGTAATAGATATGCGTAGGCGGAAAGTTGCGCGCCGAGGGAAATGTGTCGATCGCGACGAAGCTTGCCAGGGCCAGGGGAGTTGTTCGGGACGCCAAGGGGAAATTCCATAGGGTATTTTCGTACGAGCAAGCGGCGAACCGCGTAAGTCTGGAAATTCCATCTAGCCGCGGACGCAAATATCCCTTCCCGGCCAGTTAATCGACGTTGATGCTACGATTATCGAACCGCCTCGCGATTCGTTCGATTTAAGCGGAGTGCGTTATTCATTGCTCTGCCGCGATATCCGAACGATTAAATAGTATCGCGCATTCTTTCCCCTTGCGCCTCTATTTTACTTTTTCTTTTTTTTTTTTTTTTCCAAAGATATACCCGATGCACTCAGATATGTCGGTCGACGGTTGTAGCGTTAAGGCAACCGAGACACGGGTGCCTTTCTCCTGCGATCGCGCTTATTCAGCCTTTTCTCCTCGGTGAACCCAAGATCGTACCGTGGATACGCGTTGCTCGGGTTGGCGATAAATAAACGACCGATGGGTTTCCCGATGGCCACGTCAACGGTACCACGTTGCGCCATCCAGTTTTGTTTACTCCGCGTCGGCATCTCCGAAATCGCTGAAATCCATCGAAATATGCTCGATCAGGGTCGGCCGGTATTCCGTTCGGATTTCTGTCCGTTGCGCGGCGATATCGCTCCTAGAGTCATCGGAGCCAAAACGATATTGCCGAGTTTGTGCTTAAATCGATGTGCACCACGACGGAAACGGAACTATCCGTGTCCGTAAGGATCGACGGAGCGAGCTTTGAGCATCGCCGACAAGCTTTCCCCTTTGTCGTCGTCGACTCGCGTGCTGAAAGACACGCGGTTTGCTCTGGCTTCTAACGCGTCATTCCTGCAGAATCATCGTTTTTATCGGGAGACAAAGACGACGAGGTTGACGTTCGCCGTAGCGTGCCAAGGTCGCGGAGGCTTTACGAAACACGAACGTCTCCGAGTAGCCCGAACCGTTTTCTCTTCCGATCGTCGTGGATCTCGAGGAGGTCCGACGATCGCGCGCCTTTATTGGCGACCGCGCCGATGAGAAAAAAAATCGGCGTGGGCCTTTGCCGGGCGATATGTACGATGCCAATTAATCACCGCTCCCCCCTCGATCGAGTACTCGATCACCGCGACACCTCGATACGACGATACTCGCAGGATACTCGCGGACGGGGATCTATCCGATACGTCATTCGCGAAGGCCTCTGCCTCCCGCTCCCTCTCTTCTCCGCCTCCTCCCTGTCTCGCTCCTCGGGCGAAACCGTCGGGGGCAGGTCGTTAGGAGAGAGAGAGAGAGAGAGAGAGAGAGAGAGAGAGAGAGAGAGAGAGAGAGAGAGAGAGAGAGAGCTATAATTTCGATCTTCTCTCGAAACTCGATAGACTCGGACGTTTCCTCGGTCCCGACGGGCTCGTACCGTGGAAAAAGTATCCTCGAGAAAGCCGAACAGCTGATCTTTCCGACCTACGGGCATAGCCGCCGCATCGTCGAACCTTCCAAACGATTCTCGTCATTTATCCTCGTTACCACTTTTATTTTTTCGCCTTTGCGGAAGACTCGCTCCGATTAAAACGAGAGCCAAGTATTTTTACGCCGATATCGAAGGCGAAGTGGCCCTCGACGCGTAACTTAATGGCAGGCGGCGTTGCTTCTAATCGACATCGTACCGAGAAAATATAACGACGTTACGTCGAGTCTCTATCGTTGGCCGCTAAACCGCGCGTTTAGTTTCTCGGCTTTGTACAGAGGCTTCTCCGATTTTCTTCCGATTCGCACGCGAGATTCCTTTCCGTCGCACATCGCGGCTCCGGTACCTTTATTCCGTAGGGGAAGCGTCTCTCCAACCCGGAGCGAACGGAGAAACGATCCGTCGCTTCGTTGAGCAACGGTCGCGCATAAGATTTCTACTCTACATCCTCCACGGGCGACTTGCAAACGCGGTTACCCGGCTAATGTCGAATGCAGCTTATCGACGCTCAGTCGAAATTGGCACGAAGTATCGACCACGAAATTCCATTATGACGTGGTCCGTTTCCGAGCGGGAAGAGGTTAACGATACAAACGCGCGCGCGCGTACACATTGTATCGCGAATCGAATGTAAACCGTTCTTATGCATATGTACGGTCCGTCCAGCCCCATAATCCGCCAGATTTAATTCACCACCACCAGCCGGGGCAGAGCCCGTACACATCGCAGCGCCTCCGCGTCCTCGGTGCCTATCTGGCTATTCTAAAAGTCTCTCGTAAAATCGGCCATAACGAAGGCAGACGGTTTAACGCTGTCGGCAAAACCTTGTGCTCCTCCTTTCTTCTCCCTGCTCCTCTCTCTTCCCACGTATCCTGTATCTTCGCGAGAATCCTCAACTTTTCGTGCTTCGATCGCATCTGGGACGATCGCGTGCCCTGGCCAAACTCTCGAATTCGTACAAAGTCGTTGCGTTGCGGTTCGAATGGAGGAAAAGTCGTAAAGGGGCTAGGTTATCCCGGTAATTCGAGCCTCGATCCTCCGGGATGCTTTCCGCCCCCTCTCGGAATTTGGTCGGAGGTAAATTGTGGACGGTAGCCTTCGGGCGTCGTCCCATATTTCGGCGGAAAGGTACGCTCATTTCCGCGCGGTCCTGGCCGAGTGGAGAAAAGGTCGGGCGAGAGGGGCGTGCTCGGGTCTCGATGCGAGGGAGCTCTCGGGAGATGTCTCTCCCCCGTCGTCGGGCTCTCGATGGCGATGCCATCGATTCAAGGTCGTGCCTTCCCAGAGGGGAAGGAGGGAGGGGGCCCGAGCGAGGCAGCTTAAATTCTAATAATGCGAGATATGAGTAACGGGGCACGATGTACGTAACACTCGAGGAGTCTGCGATATGAGGCGCGTCCTTTTCCAACGCTTACGAACGCGCGCATACTCCTTCGCCTCCTCCTTCTCGGCGCGCCCCTTCCTCCCTTCGCCCAGGATATAGGGTCCTGGAAAATGGCCGAAGATAAAGTCCCGTCAGCGTTTTTGAAATATTCCACGGTTAAAGCCGGCCTCGAGTACGCGCGATGCTTTCGAGCCGCTCGATGGATACCGACTCGCGCCTGCAGTTCCGCCATTATCCACGTCCGCGTATCCCCGCATCGTTGGAAGAACATCCCGTCCAGGATAAATACGTCCTTGATTCGATGATTCGAAGAAAATCGAGAGAGCGGCGCGTCGATCGTGGGTGGCGCGAGGGGCATCGAGATTCGTTCGGTGCGCGTTGGTTCATGGTGCACGCGCGTGTTCCACAAACGCGGCCCGCGATAAAAAAATAATGGGAAAAAAAAAGCCATGGCAAAAAAATGTCGGGCACGGTCGGTCGTAGGATCGTCTCGTATCGATATTTACCTTCGCCTTTCCGTATGGCGCTTAGCTCGAGCGTCGATATTCCGGCCCCTCTCTTCTCCCCCGAAATTCAGTGTCTATTTCACGGTACACCGGCCACGCGCCCTCCTTCCGCCGCTACCCGCGCATCCTTCGCGAAAGTGCACTCGACGAACGCCGGTCTCTCTCTCTCTCTCTCTCTCTCTCTCTCTCTCTCCTCAAGTTCGACCGGTCATAATGAGGAGGCCGGAGGCCGGCGGGCCGGGCGTAAAAGTCGGGATCGGAATATACATCCGATCGCGAGGAGGAAAGGAAAAATAAATGGGCGCCGGACGGAGGCGGAGGGAGAGCTGGCGCAAACGAGCGGTAAAAGCAAATTCCCCGGAAACGGCGGATTTCTGGCGCGACTAGGAAACGCGAAGTCAACGGCGCGACCGCAAATCAATTTGCGGACTGTCGGCATTAGCTTGCCCGCGGTATCGCCGGAGTGTGACGTACCATGGTGGTCCAACCTAATCAGCCTGATGAACGCCCGATAGCGCTAATTATACGTTAATGAAGCAACGGCCGTTGCTCGTGGGAAAAGCGCATCTCGCGCTTCTCTCCAACGCGCTAAGAAGATTTCGTCCAAAGGGGAAGGAGCTGGATTGCGCGAGGCTCGGAATCGTTCGCCCTCCGTATTCTCGCGACACGCCGCGACGTCGATTCAGCTCCGAGCTAGGAAAAATTGACGAGCGGCGGAAAAATCGTCGCGCCGACGATTTGCAAAATCGGTGATTTAGCGAAAGCTCCGCAGGGGCCTCCTCCGGGGAAGCGGCGAGCGCGCAACCGTATCCGGCGGTCGTCGGGTGTAGCCATTGTCGTGATTCCATTGACCGACGCTAAACAAAGTGAAGCGAAAGGACGCGCCGATAAAGTAACGGAAGGCGGAGGCGCTGAAATAATACCGCAGGATAAACAGCCGGTGCACGGTTAAAAGGGGGGAAAGGCTTTCGCGTCCGGAATTTAAAATTCGGATTCAGAGTCCGCGGGATGGCCGCGGGAGGGGGGAGAATAATTTGGCCCACTCTCGGTGCGTGGCGCGTATATTTTTTCGAAATGCACCGTGTATTTTTAATGGGCTCGAAATGGCCTCGCGGCCACGACACAATCCGGATGGTCGTTGGCTCGTGACGCGACCGTTGCCCGGCTATTTTGCAGTAACGCCGATCAATTTATACAATGCCGCGCGACATCATCGGCCGGTTAGGAGGCTGTGCGTCGCGCATCCAAATACAACGGCCGGGCTTGCGGTACGTCATATTCCATGCCGCGCTACCAAAATCGATCGAAACAACGGCCGAATAAATTGGCTAATGCGCACGGGCAAAACAATGGGAATGATATACGGGGTGACAAAGTGTTCGGCGGTAGCCAATTCATCCGCGATATCGTTAAAAATGCAATTGTCGCCGAGAGTTTTTAATAGCCTGTACCATAAGAGTAACGAGCGTCGCGTCCCAACGATCATCCTCCTCTTCGTTTTTTCCATAAGTACGATCGAACCGGACGAGGAGGAAAAGATTTTTCCTTTCCAAAATCTCCCGATGTTTTGACGTTAAAAAGGGAAAAGGGGGGGAGAGAGGAAAGGGCGGGGAAAAAGAAACTTGGAGCCGTATCCTCCTCTCGCTCACCAGGCGCGTCGTCGATCGGGCGTCGAGCGCTTCCTTGAAAATCGCACCGGACCTCGGGTCCGCTTTGCAATGCCAACAGGATCCGGCGGCCGAGGGGAGGTCGGAGGGAAGGGGGGAGCGTGATGCGATCACGGAGTGGCTATTTTGCAATGGCGCGAAAGCGGTGACCGGCGTGTAAACAAACGAAACTGCGGCCCCCGAATTAATTGAAACTTTGTCGAGTAGTGTGCGCTCGGGCACGGTCTGCGTGGCTATCCCTACACCTAGGCCCTTGCCGCGTCCACATAGTCGCGCCAGCCGTGCGTATTGTATACCTATCGGGTACCTCCATTCAACCCCGCCGAGGTTTCTCGCTTCGGGAACGGTCGCGCCATAAATTTCGCCAAGTATCAACCTATAAATTGAAAATGCAGGCCGTTTCGCGGCGGTGTAATGGGCTTCCGCAAAAGGGTGGTGGCCGCCGCGGCGGGAGGTACCCTCCTTCGGATGCCGAGGTCGCATCAACGCTTCCTTTCCAACGCGCAATCTTGAGCGTCGGTCGTTCCCAACCTGCGCTCTCTCCGCGTCCTCCGCTCGCCGCCCATTAAGCCTGCCGCGTTGGTCGGCGTAAAAACGAACGGAAATTCGATTGGCGAGCTCGTTGTCCGGCGATCGTGCAAACCGAGGAGACCGACCTCGGTGCGTGGCGGTCAGTATGGAAATGAAGCTCGATGATTAGCCGATACCGGCCGCGCCGCGACCAGTTTCGACGAATCTCGGCTCTGCCTATCCCGAAAGCGAAACGAGCTCGTACATCTCGTCAAGTCCCTCGCGCATATCGCTGCCTCCGTCGGCACGTGGCGGCGATTGTGCGAAAGATCGCGTCGCCGAGCGCAGCGTGGGCTCGAGGATGCTTATTATACGGCGGAACTTTCGTCGAGAGTGCGTAAAGGCGGTTACGGAGATCGGAAGGTCGGTGGGTAATGACGAGGAATATGGAAGGCAGGGAAATTATGAAGAAAGTGCGTTTTTAAGACGATACCGCTTTACGGCTTTCCAGGCATTTGGAGAGCCATCGCGGCAAACCTCCTGCCTCCGTCGTAATTCCAGCGAGACACCGCCTTCCTCCTCGGGCCGATTTTTTTCTTCCGTCATTTCCACGAAGAGCCTCGGCCTATCTAGCCGATATCGCGTTGAAAAGGGCTAGGAAATTTGCATAGAGTCGCGCACGCTCTTCCCCTCGCGTTGCGCCGCAGGATTCTTGGCTCGCACTCGACGGAACTCGCGTCGCGAGAATAGTTCCGCCACGTCGAGTACGTACGTATTTTAGATTTCCCCGCGTATTCTTGCATAGTTGCGTTCAAAGGGCGACGCCGAGTTTCCAGAGATTATCCGTAATCCGAAGGAGAGCCGGTAATCGCGTTTAAACTTCCCTGCCAAGTTGAACGAAACTATGCTGATCCGCGGTATCCGGGGACTTTCGGAAAATCAGGAGGGATTTTTATCGAGCCGAACAATCGAATTCTTTGGCGAAACTTTCTTCGATGTTCGGGTAGATCCGCGAGGGGCGTAATACCGCGGTACGGCTACACGCTCCGCGCCAGTTTTTCGCGATTGCCCGACTATCCGTGTTCACCCCAATCCCGGCCGGCGTCCTTTCGGTCCTTTCGCGACCCTCTAGCCGCGGTCATTCCAATTCGGTCCGGTCAAACCGAGAGATTCGATCGGACCCGCTACGTAATCGAGGAACGATAGGTAGAGGCGGGCAGGGGGAGGGGGGGAGGAGCGTGTAAAAGCGTAAAAATGGTTGATTTGCGTAAATCCGCGTGAATCTTGGAACGATCGAGAAACTTTTTCGAACTTCTGCGCACGTTTTCGGAAGCCGCTACGGTTTTTCTGGATGCTTCGTAAGGATCGTTCGTTAACTTTATTCGCGATGAGCTCGCAAGTGGAACATATTTATCTTGAGCCTAAAAAACATGGATTTTCCTCTATACGTTTTATTCGATGGCGCACCGGACCGTGAAATGCTCCCCGATCGAGTTAAATCGGGAGCAAAAGACATCGCCGTAATTCCTTCTATCTCCGTCCCTTGGCCAGCCTCGAGCCGCGTTCGTCGGGTTCCGAGAGCTTTGTCCATCCGTGCATCGCCCCGCGCGAACCTTGGCGAACAAAAAGGCGGGAGCTTTGTAAAATCGTCCGTCGACGGTTCCGTAGCGAAAGGACATTTACAAAAATTCGGTTAAATCGCGCCACGTTTTGTCGTACCGTCTCTTTCCGCGAAGCCAGAATTACCCGACCTGGCGCGTCTCTCCGATGCTTCTGACGAAACCAAATTAAACTTGGGGAGGAAATAATTCGAGGAAAAAAAATGCGGGCACGCTCGTTGAATTTTTGTTCGCCGAGATTCCGCTCTTGGCGGGGAATCTTCATTTTTGTAATTACCCGATTGTTCGTTACACTTTGAACCTCGAGAACCACGCGCGAAGATTCGTTCGATTAACAAGGTAACGCCGACGCGCTTTAACCTTTTACCCGTGCGCCCGAGGTGTTTGCGGATAGAAACCAGTTTAACGAAAACAAACGTTGTATTCCGCGCGTCATTTATCGGCAATTCCAATTTAATAGATTACTCGAGATACGAAATGGATAACCATGCTCGTTTGCACGTAACCGACAGCGATATCGAACATTTGTTTATCTGGACGATATTGCGGGTGTGTACGGCCATTGTCGCGACTCTTGAAGCGCGTTTTTTTTAATAACCGACCCAAACTCTACAGGCACGAGGATGTGCCAACCGTTGAATCGTATTATCGATGAAAATACACCAACGACTACTTTGACGGTATTGCCACTTTTGTCCGGGGAAAATGGATCGGGGAATAGAGCGCCCGTTTCTTTCGCCGGCAATATTCCGCAAAATCAATTTTATTGGTGCGCGTTATTTGCGATTAATCGGGAATTAAATACGTCTCGGGATATTATAAATTACGATATAACGATACGAGGTCGTAATTATGATACAGCGTTGCGGAATGCGTCTCCATTAAATCGGGAGTACGATGGGAGCGAAGAGTACCTCGCGCTCGTGACCATTCTCTTTTTCCGCCATTCTCTCTCTCTCTCTCTCTCTCTCTCTCTCTCTCTCTCTCTCTCGCCCCCCCCCCCCCGCTCAACTTTATCGATGACCGTCCAATCTCGTTGCCGGCCATCGCGGACAGGGTGGACGAGATTTTTGCCTTGACGCAGAATACGAGCGGTGTCGGACACCGAGCGTAAAAAGTGGCGGTATAATGCGTCGACGGTATCAAACGGTAAATTCAATGGGAATTTAAATCGAGTAGAAACACTTTCCGTCCGGTCCTCCGAGTAAACGCATTACGCCTCTTTCCGTCCATTTCCTTTGGCCGCACCAAAAATCCCGAAGTGCTTTTGCGCTCACCCGACCACCTACGCCCATCGGCTTTGCTTTTCCTCGATTATAAATGCGCGTTGCGCACACGACACGGTGCCGCCGTGCCCGCACCGCTTTCATTCCTCTGTCGGCACTACCTACCTTCCGTTTCATAACCCTTCACCCCCTCCCCCCCCCCTCTCTCTCTCTTTCTGTCGCGCGCTGTTCGCCCACCACGCTGCCTTTTTTGCCAAGCGCATCTCGCCCCCTCCTCCTCCCTCCGCATCGCTTCCTTCGATCGACCGACCCCTTCCCATTACTCTCGGACGTCTCATCGTCCTTGTATCAATTCTTGCCCCCCACCGCCCGTAACTTAGAATCGAGCCCGATCAATTATTTGGTTTAATACGGTTCGACAATTGGCAGGGTTGAACGATCGATGATCTTGGCTCAATTATGCATCGAGCAATGAGTCAATGGCTCAAGACCCGATAGAATGTTTCGGCTACGACGTTCGTTACTTTTGAACGAGCAATGCTCCGTGCTCCGAGCGTTAAGCATCTTCCCGTTTCTCTCGAACCCTCCGCTCGAGACGTTCTTCGACGTTTTCCTCGGTTCCGTTCGCAATTTGGCCCGTTCGCTCAACACGCTTAGCCTCTCCTTTTCTCCGGTTCTCCTTCGTCCTCCTGGAGAAGCGTCCGCCTCTCTCTATCTCGATCTATTTCCTTCCCTCTCCTCCTGGCTTTTTTTTCGAAATTCCTCGCGCGTGTCTCGAATGCGCACGGGGCGGACGTACGGCGAGGGAAAAACAAAAAGCGGGAGGAGGTTTGGAACGCGGCAGCCTGTTGTGCCGAACAGAGACGGGCAGCTCGTGCGGCAATAAAACGGCCCACGCAAACCGAGTCGTATAAAATCCGAACGTTTCGGGACGTAAACCGCTTCCGAACGGCGCCAAAATCGTTTCGCGTACCCCGGTTCGCGAATCGCAAATGACCGGCTCGCTGAATTTTTATCATCGATTTTTTCATCGTCGCTTACCGCGGATGCGTTCTAATTTTACCTTGCCCGTCGTCGGAGCCGAGGTGCAGGCTCGAGCAGCCGATGATCTCGAGATTTCCGCGAAACTCGCATACGTAAGTAAGAATAATGGCCGTGCGTTTTAAATTCTTTTCTTCCATATCCGACTCCACGACGAACTTCGTATTTATCGATCTTCATCGTAAGTCACCGATTTGAACGCAGAGGTGTACCGGATGCGTTCGATGGGTAGAAATGTAAAGAAAAAAAAATAACGCAATACCGCAACCACATCCGAAAAGAAATCGCGCGTGAGATCGGCAAAGCAATGTTTTTATGCGGTAAGAAAGGTAAAATAAAAATAGGAACGTTCGATAACGAAGAAAAAAAAAAACACGATTAGCGATATGTAACCGCGGAGGTCGTGTTGGCCGGTGCAGATATAGCTCAACGGAATTTCCCTCCAACTTCTTCGAATCGTCCTCGATGCTCTTCCTATCGCTCCTCGCGTTCATCATCGTCATCGCCGAGATTCTCTCGCGGTAGAACTAGCGCGGGACTTTTGCGAAGGAGGAGGGACTTTAACGAGCGTCGTACTCGTTGTTAACGAGTATCACCAGCCCGTCTTATCTTGTTCGCACGAGAAACTGGAGACGCTCGAAGGCGGATACGCTTTCCCCGTATCGTCTCGTTTCGAAATACACGACTAATTCTACGCTTAAGAGGTTTTACAAATTACGCGGACGCAAACAGTCAGCGGGGCACGCACTAGCTCCGGCGTTGAAATCTGCGCCGTAGAAAGGGCTAGATCCGCCGTTATTTTAACACCTTGCCTCAAGAGTCACGTTCCCGTCGTATATTTCGGTCGAAATCCGAACGGGTATATAGTTACGCTTCGCGAATCGTGGCGGCCGACCGAAGAAAGACGCGTCGTCCCGAGACTCGTACATCCTACAAGTACAGTATGCCTAACCTTGCGCTTTTGTCGAACGACGCGAACGACGTTTATTGAGAAAACGGTATTGATCCGTAACGTAGGTAACAACTCGGTATTTCAGGATAAACGGGCTATTCGTACGAATTTCTCAATCGTCCGGAAGCCGGTGGTCGGCCCGTGCTTCTTCTCACCCGACTCATAATTTCGTGACCTTTGCGTTCCGACGTCTCGCGACCGATACGCGTCATGCAGACGAGCACGCACTCGCACGCTTCGCGGCGCGGAAGATCCAAAATGATTCGCCGTGCCGGCGCACAAAGCCTTTTGTGTCTGCCTCCGCGAGCAGGGAGGAAGAGAGGAGACTTGAAATTCACCCTCGTCACTGTATATGCGAGCGGCTACCCTCTGTCGTTCGGTTCTTTGCGCTTCTCCCTCGGCCTCTCTCTCTCTCTCTCTCTCTCTCTCTTTCGCTCTCGCGCGGCACACCGGCTCGCTCCTTCGTTCATCCTTCCTTCCACCCATCCATCCGTCCATCCATCCATCCATCCATCCATCTTGGATTCCAGAACCCTCCGCGACTCTCTTTCTCCGTTCAGCCAACTTCCACGCAACGCCACAGTGGGTCGAGCGGATGGATGCCGCGATATTACTGCAGATTAATCACATCCGCATTGTTGCTCTCGCTTTTGTCCCAGGGCCGCCGCTCGGCCCTGCGATGTAACCGCGATTAGTACCGCGAGGGGGGAGGGGCGGGGGAGGGGGCATATAACTCCTCCATAAAATCGTCGAGGCCTCTCGAAAGGAGCATCGACCGGCGGAATTTGACTGCCGCATAGAATCTCGATTATCCTAGTCGTTCCTCGTCTTCGATACCCATCGTGCACTATTTCGGAGTTGCGGAGTACTTGCAAGAGAGGTGCTCGTGGCGATCGAGACGTTCGCAGGCGTCTCGATCGGTGCGGCATTCGAGCTCGGACGGAAACTCGGTATTATCGCGGCCAATCGAGAAGGGACAGGGTCCGGTAGAATGTAAGAAATTGGATGTCCATTCGCGCAAGGACGATCGGCGTATCGCGGAGGGAGCGGATCTACCGGGCGGGTGATGTCGGTGAAATTCGCGGTTGAAATCGATCGCTCGGAAGGACGATGAGAGTCGATCGGAAGGGGTGAGTCTCGAGGCCTCGATCGGATTCCGCGAATGACGGGAGCGTGGGCGCACATTTTGCGCGTAAAGCGAGCGGTAGGTTTTACGACGGTTTATCCCGCTCGAAAGGAGCCAGGCCGCGTTCGTGCGGCTCTTTATATACACCTCTTGCCGACGATTCGCCATAAGACCTCCCCTTCTTCGTCGTGGCCGGAGGTTGGCCGGCTCGCGTACGAAGCACGAGGAAGCGCATCTTCCTGCCGGTACCTCCGCTCTTTCCTCCTCGTAAATTCTTTACGCGCTCGTCTCTCGCCCTAGCGCTGGCCCTTTTTTCTTCCATCCGGCAATGTCTTCCTTCCTACCCGACTCCACGCTCTTTATCTTCGTCTGCTCGCCAAATTAGCGCCGTTTGCATCGCTCTCGAGAAGGACCGGCGGACGGGTGGGGGAGGGGGGTGGGGGGCTGCATCTTTGTCGCGCGTAAGGATTTAACTTGATTAAAACTCGAAGGCGCCATGGAGCCAGGGGAGAGAAGGAAAAGGACGCGCAGAGCTGGCGCGCTTCGGTGGAAGGAAAGAAGGAGGAGGAGACGATCATCGAGAATCTCCTCGATGTTTACGAGGGAAATCGATGGCTCGAATCGGTCGTAAGGCCCTCTCTCGAAGATGGAGAAACGAGGAGGAAGAATCTGGACGCGTACTTTCGACGGCTAAAATCGACGCCTCTATCTTGCTCTCGATGCTTTTACCCTCGAGCGACGGTGTTTCTTCTCGGATTCGAAAAATCGAGGCTTTCGACGGAACCTACCTTCCTTGCGAGACATATCTCGATCATCCTCCGAAGGTTTGATCCGAAGAATCTTCGAAAGAGGAGGAGAGGACACTCGAGGGCGTGTCGGCCGGTAATGAGATCGCGTCGAGTTTATCGGCATGGAATCGGCCGAAAGTAGTTTCGAGATGTCCCGCAAATATCCGGGAGTCGGGTAAGGAGCCACGGTGGCTCCGGAGGAAGGTCTTACGTAGCGCGAGCATTTACAAAGAATCGTAAGTTCTAATCCAAAGTTCCTAGGGGGTTTCGTTAAATTACCGGAGCGTTTGGACTTTCGAAATTGCTTCGAGCACGTTTCCCGAAGGGTCTTCCTCGAGTTTCCCGAATGCATTTGCCCAGAAAGAGGCTTACGTCATGTTAGTTCCCAACAAATTTTCCTCGTTATTCCTACGGAGTTATTGGAGATTTATGCGCGATAGCTGGAACGGGGCAAAATACGTTTCTACCTGCTCCGTAAAATCCTTTCAAAGCGCGCTGCTGCCACCGATATAAACATACGTGACGCTCGACGGGCTCGTTTCCATTTTACAAACTTCCCTCGTTACTCGGCTGCTCTTACCAGTGGAACGTCACGCGTAGGACGAGCGAAATAACCCTCGATGAACTTTGCGCTAATTAACGGGACGACCGTTTATACGGATGCACGCGAGTAACGAGAGAAAAAGAGGTGAAAGTCCGTGGAAATAACCGATGACGCGCTCGGAGGTATTTGCTCCTCTCGGAATTGTCCAACGGCGAAGATCCGGTTTAAGCGGTCGTCGGTTTGCTCGGGACGCGAGCGGAGAAAGGGCAATCCGTGAGACGCGCGGCGGTTTGGGAAACTTTTGGAGGAACGGATGCTCGGGGGCGGGGGCGATCGCGTAATCCGGCGATTATCAATCGCCGGCTCCTCACGTGCCAAATCCGGAGCGACTCCGGGGTTTCGGCCAATGACTAATAAAACGGGCTTCGCTCGATCGTGGGCCCGCGTATAAATTAATCCAAAGGCGGGAAGCCCTACGCGGTAGAATTTATACGCACTCATTTGCGCCGATTGCTCATGCGCTCCGCCGAGCGAAAATACGTCACGCCAAAGTACCGCTAAATTACTCAAGTGTTCGCAAGTATGCACTCGAGAAATTGCGGGATGCACGCTCCGTGCGCCTCCAGTACCTGCCGGCTTATACGGCCGATGCTTACACGATCGCTACGACTTTGTCGACTAAACCGCCTCCGGGATCGTAACTTCCCCATCGAAAATTTCCCCTCGAACTATTTGCCCGACCTTGATCCCTTCGAATCGATGATTTGCAGCCCGAACTTCCTTGCGCTCGACAGAGTCGTCCAAAGATTTCCGGCTTGGCGCCGAAGAAACCCTTTAACCCGTAAGCCGAAAGAACCGAATGGCATCTCGTAAGGGCAGCGTGGGCGCAAACCGTATCGCTCACTTTTAAACTCCTTACTCAACCGGTAATGGGATTATGATGGGGAAAAGCGGCTCGCGAATATTCTCAAAAGCTGCTCCACCGCCGAGAATCGCGTTTCGTGGAAAACGTACGGATTCAGACCGGATTACCGACCTTCCTTTCCAAAGGGGAACGAAGCGATTTGGCGGGCTGCATATCCGTTAAGTACTCGCCTCGCGAGTATCGTTTCGGCCGCGACGCTCTACGCGATATTCCTCGAAGACGACGGATTACGTTCCGAGGTGGCCGTTTCGCATTTCTCGTCGAGCGCGGTGCTGCTCGGCCAAACGGCCGCGATATCCATCGTATATCCGCGAGGTAAGGATGGGAAGATTTTTAAGCGGCTCGCCTCGAGGCGCACCGAATGAGGGACCATTGGGTTCGACCGAAAGGGAAGGAATCCCTCTCGGTTTTGTATCGTTGGCAAAAAATAGTGGGCGTAATTAACCGGCGTAGATTTTAATTAATCCCCGTGCCATTCCACGGAACCGATGACCCGTCGAGCGCACAAAAGGGAAACGCTTAAACGGCCACCTACACGGATACCTTGGATAAAAAGCCGATGTTTATTTCCGCCTTTGGTGCTCGTTTGGGAAGCCAGATTACAGCCCTCTAAAAATACTCCCCCTGCTCCTGACCGTATTATTTCAAGGATCCACCGCCGGTTTCGTAGTTTCTTCATTAAAAGACTCGCCACGTTGTCCGATCGCCCGCCGCTCCTACAAGCTCGGCTACTACTATTTCTATGGCCGATTTCAAAGATTCCGCTTCGATGCTCGCATCGTTATTACGGCTACGCAATTAATGACGTTTAACGACTCGACTGCCGGCACATCTCGGTCCTACATTTTATCCTCGATTCTCCGAGATAAAGCCGACATTGGACGGCGCCTGCGTTATCCCGACCGAGGTATCCTTTAAACGAATATGGCAAAGGCCGAAATTGTCGGCTCTCGGGCAACCTTTCCCGAAAGGGGATCTGGCCGAATTCGACGATATCGCAGAGGAGTCGTTTCGAGCAACGGTAACGGAGCCAATTTAATCGGAAACCTAACGGATAGTGGGGAATCCAAGCTGAACGGCAACTCGGACGTTTGTCGCGCGGATATCGTGTACGACATCGCGAATTTCTCGGGCATCGCTCCGCATAACGAGTGGCCTGAACAAATTCAAAATACTTTTGGGTGGTAGGTTCGTCGCGTATTCAGCGGATGGAGAGCAACCTCGTGTGGTAGCTCCACGCGTTCCGTGCCGAAGACGATTAGCGCCGTGAACGAGACGAAGTCAAATTTCCACGGTTTATTTCCAGAGACATTTAAGGGGGCTCGCGGCGGTTATGGAGTAGCGAAAAGGAGGAGGCACGGATGGTTTGTCATATCGAGGATAAGCCGGTAGGAGTAGGTCGAAGGAGAGGAACGATCGGGGCTGTCGTGCCAAGCCCAACTGTTTTCCGTCGAAGTGGTTTTGTGCCAGGCTGCGCTCCGTGTCGTCGCCGGTGTAGCAATAAACTGGCTCAACGGTCAAAGGTTCTCAACTTTTCATTTTGACCGAGGTAATAGACTCTTCGGCTCGGAAGCCGAAGGGGCTGGCGACAGATAAATGAAAGAGTGCCAGGGTGGTGGGGGGGGGGGGGTGGAGGAGAAGGGAGCAGAGTGTACACAGCGCGGAAGAAGTACGAGAGGAAAGTATGGATATTGGTTTTCCATGACCGATCCGCCGGCAAACTTTCCCGCTTTCTTTTTCCCATAACGCGAAAGCGAATGTCCCTCGCCTTTCCGCCGAGTTTCGTTACTCTCCTTATCGTAGCCCCGTACCTTTCCAGCCCCGGAGAAATTTTTCCTCGGCCTCTTGTCCACCACCCACTTCGAAACTCCCGCGAGCGGCCTTCCTCCTCGAGTAGGACGTACCTTTCTCTCCGCTGCCCCTACAATCCGGATCGCCCCTACCGCTATGGACCAAGCGCCATGGCCTTTAATCGCGAGCGCCGAATTCTGCCTTCTCCGTTGCCTCGTCGCCCTCTTCCTTCGGGTCCCCATCGCGACGAACTTCTCGCCAGCGAATCCACGTTACGCGCGCCGCATAGAAGAGAACCGAGCCGCGATGCGCGAGACTCGAACTCGGTTCTTCCACGTGGAAGCCTAAGCTGCCGTTCGTCGCACCACCATGGCCGCCTAACGATGCGGTTTCGTGGTGGAGGGACAACGGGGACCTTCCGAAAGCCGGCGGTACCAGCTTGCAAATGGTACGGGCCACGGCATCGGCTGGCTGGCTGGCTGGCTGGCTGACTGGCTCGGCACGGAACTGTTTTATCCCTCGCCCAGGGCGACTTCCTTCGGAATCGCGAAGCGTTCTCGCAGCCGCGCCGCGTCCCCGCCCGTTAGAAAGTCCGAGTTCATCGGTGGTGAACCGCCGAGTGGCAAGTTTCGGTCTCCCCCTCCCGCGCCAAGCCAACGAACCGTTTTCCCTTTCGATTCTGCCACCCTTTCGCCTCTCGAAACCCCTCTCCTTATTTCCCTGTTTCACGACCGCGCCGAGGAAACTTTTCCGAAAGTTTTACCAGAGTATCGCTCCCGTGGCGTGGAGATGGCCGATCCGTGTCCCGGTAATTCTCTGGATTACCTTCCGTATCTTGTAGAGGCCGCCGGTAGGAAGGCAAGAAAAATGAGCCCCTTTCCGAGGGTGTTGCCCCGCCAAAGGTAGCACGCAGGGATGCGCGCCGAGAGCGTCCGCGTTTGAGACGCATTCGTATTTTATTATACTCCCCTACCGGTATGCGCCTACGCTTTGCGTTATCGAGGACCACGAAGCTCGTTCGTCGGAGCCCTCTTGGTTGGCACGTGGATATGAAACATCGTCGTAGGCCGAGGATCAAAAGCCGCGTTATTTCGAGTAGACGGTTCTTCCGCATTCCATATCGGTAATTAGTATCTTGGTCGTACGCAGCGTTTTTCGTTATTACGCGGCGCGTTTTTGGTTAATACGGTATGCTTTTGTAACCCGTATGGCGTTCATCGGGCACGTACGGCTCGTATGTTTGGCGCTAAATTATTTTCTTGCGTCGTCCGACCATTCAAATTCCACGTCAATTAATCTCGTTTCCCGCGTACGTCCTTTTCACCGGCGAGCTGGAGAATCCAGCCCGCGGGGAATAACGAATTATTCGCGCTCGAACTGCCTGAAAAGTTTCGCGGCTCACATTCTGGGAATAATTAATACCGCCGCAGCGTGGTTCTCAAATCGTTTCGTATACGTAACTCCGCGCCGGCATTATCAACCGGACGCGCGCTCCTTTGGCTATATAATTTCCAATTTATCGAGTGCGCATCCCGTTTCGGATATCCATTCTTACTCTAGCTCGAAGATCGTGCGTATACGCAAGGTCGATAAATCGGTCGAGACCTTGCTCGATCGATCGAACGATCGTTTTGCGATCGCGCGTCCGCGTAGGACGGGCCCGGCTCGTAGGCCGCCGCGACGAGCGCGCTCTCGTTCTCTTAAGAATCTCGGGGTATTCGGCAATCGGGGTAATTCTTGCAGTCCTGCCGCCAGCACATTTCCGCATTTCCGCACTTTCGCATTTCCGTATTTCCGCTTTTCCGCGAATTCGTCGGTGTCGGCATCGAGACGAATGCTAATATTGGCACGGTCTCCTTCCTCCACCTCTGGCTTCGCTGCGGTGTCACCTGGAAACTGCCGGCCCACCGTTCCTAATGGTAATGCGCCGTGGTTCTCTTATACGTCTGCCGAGGAATATTCCTGCCTCGCGCGAGACGTTCGGGGACAGCTTCCCCCTAGCCTACCGTGGGGATATTTCGTCAAGGCGAGAAAGGAGCTCGAGCGTAAAAGCCGCTTCCTTTGCGCTCGTCGGGGATTTCGCGCACCGTCTCGCGCTTACCGCAAAAATCGTGCGCATTTTTTGCCCGGTCAAGAGGCTCCGACGACACTCGCCGATACAGTCGCCCTTCGCGTCGGCCGCACGCTCTCGATTCCGTTTTTCGGCTTCACCTCGCCCCTTTTCTCCCGATCGAGAAATCCTCCCGTTTGGATCCCCACCGGGACGAAGCTAACGAGCACGATCGTGCGAGAAGGACATTTCCAAAAACCATATTTCGCCCTTCTTCGCTCGTTCTTCGCGCTAACGAGGCGCCCGATAGAATTTCCGGTGGATCACGCTGGAATTATTGAAAAAAAAAAAAAAAAAAAGGGAAAAACGGGAAAAAGAAGCGTTTGCGCGAGCGAGCGATAAATTCGGCGAGAATTCCGCTCGCGGTGGTCTCGCACGGGCACTTGCACGGAATCTCCGAGTAAGTTCTTATTTATACCGGCTAAACGCACATTATTTTCCGCGGACGGCCGCGAGAACTTTCGGGAGAGTTTTCGGAGGACGTAATGGCGCGCGGAGAGAAACTTTATCCTTTTCTCGTCAAATATTTACCTTCGAAACCCCGGACATTCCGCATTAAGGGATATTTTATACTTACCATCGGGTTTTCGAGGTCGCGTTCGACAAGGCCGGCTTTTACCAGACGAGCGCACCTCCGTAATACAGGGTGGCGCGATAACGAGACGTACGGCGCACGGCTTTATACTTCGATAATAAGCCCGGCGAGATTCCTCGGAATGCGACGCATCGCAACCGCGGGCTTTGGGCTTTTCGCTACGCTCCTCGGCTCGAATAACGTTGATCGTGCGTCGGCCTCGCCGAGGGGCGAGGGGGCCGGGGGCTGGGGGGTGGGCCTGGGCGGAGAGGCATAAGCGGGGAAAGGCGGCTCGGCGGATGGGCAGAGGGGGGCAGGTACGTTTCGGTTTTGCATCGCTCCTTCGGAAACGAAGGAGTCGTTATTCCCTCGGTGCGAGCCGACGTTCCGCGGTCGTTATCCGCGTCGACGCCGCCCCCAGCTCCTCGCTCCGCCACTCCTCGCGCCGATGATCTTCCTTTTATCAACCTACTTTCCGCCCGCGAATCCCGATAACTTATCAATCACTTCCCTCGTTCCGATTCTCAGCGCGTCCTCCCGAGAATGCGGAGCATCCGCGTTTCCCTGGGAATGCCTTCGAAACTCGGCAGGAGCCGATAGAGTCACGTAGGAGCGAAGCGAGAGAACAGCGGCGCACGGACCCGACCGGCCTATCTTGACGCGTTCGGCTCCGGTAATGTCGCCACCTCTCTTGTACATCGTTTATTCCGAGGAAATTTCCAGGAACCGCGGATCCATAACTCGCTCCGCTCCCGGAACATTTTCCCCAGCCCCGCCGCCCTTTCGTGATTTATGACCTCCGTTCTACCTTGGTTACGCCGCAGAATCTGCACGAGCGATCGGATCGGTTTTTAATTATTTCGAGGATCTTCGAGCGATCTCTTTTCTCTTCGAACTCCCCCCCCCCCCTCTCTCTCTCTCTCTCTCTCTCTCTCTCTCTCTCTTCGCACGCGCGAACGATGGTCCGTCGCCGCGAAGCCTCCACTCGAATCGGGAAAGAAACGTTACTCTCCGAGGAAAGTTCGCTCGTCGTATCTCGACTTCGAGGCCGAGAGCGCGATAAGACCGCGCGCGCGGCGGAGAGCGAGAATCGCTCTTCCGAGTCGAGCCAACGGCCCCCCCCCCCCCTCCTCGCCGGACGACTTCTTCCACGTTCTCGATCCGCGCTTCGCGCCGCCTCCTCGACCTCCTTGCTCCGCGCGGCAGATTCATTTCGTATTTATTAAATTTCATAAAGCACGTCGGCGGACAACGGCTGTATTTTCCATTTTCTCGCGGGCCGCAAGGCGGGAGGAAGGCCGAGAGTGTCGTGGGAAATGGAGAACGCGGGGAGACGAGTACCGGTGTGCGGGAGCGAGGCCGGCGTGCTCTCCTTTCCTCCTCTCCTTCCTCTCACCCGCCATCTCGTCCGCTCCCGCGAATTCCCTCGGCCATTTTCGTGCCGAAGAACGCCCGGTACCGCTTCGTTCTCGCACATGGTTCTCCTTCGACCGTCGCTTCTGCTCCATCCGCCGCTCCATCCGCCTCTGCTTCCCCTCCCGCCCGACACTTTCCACCCTCCTCGGCCACTTATATCCGACGCCGGTCTCTTCCTTCGGAGGTTCGCGAGTCGCTCGCTCCTCGCACGACGAAGAAAACCTCTGCGCCTGGAAAAAAAACCCTCCGCGGGATCTTCCACGGCAACTTTCCTCCTTTCTCGCACGGAACGTTACCATCGTATCACCGCTATTGTCTTCTCCGTCGCTTCGACCCTCCTCTCCATCTCCGCCCACCTCGATGATCCCCCGCCGCCACCGCGTTTTCCACGTCCCCCGTCTCTCTTCCCTTTCGCGATGGCGAGGATTTTTCCATCCTCTCCCGTGACCTCCGCCGCCCCTTCATCCCCACCTCCCATCCCGCGGCACCTTCCTTGGGCGCGTGTCACCGTCCGCCCGAGCTGTTTTACATTTAAAAGCTCTCGCGGCGCCGTTATCTCGGGCGGTACTTTCGAAATGGGACGCGCGTGTACACCATCCTCTTCGAATCCCAGAGCTTCGAGATCCAGCCCGTTCCCGGTCGTCCCATCCAAGTTGCACCGATGGCCCTCCATCGGGGAGTCGGTGCTCTCCGCGCGAGTGCAAGCTTCCAGAGAGGATCGCCCCATGACCGTGCGAGCGAGTTTTTGGACCGGAAGACACCGGATCTCCTTCCCATGGTCCTTTCTTTCGGCAAGTAGGCTAGAGGGAGATCGATAAAAAGGGAAGAGTCGATTTCTCCCGTTCGAATCTCGGGCGTCGCTCTCGAAAGCCTTGGCGAGCGTTCCAAACCGAGCGACATCGGCGACCGATGGCGGATATTAAACAATACAGAAGCTCGGCTTCGAGGTAATGGAAACAGAGATGAAACCTGGGATAAGCGCGGAGCGAGGGGGCCCGAAAGCCCGCGGGAATTTCGGTGGAAAGTTTTGGCGGCTTGCGACGCCCGCCTAAACCGACAACTCGTAGTCGAAAGTAGAAAGGCGCCGCCCCAGCGCCGGTGGCGGCCTTCCGGGGGATTTGTACGCTTTTAGCGGTAATCCCGCACCCGCCCCGACCCGGCCCGACGCGCCCCCGCTCGCAGCCCGGACGCGCACCTCTAACCCTCTCGCCATTCGGAATGGCCCTTCGAGCCACCGGCCGACGACTTCCTCCGACGAGGATGGAACGCGGGGATTAGTCGAGGCTCCCGAATGAAATTTCGATCGAAGCCTCGGACACCGCGCGGCCCCGAAGAGACGCGTCGAGATTTAACCAGGCTGCTTTCTCTCTCTCTCTCTCTCTCTCTCTCTCTCTCTCTCTCGACCGACCGACCGACCCTCGATCCTCGATGGCTCCCCCTCCCTCCGAAGGGGGAGACGGAGCCGCCGCACGAGCGTGATCGCGCATAAGGCTCCGGCCAGAGACGATGTTTAGGGTTCCGCAGAGACAGCGTCATTCTCCCGCGCGCATCGCCACGATTATTCGATCCCTCGCGCTCGAGCGTCCGCTCGACGCGTCTCCCTCGTCACGCCGACTAAACGACGTCGAGATGACCCTCGGCTGGGATAAAAGTGGAACGATAAGTGCGCGAAGAGTTCGATCTTCGCGTCCCTTGGAAGGCCCTCGAACGCCGGATAGCGATTGCACGGTTGGGTTTTCGGAAAATTAACGCGACGATCTGCTCGACCGAGTCCCGATAGACTCGGCGCGAGGTACCCTGCTTTTATCGGGATTTCGCGCTCCCTTTTTTCTGCCGGGTATGATAAAGCCGAGGGGCGCGGCGTGCGGGAGGTTTTTATCATTGAAATTTAAATGGCCACCTCCAGGGCGTCCGACGCTTAAGCGGCCAGGGCTACCAGCCGGGATGAAGAGTTATGGCTTTCCGTTAACCCACCGCAACCCTGGACTAGAATTCGCGAACGATGCGCCGGGGAAGACCGACGAGGGGCCCGCCAAACTTTTAATACGACCCCAAGTTTCGGGTAAATCATTTTACCGCCCTACGCTCCGCCAGCCGAGAATTTCGCCAAATTTTCAAACTTCCAGCAACGAATTTGATCGATCGCATCGCACAGCACCGCGCGGGGTCAAAGTGCCTCGATAATAATTACGCTACCGGCTAACGACTTTCGAATACGTGCCGCTCGGTCCACATATTCGATCGTGGTGCGTCGCCGAAGAGAGGAGGAACAACGATCCGCGCAAAGTCGTGCACTTTCGCTGGACGTCAACCGGACCGAGAATGTTGATGATAATAATCGCAAAGCTATTCAAAGTTGCATTTGGACATTATGGTAAACCCGTAGGAACTATTTTCCGATACGCGCTCGACGTTCGCGTATTCCGTAGTACGAGCAACGGGACAGCGGGGCGGTAGAAAATTCATGGGCGTAGCGATAAGCGGCGCCCGTCTATCGTCGGTGAAATCATTACGCGACGAGGTGATTTTTTTCAGGCTGAACTTTCTGCACAACACCGTCGAGGGGGGGGGGGGGGAAGAGGGAGGAAGGAAGAGGGAGGGAGAGAGAGGGAGTGAGAGTGGAAGAGTGGGAAAGCGAGTGAGCAAGGGGGGAGGGGAGGGTGTGCCAAATGATCTTGCTGCCATTAATCGCACCGCTGATCCCGGAATCGTCGTCGATGCCTACCGGCGTACCGGCCTCGACCAGAGGCATTCTCTCCCTCTCCCTCTGTCTCTGCCTCTGCCTCTGCCTCTGCCTCAGCCTCCGCCTCCGCCTCCGCCTCCGCCTCCACCTGCCTCTGCTCTTTTTTCGCTCCCCTTTCCATCCTCCAATCCCGCGCCAAGCCAGCGCTCGGTCCAGGCTTGGAAACGAAAAACGCGCATTGTGGTCCGGACCGATGGTCCTTGATGAGCGGTATCCGCTTCCGGCCCGTCGAACAAAGCTTCGTTCTCACCGGAACTGGCGCAACATCGTTATCGCGGCAGCGATTCTCCTCATCGGGCGTTTAGGTGGAACCGAAAAATCGGGATATATCGCGTATGCCAAGTCGCGTACGAGGACGGGCCCGGCTTGCCATTTTTATTTCGCAATTACGAGGGCCGAGCAGGGCTTTCGAGCTTCGGGACAAGTGTAACCGTGGCGATCGGCAGGGGCAAATAATGATCCCAAGGGCGTTTAACCATCGTTCGCGCAAACTTCTCACGATCCACGAACGGCTCCTTTCGATCGGCTTTCAAATTCGCCCCCTATGTACGGCGCACAAGTTTGCACCGAATCGGGCGACTCTTCCCTCGGAATATTCGAGACTCCTTTGCAAAAGGAATGCGAGAGGGAAGGCGCTCTTGCTTCCAGAGGTCTGGGGATTCGGCGCGTCTGGGTGGCAAAGGGAAGAGGCTCGACGGCTCGCTATTTCTCGAAGCGGACCGATTTAAAGATCTGCGGCAGTGGTAGGCGAGAAGAAGCGGCCGGAGGTCGAGCGAGACGCGGACTCGCCTCGGTGTCAGGGTAAACCGAGCGGATACGGAGGCGTTTCGGGCCGTCGCTGCTTCCATCCTCGTGTGGCATCGTAAATCCACGCGACGGTGGCAAAGACTGGCGGCAGGAAGGCCGATGCTCCTCCGGAAAGAAGTTTACGCGACGCTCTCGCCGTCGTTATGAGAAAACTCGCGCAAAAGCCGCGCCGCCCGCCGCCCCAACGTTTTTATCCTCTCCTCAAAGAGCGTCCGACCTTTCTCCCCGATGACTTTCGACGCAAGGACGCTATCGGATTTTAATCGAAGAAAAGTGCTTACCCGTTTCGCGCTCCAGCTTTGACATTCATCGAGATCTTCGGTTCGGCAACCTCGAGCATTTCAACCGTCCGTCCTCCGCGTTTGGCCATAAGCGCGGCTCGTAAAGGCCCGTCATTTTGGCGGACCGAATGTAAATGCAGGGGGGCGGAAGGGAGGGAGGAATAACGCGCGGATACGCGCGCCGGGAATTTTGGCGTTAAAATATGCAAAGCGGCCAGCGCTCGGCGCGGATGCTTTTATTGCGGAATTCAAAAATTAATTTCCCCCGCCGCGCCGGTTAAATCTATAGCGGCCAACTTTCCTGCTTTGCATCTCTTTGCGAATTTCAGCGTGTCTTGGGGCCCTCTATGCAAAGTCGATTTTCGTGCTTCACGTGGCGGACTCGCGATAACGGTGCCGCTGTCCGGAGAAATTCATCTCCGGGATATGCCCGTTATCTGCGCTTACATTGTTTTAACCGTCAGAATTTACGACGTTCTTCGCGCTGCCCGTTGTTGGGCTTTATAAACTCCCGACAATCTTATGGATTACGCGCCGCTGCTCGATAAATCTCCCGGGACGTTCAAGATTTTCCGTGTAAGCGCGCCGGTTATTAGATCCCACCGTCCTACGACGTTTCATCCACCTTTACGACCATCGATCCGAATGAAAAAAATCATCCTTCGCGCTCCGCACGTTACACCGATCGTCGTTCGTGGCGCCATATAAACGACGCTTTGTAAATCGTACACGATGCACGATTACCGAGATAACGAACAAACTACAGCGTACCCGGCTCGATCGATTCGTCGATAAATCCGCGTTGCAAAAGTGTACCGCAAAAAATCGATGTCCAGCCAGGTAGCCAAAGCACTGCGCTTAGCCCCGCCAACGTTTCCGTAATTTCAATTTTGATGGAAGCGCGCAGCTGGCCGTTCCATAAATATAAATGTTAGCCCGTAAATAATAAGCGATTACGATAAGCGCGTGATGTATAGAAACCCACGAAGGGTCGCGCGGCGTCGCGGATGCCGCGCTCGATCGGATACCACGCGCGCAATAGCGAATCCCGAGTACTCGGTAATCGCCGAAGGGCGTTTACGTTATTTTCTCCTCCGCTCGGTCGCGTTTTCCTCACTGGCCGTCGCGTCGACGGGTATTACCCGGTACACCGACCCGGTACGCGAAGCTAATAAAGCATCGGCGACGTATCCGGCGATATCCGACGACGAGCGACGCAGATCCGCAGATCTCCTACTCGCCTCGAAGTCGCCATGATCCTCGGATCGAACGATCGTATCGAGAGAGTTTGACGTCGAGAGCGCAATAACGCGAAGGAGCCGCGAACGAATTTTGAGAGCAGTTCGGATTCCACGTCGGAGCGTCCCGGTCGACCGCACCAAAGACGTTGCCCCGAAATCTCTCGCGCCAGTTCGAGTTGGAAGCGGGCCGTGTCCGGAGATATTCATCCGGGGCATGCCCGTTATCCGTGCCTCCATTGTTTTAAGCATCGGGTATCGCGATGTTATTCACGGTACATGAATCCAGAGCCGGCACGGCATCGCGAGCGGCCAGCGGTCGAGCGACGCGTGCCTCGCGTCGCATCGATACTTTTTTCGCCTCTCTGCCGGCCGCCCCATCTTCCATCCCTTTCATCTCCCTCCGGCCTTTATCCGGGATATCCATGGGAAAACGTAGCGAAGGGTATCAAGATCGGACCGTATTCCTAGTTTTGAAAATGACGAGGCGCGCTCGGAGAATTCGCTCCTTCCGTATCAATGCCAACCGTTCCTCGCGCACGCTCCCCGCCCCTCTCCGGCCAAAAGTGCGATACTCGCGAGCCCAGACGTCGGAGTTAAAGGGAAACCGATAGGTTGGATGTAAGAGAAAATATATTCCAGGATATTTCCGTAGAAGGTAATTTTCGTGCCGTCGCGAAGCGGTCCCCTCCAGCCGCGTCGCGTCGATCGACGTCTCGTCGAATTTCGCGGGTGCGTTCGCGGCAAGCTTCGACGCCGACTTCGCAGGGGCGGGGCTCGTCGCGGTAGGGCGTCTAACGAGCACGATGACTCCATAAAAAGCCCATAGACGACCGCGAGGCGACGTTAAAAATTCATAAAAAATTCCCCGATACCGGGTTTCCCTCATCGAGCTAATTAATTACGCGCAGCCTCGACGCGCGGTAATTACGTTTGGCGGAGTGAAAGAGGCAGGGGGCGGAGGAGGGAAGAGCGTAAAAGCGGCAGGGCGGGCTGCGCAAGGCTACTTTGACGCGCGTCGCTCGTAACCGACGGGCGCTCGCGTCGGCTAACGGAGCGGAATACTCGAGGGTGGCGCAACTTTGACGATTCTCGGAGGAGAATCGACTCGCTCTCGAACCGCTTCGTCGCTGGCCGTTCTCTCGAGACTCTACATTGCCGTGCGTGCGCGCGACCGAGTCCCGACGCGAGGAGCGCGTGTTTGCTCCCTGCGAATGAAGAACCGCGCCGGTAGCCGTTGGGCGGTCGGCGGTCGGCGGTCGGCGGTCGGCGGTCGGCGCTCGGCGCTCGGCGCTCGGCGGTCGGTGGTCGGCGGCGGGAAGCGTTTAGCCTCGAGGGGCGAACGGCGGCTCGTAGTCGGCTACCAGCGCTCGCTGGCTCGTTTTTCCGCGCAAAGGATCAAAAAAATGGGGCCGTTCGCGACGAGGCCCTTTCGCATCCCCCGTTCTCGCCATTCCCGCCATTCTCGCCTCTGCCCCCTTTTCCTCGCCCACAACCGCCCATTGTTCTCCCTAAGCTCGATCGGGATTTTCATCCGGTCCTCCCCTTTTCGCGCCTTTGCCCTCCCACCCTTCCCCCTGCCGCACGGTTAATCGCCCCATTAGAGGAGGAATTTTTCGGCTTGCCGACGTTTCATTCCCCGTATCGCCCTTCTTCCCGGACGCCCCTCGCGATTTCCTTTGCCGGACGCGGGCCGATCTCTTACGAAACTCTTACGAAAGTACGAAACTTCGACCACTTTTTTCTCGGCCTCTCCTTCCTTTGCTTTCCGTCCTTGGCGCTGCTTCGTGAGAAAAGTATTTTCCAGAGTGGGCTTCGTTTGTCGTCTCTGCGTCGCGAGGCGCCGACGACCACCCTCTGGCTTTGAGTCATTCCTCGACGGCCCATCGACGTTCGCACCGGTAGGGATAATGACGAGGTTCTCGCCCGATCGAACGTATCGAATAACTCGGCCCGCTCGAATTCTCGTAATCCATCAGAAATTCCCGTTTGAAAAATGAACGTCAGCGCGCGTGCCGATCGGCAAAGGATAAAAAAAATCAGGTCGTACACAATGAACGTTTCCTGCAACACGACGCTCGCGATTTCCGTGTCATTTTGCCCCTGTTCCGCGGCCGACTACGAGAGGGAGGTTAAGGGGCGAGCGGCGCCACCGAAGGGAAGAGAGAGAGAGAGAGAGAGAGAGAGAGAGAGAGAGAGAGAGAGA
>JBCFXI010000355.1:0-186410 GCA_038496175.1 Ampulex compressa | reverse complement strand
GGACTCCGCGCGTTACCTGGCGGGAGCGGGGGACGCCGTCCCGCGCCGCCCACTCCAGGTGTCGGTCGCTCAGGTAACTGTCCACGACGTTCTGGACGTATCTGGGGACGTCCCAGTAGCGCAGCGCCTCCCTGATACGCGTCCAAGGGATGGAATTGAACGCGTTCTTTATGTCCAGGGAGACGGCGACGACGGAGTTGTCGCGGTCGCGCGCTCGCTCGACGAACTCGCGAAAGGCCAGGACGGCGTCGCCCGTCGATCTACCCTCCCGGAAGCCGAACTGCGACTCGGAGAGGTCGCCGGCTTCCAGGAATAATTACCCGGCGGTCTCCACTACTCCGGCACTCTAGTGACAATTCTCGTCGACCAGAGTCCCACCTCCACCGCAGGGCCAGCTTCTCTCCAACCCTCCGGCAGGCTACCCGCGCTCGCGCCAAAAAGGTGGAAAGGCCCTCGGAGTCCCTCGCCATGTCGCTCTCCAAACTCCCCGACAGGTAACTGGCGAGGTCCTCCTCTGAAGGCGGCCGACAGATCTTTTCGGTCACCACCTGCTCCAGCGTTGACCTCGCAAGGGACGCCACGGTCTCGTCCCGCGCGTTCAGAATTCTGAACGCGTGGGCCACAGACAGGGCGTCAGCGAGATCGGCTAGCGGTAGCAGCCCACAGCCCCCCCTAGCGGGAGGGAGGTAAACAAACTCCGCGCTAGCCCGCTGAGGCAGGTGGAGCCATCTCTTGACCGTGCGTCTGATGGTTATGTCGGCCGCCTTCGGTGGGCCCTTGGCCACCTTGGCACCCCTGAGCAAGAAGTCGAGTCGTGGCAGCAAAAAGCTGCGCACGACCTCAATCTTCTGCCAGGGGGCCAGGCGGGAGGCGTCGACCAACCGGAGGTCTTCGAGGAGGGACCCTACGGTGGAGTAGGGAGTCTGGTCGACCCGCACCCCCACGGGAATTCCTAAGTATTCGTAGGCCTCCCCGACTCCGCGGGGCCTAAGTGGCGTGTCCTGCAATAGGAGGGCAGGGGCTCTTTCCCCAAGTGCGCCACCCACCTGCAGAGTGGCACACTTGGAGGGATTAAAAGCGAGCCCGATGCCCTTTGCCCTCCTTTCGACGATCCCCAGCATCCCCTGCATGGCCTCATGGCTGGGGGCCAGAAGGGCCAGGTCATCGGCGTACGCCAGGACCGGCACCCGTCGCCCGTGCATTACATGGCCCAAGCCGGCCCCGGAGACGCCGCGTATGACCGTCTCCAGGACCAGGTTGAACAGCACGGGGCTCAGGGGACAGCCCTGACGCACGCCGGCCTTCATCGGGATGGGCTCGGTGAGCCCACCCGCCGCACGCACCCGGGTAGTGCAGCCCGTGTACAGGCTCCTCACGATGTTGTTGAGGATGCCTGGCGCGCCGACGCGTTCCAGCGCCCCATAGATCGCCGCGTGGGGGATCGAGCCGAACGCATTCGACAGATCCAACCACGCGACGATCAGTTGACCGCGCCTTCGGCGGACGCCGTCAATGGCCTCCTGCAACACGTAGTTGTGCTCGAAGCACCCCTCGTGCGGCAAGAAGCCTTTCTGCGCCGGGGAGAGCCGGTCGTTCTTCACGGCCCACCCGGTCAAACGGTCGGCTAATACGGCCGCGAAGAGCTTGGGAGTAACGTCCCCCATCGCGAGAGGACGCCAGTTGGAGACATCGTTTTCGTCGCCCTTCTTGTAGATTAAAACAGTGTTAGATGTCTTCCAGGCAGCGGGAACTGCCTCCACCCTCAGGCACGCGTTGAAAACCGCGGTCAGTAGCAGCGATCCCGGGTCGGCCTTCCTCAGGTCATGGTAGGTGGCTCCGTCGGGCCCCGGGGATGAGTTCTTCATCCGCCGGAGTCGGCGGTCCACCTCACTCGCTGAGAAGGGAGCGACAAGGGCTTCGCTGGTTCCCTCCCGCGGTTCTCCGTACTGGGGGTTCTCCAGATCCGGCTCGTCCGCGCCGCTTCGAGGCGTGTAGAGGTTCGTGAAGTGCTGGTGAACCTCTACCAGTGGTGCAGGGCAGCGCCGAGAGGCCCCTTGCAGGACCTCCCGGACCGCACGCCTCTTGTCGGCCCGGAACAAGCGCTGGAACCGTGTCGCCTCCAGCACGTCGTCCCCCCTGCCCGGCGGGCCTTCACGCGACTGGTGCCTGGCCTCGCGTTGGGGTCCCTCCCTCGCTCCCGCGGTCCGTCCTCGCCTTCCGCCCTCGCGGGTGGCGGACACGACGCGCTCCCGCTCGCCCCCCCTCGGACGGCTGAAACGCTTCAGGTAGTTCGCGAACCGGTTCGCGAGTACCTCAAGCGCCTCACTGGTGCACACGTCCTCGGCCAGGCGGGTCAGGTCACTGCGGTCCTCGACGCAGTAGACCGCCCTGGGGCCACGGTTGGCCGTCGGACGCCTTTTGCCCTCGGGTCGCTCGCTGACGTCGCGCTGGTCGCCGGTGCCGCCATGTCCAGCTGTCGGCCGGTGGGGGCCGTCGGTAGCTCGGGTCTCGCCAGCGCAGTGACGACGCCCCCCTCGTCGCGGCTGGGACGCTGGCCCGCGCCGCCGCCCTGCCCCGGAACTACACCCCGTCCCGCGGTGGCCCGCCCCGGGTCCCTGTAAAGAGGGGACCCAGGCTTGCCAGCAGCGCCGCGCCGTTGTCGAAATTAAAAATGTACTTATCTGGGCCTGTTGATTTTCTGCCCTGGTCCCTGTGTTTTTCGGCTGCGTCCGCCCCGCCCGGGGGCGAACGCCTCGCAGAGGAGTCGGGGCGGGCGGCAGGCGGGGTCCCACCGCGTCGCTCGGGGGTGGCGGCTCCTCGGGGGGGAGTGGCTCGGGGGGTGCGGTCCGCTCCACGTCCCCCTGCTCCTCTTCCCACTCTTCCTCACCCCGCAGCGGCGGCCGCCTCGACGTTCCGGCGCGTCCCCGTCGTCCTCGTCGTCGTCGGCGTCGTCGTCCCCCTTTTCCTCCTCGCCACCGCTGCGGCTCCCCTCCGCACCCTCGCGGGCACGGTACGCCACCCCTCCTTGTCGTCCTTTTCCTCTCCGGTACTCCCCTCGGGACTGGTGGGGAGGGGGGCGCCTCCTCCTTCGGCGCCCATCGACGCCTCTTCTCTCTTCTCCTCTCCTCTCTTCTCCTCCTCCTCGGGACCCCCGCTGGATCTCCTCATCCTCGTCCCCTCTTCTCCGGCGGCGGCTTCCCCCGACTCTTCTCCGACCGCCACGGCATCCTCCCGGATGGTGGGGAGCGCCGACCGGCGGGAGGGAGTGGTCGGTCCGCTTCTCCCCTCCCCCCTCCCGACGTGCGGGGTCGCGGTCATCAGCGGGCTCCCGCACGTCGATACCGTGACGGTCGTCGTCGTCAGGGTGGCGGCGGGGCTGCAGGCCCCGAGGACCCCAGGGGGGGAGCGCCCCGCTCCCCCCTCGGGTGTAGTGGGGCTCGTCACCGTCCTCGGCCTCGTCGGTCCGGGCTTCGGGGTCCTCGGGGCCGGACGCGGTCCCGGGGGGGGGGCAGTCCTCCGGCGGCAGGGAGGTTGCCCTCGTCCTCGGCCTCAGCGTTGGGCCTCCTCCCGCCGCCGCAGCCGCCGCCGTGGTGGTCGTCGTCCCGACGGCCGCCGCGCCTCGGGTGACCTCCGCAAAGGTGACCTGGGGGGCCACCCTCCTCGGTCGCATCCTCTTCCTCGTCTCCTCCTCCAGGGTGGGACTCCCTCGTCGGGACGGCGTCGAGGGGGGGCTCGCTTGCTCCCCGCCTCGCCCTCGCCCGCGTCACCATGGCGCGGGGGGCGGGAGGCGGGGTGTTCCGGGGGCCCGTCGAGGGTGGTGTTCTGGGGCCCCTGGAGCCCCTCCTGTCACCCCCTCGGGTGGCCGCCGGCGAGGGGGTCTTCCTTCCCCCGACGCCGCCCGTGCTGGACCGTGGCGGGGCGGCGGCCGGCGGGGGTCCCGTCGGCGTCGTCGTCCTCGGCCTGGGTAGGGGTGGCGTCCCGCCGGACCTTCTGATGAAGCCCGCGAGGGTGCTCCTTCCGCCGCTGGCTCTCCCCGTGGTGGTGGTGGTGGAGGCGGTGGTGGTTGCCCTGGCGGGCGCAGCGGCGGCACTCCTCCTGGGAGGGGGACCCGCTGCCATCCTTCTGGTATTGGCAGGGGGCGCGGCCACCGCGCCCCTCGTGGCTGTGCTGGGGGGATCCTTCCCCGCGGGCGGCCGCGCCCCCTGGCGGGCGGAGGCGGGTGCGCTGGGGCCGCCCGATTCCGGCGCTCTCCTCTTCACGGTCGCCTTCGTCCTCGTCGCCGTGGCAGTCCTCGTCGGTCGGGCGGGGGGCGCCGTCGCGGCGGCCGTCGTCGTTGTTGCGGTTGCTGTTGTTGCCGTTGTCGTTGCCGCTGCGGGGGGGCTCAGGAGCCAGATCTCCTCGACACTTGGGGAGCCACTCCTCACCGTCGTCCTCGTCGCTGCCCCCGGGGCCGTCCACCCCGTCGTCGCCGTTGTCGCGGGGCCCGTCCTGGTTGTGGTGGTGATGGTGGCGGTGGATAGCCTCGCCGCCACAGCCCCTTCTCCGGCGTCGCCCCCTTCTATTGACCCGCGGATTCGCGTTAGATATATCCGCGGGTTATAGTTAATACTTAAAACTAAGGGTCGCTGCCCGACCGCACTCCCTGATGCACCCTCCGAGCGACGGCACGTGCCCGCGGGGTCACTCACTGTATTACCCGGGGAGGTAGGCCCCCTTGCCCTCGAAGGCGCAGCGCGCGCACCCCCACCGCACCTTTGTCCCCGGGTGGTGCTTTTTGAAGTGTTTGATAAGTTCCGCGTGCCCCACGAACACGTGGGCGCCCCTGTACCCCGCTGTCCGGTCGCAGCGGAAGCACCAGGGGCACCTCATCTCCCCCTCCCCGTAAGGGAATTTTAAAAGCACCTCCGTATCGTTTATTCTCTGCACGGCCGCGCTCTCGGGGGTGGCGAGGGTCTCCATATCTACACTCGCGATCAATTCCTGACAGGCGTGAACGAACAAACGAACACGACTCTAACGCCTGTCGTTTAAATCGGCAAAATACCGATGGCAGCCGTCGACGAGGGACTGTCACCGTTTGAAAGCGACCGGTCGCTCAACCGACAACCACCGGTTGCGGGAGGACACCGGTTTTCGCCTTGCCGAAGGGGAACAAAAGGGCTTTCCCTTGGCAGCGCGAGAGCCGGGCCTTTATTCCCGCACTCGGGGACTAGCAAATCTACTAGCCCGTGGACGGGTCCGGCGGGACTACTGGCCGATCCGTGGTCAAGAGGGACGAGCGGATCGACGTGCGTAGCGCCGTCGGCTGACCTGCTACGGGTTTTTAGCAAATACTAAACGAACGCGAACACGATAAGCTAAAGAGGACGCATGCACTTGCCCTCGCAATGTGCAGGGGACTCGGGAAATTCCTGGAAAGAAATTCCTTTGTCTCCTGCACTTTGTAACGGTTAGTCACGCAACACTAAGATGGCGGCGTAACGGCCGATTTCGCCTGTCGCCCGTTCCGAGAAGCGGTAATGGCGACAGGGGCACTTCGCGGAATCACTCACTACGCGCACCGTGACTCGACACTCGCGCCACCACTCGCTACTTCCCCTCGCGCGCGGCCACGGGGCTGGGGAGAGCCCGTCACTCGGTCACTAGCATTCGCGGCGAACACTGCAGGCACACCCGGGAGAATTATCCGAAATTCCGCGACAGCCACACTCGCGGAATAAATACACGGCTCGCACTCCTTCGAATAATAATTTACGCGACACGCGCTCTCCACACTGAATCTACTCGCGGCTGGCACACTCGGAGAGAAAAGACGGGATAAATTACGCGGCGCGGACTTTCGCACGGAGTGCGGTCGGCGGCGTCGGATGAAAGTGTAACTTTGTTGCCGAACGGTCCGTGACGCGGACCGTACAATGTAAAAAAAAAGAAACTATGTAGTGGAACCGGCTTATGCACGCCGCGCCTCGCAGTACTGCAGTGCAAGGACGACCCGTCGCGTGCGAGGAGCGAGCTCCCGATCGACGCCGGTTCCAAAAATCCGTTCACTATCTGACCCTCGGGTGGAGGGCGTATCAGATATTAAGCTGATAAGAACAGATAAAGGACGTTTATTATAAAAATTTATGTTTCCCCAGAGGACAGACCCCCCTGGGGATATGTACAAATTGGGCACGGAGCCCTGTGCACCGTACCGCCTTTCATGCGCCAGGCGGCACCCACTCGCGTGCATATCTGTGCTCCATTATATTGTAAATAAATAAATAAAATGTATGATTAGGAAATAAAATAAAAGACACCAGAAACCATGTACTCGCACACCACACTCATGCCAAATATAAATAAATAGAATTTTGTCACACACATTGAGAAGCCTCCTTCACTTACCCCCTTATAGAGTAAGCATAGGATAAATTAGAAAGTAAGCGTATAATATAAGGCCGTAGAATAGAATAGATATAAGTAGAATATAGTGAGACCAAGGTAAGTATCGATAGAATAAGATCAGATAGGGTATGTATGTAGGTATAGTCCGCTAGGTCGTCCGGTAGAGTAAAAAGAATAAAATAAGGTAAGTATTACTAAGGTAGATTAAGTCGAATAAAGTAGAAATAGCTTAGGTCGGGTTTAGCTTAAGTCGGATAGATAAAACAAATAGAGTAAACGAAAATAAAATTAGGTAAGTATGGCTAGCGTAGCTTAAATAGAGAAATTAACTTAGCATAAGTCAGAAGAAAGTAAAATAGATAAGGTAAGTATAAATAAAATAAGATAGGTCCGGTCTAACAGATAAGAAAAAAAAAATAGTGTCAGGTAAGTAAAATTAAGATAAGGTAAGTATGCATAAAATAACTTAAATATAGCATAAATAAATAAATAGATAAAATAGACAGGCCATAGGTACGAATAACTTAGCATTGGTCAGAAAGATAAAATAAGATAATATAAATAAGGTGAGTATAAATAAAGTAAAATAAAAATAAATAGTGTATAGTCAAGAAAATGCGTAGAATAGCTTAAAATAACTTAAAATACCCAAACTCAGGTGCGGACATTACCTACCCTCACAGTTTACGGCACATAACAGATTAAAATCCACACAGAACAAGAATAAAGAAAAATAATAAAGAAAAATAATAATAAAGAAAAGAAATATCGAAGATGGTGAAACAAGTGACACGGACTAGAATCGGTTACGTATGGCACGACGCACACGTATAGCGACTAGCGACAGAGAGTAAAGTAAATAGAATGAAAAATGAACCGCCAGTAATAATAGGTAGCGCATCTTATACGGTGGTGCTGCGTTGAGGTGGTGCGGTGTGGAGGGCCTTGCGGGGGTTGGCTCGACCTGTGCATAGCTGGTACGGTGCTGATTTCGCCTTCTCCCGGTTCCGATGTACCACCGGGGGGAGCGTACGGGGGCCGCGACACTCGGTTGGCGGCTGCCCGTTTTTGCGGCGTTGGCGCCATGGAAATATTTACTATGCCCCAGCCACGCGTGCCGGGGCAAGAAGTGCCCGACGGGCTCGCATTATGCAGGGCAGGCTGCAGCGTCGTCGTCTGAGCCTCTGCTGTGCTGAAATAGAAAAATAAACACGGGTAAGGTCCGTGTTGTGTCGCATTCGGGCGGGTGGACCGGCGGGCATCTCCCCTCCCAGGGCAACGTACGAGGATGGAAACAAAGCGTACGCACCCGTCATAACAGGGGGCCACCGGGCAGTTAGGAAGACAGACAGAAGAGAGGAAGACAGCGATAGACAGAAGAAAGGTAAGTATAGGGCGAGCAAGAAATGGACAGTGGGTAAGTACGAAGGAAAAAGAAGGAGAAGGAGGACGCGAGAGAGGCGTCCCGAGGACAGGTAAGTAGGGCACAAGTCCCGAAGAAAAAGAGAAGAAAAATGACAAAGGAATAGCGGAGAAGAGAAGGAATAGAAAGAAAGAGGAGAGACCAGGTAGGTATTAGGTTAAGATAGCATAGGTTAGAGCAGGGAGAAAGGTAAGTTAGAGTAGGAGCGTAGGGGAGGGGAGGTAAGTATGATTTAGGATAGAATAGGATAGCAGGTAGATAGGTTAGGTTAGGGACAGGGGTAAGTAGAGCTAGTTAGGGATGCATGTTAGGGGGATAGAGAAGAAGAGACAGAGATGGTAGAGCCCGGAGCAATCGGGGCGCCAGGGGAGCGGGCCATCGCGTTTCCCTGGTGCAGGTTTGAGTAGGTTAAGACGTGAATACCTACGATGAATTCGCAGGGAATGCGTCACGAATCGGTGAATGAGCAAATAAATAAGCACGTAAATAAATAAATAAATAACAAGTAAATATAGGGACAGGCAACGGTCGAGACCTTCTCCCCCTTCCTCCGGCCCCCCACGCGTTACCTTGTCCCTTCTCGGGGCCTCAGGCTCTGCGGCACCCGGCCCTGGGGGATACCGGTGACATGCTCTACATATTTGTTCCGGGACCACGCCACTGTTTCCGAGACGACGAGACGTCTCATGAGGGCCGCATACCGCTTAGTTATACACAGTCTCCTCAAGAGCGCCTCGTTGCCCGGATCCCAGGCTCCCAGGGAGCCGACAAGGAACGCGTCGACATCGACGGCGTAGCCGCGCCCGCGCAGCGCCTCCGCCAGGGGTTCGTATTTAATTAATTTCCGCGCCCGCGCCTCCTCCATCGCCTCGTACCTGTTTTCAAAGGGCACGGCCACGTCGACGATGACGACGCTACTCGCGGCTTCGTCTATTAGACAAAAATCAGGTCTTAGTGCCGCGAGGTCCCCATCGACTCCCGGGACGCGCTGGTTTACCCTGATGGAGCCCCGGAGCCGGCACGCGCGGACTAGCCTGTCTAAGATTGCATTGTGGCGTGCCTGGATTGCCGCCGCGTGGGGTCCGCAGTGGTTGAGCACGTGGGGAAGGGACTCGAGGGCTCCCCCGCAACGCCGACAGCGCTTATCGCCCACGCCCCAACGTCTGGCTCCGTTGAGGGGCAGGACGTCCAGCCTGGCTCTATGGATGAAGCGCCAGACGGCGAAGCGGGTGAAGCCTCCCTCCCGCATGTAATGGTTGCTGGCTGAATGGCGGGAGGTTACCTCGGTCACCTTCCCCTGATCCCTTTTGGCCAGAAGGGTTGCCAGGTAGTGCTCAACCACCGCGGCCCTTAGTCTCCTGATCACTTGCCCCTTCGCGGAGGGGGGGACTATTACTCGTCGACCTAGCGTGCCTCGGCACTCCAACGAGAGCTCGCGCTTCCCGTCGTCCCACCTCCACGCTGCCTGCAGCCTGCCCCCGACTCTCCGGCACGCGTTTCTCGCCCTCGACCAGAATGTCGAAGGGCCCACGGAGTCCCCCGCCAGGTCTCCCTCCAAACTCCCCGACAAGTGCCTGGCGAGGTCCTCTTCCGAGGGCGGCCGGCGAATCTTACCGCTCACAGCCTGCCTCAGCGACGACTCCGCTATGGAGGCCAAGATCTTGTCCCCCGCGTTCAGCATCCTGAACGCGTGGGCCACGGTCAGGGCGTCCGCGAGGTCGGCGAGGGGGAGGAGCCCACAGCCCCCCCTAGCGGGGGGGAGGTAGACCACCTCCGCGCTCGCACGCCGAGGCAGGTGTAGCCACTTTTTCGCCATACGCCTGATGTTCTGGTCAGCCGCCCTCAGTGGACCCTTCTCCACCCTGGCTCCCCTCAGCAGGAAGTCGAGGCGGGGGAGCAAAAAGCTCCTCACCACCTCGAGCTTCTGCTAAGGGGCGAGGAGGGACGAGTCCACGCGCCGGAGGTCTTGTGTGTGCCTGCAGCGTGGAGTAGGGCGTCTGGTCCACGCGAACTCCCGTCGGAATGCCAAGGTGGTCGTACGCCTCTCCGACTCCGAGGCTCCTCAGTGGCGTGCCCTGGAGGGTGAGGGCGGGGGCATCCCCTCCAGGCGCGCCACCCACCTGCAGGGTGGCGCACTTGGAGGGGTTGAACGAGAGACCTATGCCCCTCGCCTTCCCCTCCACGGTCTCCAGCATCCCCCGCATCTCTATCGCGCTCGATGCCAGCAACGCAATATCGTCGGCGTAGGCCAGGGCCGCCACCCGTCGCCCGCAGACTTCATATCCCAACCCGGCCCCCGAGACCGAACGGATCACCGTCTCGAGGGCCAGGTTGAACAATACGGGACTCAGGGGGCAGCCCTGCCTAACGCCGGCGCGCATCGGGATGGGCGCGGTGAATCCCCCCGCCGCCCGCACCCGGGTCGTGCACCCCGTGTAGAGGCTTTTCACGATATTCGTGAAAAGACTGGGCGCACCCGCGCGATCCAACGCCCCGTAGATCGTCGCATGTGGGACCGATCCAAACGCGTTGGATAGGTCCAGCCATGCGACCGCTAGACAACCGCGCGTGCGGCGAGCGCCGTCGATGGCCTCCTGCAGCACGTAGTTATGCTCGAAGCATCCCTCGTGCGGCAGGAAGCCTTTCTGCGCCGGAGAGAGCCGGTCGTTCTGCACGGCCCACCCGGTCAATCGGTCGGCTAGGACGGCAGCGAAGAGCTTGGGGGTCACGTCCCCCATCGCGAGAGGACGCCAGTTGGAAATGTCACTCTCGTTGCCCTTCTTGTATATTAAAACTGTGTTGGATGTCTTCCAGGCAGAAGGGACTGCCTCCATCCTCAGGCACGCGTTGAAGACTGCGGTCAGTATCCGCGATCCCGGGTCGGCCCTCCTCAGGTCATGGTAGGTGGCTCCGTCAGGCCCCGGGGATGAGTTCTTCATCCGCCGGAGTCGACGGTCGTCCACCTCACTCGCTGAGAGGGGTGCGACGAGGGCTTCGCAGGTTCCCTCCCGCGGCTCCTCGTACTGGAGGTTATCCAGGGCAGGCTCGTCCGCCCCGCCTCGAGGCGTGTAGAGGTCCGTGAAGTGCCGTTGGACCTCCACCAGGGATGCCGGGCTGTGCCGGGAGGCCCCTCGCAGGACCTCCCGGACCGCACGCCTCTTATCGGAGCGGAACAGGCGCTGGATCCTCGTCGCCTCCAGCACGACGTCCCACCTGCCCGGCGGGCCTTCTCGCGACTGGCGCCTGGCCTCGCGTTGGGGTCCTCCCCTCGCTCCCGCTCCGCGCCCGCGCCTTCCTCCATCCCGGGCGGCGGACACGATTCGCCTCCGCTCCCCCCCGCTCGGACGCCTTACCAGTGTGCGCCGCGTTGGCCAGCCGGACTAGCTCATCGCGGTCCGCGGCATGGTCGGCCCTGGGACGCCTTCCACCCGCGGGTCGCTCGCTAGCGTCGCGCTGGCCCCGCTTGTCACCATTCCTGGCTGTCTTTCGGTCGGGACGGTCGGGGACACGACCCCCACCGCCACAGCGGCGACGCCCCCCTCGGCGCAGCTGGGACGCTGAATCCCGCCGGCGCCCCCCCACGTGGCAGCCACCGAGCCCCACCTCGTTTGTGGCGTCAGTACTCGTCGGACCGTCACTAGGGGTCACCGGTGCCGCGCGCCGCTTCGATCGACGGTCCCGCTCCACCCGCGACCCCGATGTCCTGCTCGACGGTGCTGTTATATGACCTGAAAGGGGAGGATGGTTTACCCCGCTCGGTACAACCACGCCGTCGTCAGGGGTTCTAAAAATATACTTATCTGGGCCAGATGTGCTGCCCTGGTCACGGACTCGTTCGGCCGCGCCTGCCCTGCTCGGGGGCGATCGCCTCGCAGGAGGCCCGGATGGGGCGACGGGGCTCCCGCGGTCTCGCCGTTGGGGGGGGGCGTACCGCTGCCGCCCCCCTTCCTCTTCGTCGGTGCTGCTCTCACCGGTTTCCCCCACCCCCCGGAGGTGGCCGGGCTCGCTCCCTCGTCGTCATCGCTGGTCCGGCGCGCCTTCCTCGTGGCGGCGGCTCCCCTGCGCACCCTCGCGGGCGCGGGATGCCACTCGCCGTCCTCTTCGTCCTCCTCTGGTTCGGGGCTGGTCCGGGGAACCTCCGGCGTCCGGCTCCCCTCTCGCCGCTCCTCCTCTTCTAGTGTTGTTACGGGACCCCCGCTGGTCGCTGGTTCCCTTTCCTCGACCTCTTCTCCGACCGCCACGGCGTCCTCCGGTATGGACGGGAGCGTCTCCTGACGGAGGGGAGTGGTCGGCAGGCTTCTCCTCCCCCGCTCCCGCCGGAGGGGGCCGAGATGGTGATGATACCCCGCATACCGATACCGTGACGGTCGTGGTGGTCAGGGTGGCGGCGATGCTGCACACCCCGAGGCCCGGGGACGGCACCGCGCTTCCATCCGCCCCCGTCGGCGTCCTCGGCGACGCCGGCATCGTTGGCGACGGCTTGGGTTGAGTCACCGTCGTAGCTCCTCTTCTTCGGGGCCTCGGTGTGAGGTGCGGCCTCAGCGCCGGAAAGTTCTCGGGCGGTTCCGACGCCGCCCTGGTCCTAGGCCGGAGCGTAGGCCCGCAGCCCGCCGCCACGGTGGTGGTCCTGACGGCCGCCGCCCCACGGGTGACCTCCGCGTAGGTGGTGAGGGGGGTCACCCTCCTCGGCGGCATCCTCGGTCGCTCCTCTCCCCCGGCGTCCTCCGCGGTGGCCGGACTCCCTCGGCGGGACGACGTCGAGGCGGGCGACTCGCTCGTTCCCCTCCTTGCACGCGCCCGTGTCACCATGGCACGGGGCGCGGGAGGGGGGGGGGTGTTCCGGGGACCCGTCGACGGTGGCGTTGACGGGCCCCGCGAGCCACTGCTGGTCCCCCCTCCCCCCGCAAGGTGGTCGACGAGGGGGTCCCATCGGACAGGATTGGGAAAGTTCAGCCGGCAAGAGGTCGTTGGGGGGGAGCGGTGCCGGTGCCGGTGACTAACACCGACACAAATTTACATACCGGAAGCAACACCTGCACTGCGGATTGAGCGATGAAGGATGCCGGCGACCCTTGATCTAGTGCACGCACCTTCAGAGAACGGCCGGAAGCACCCCAGAGCAGGACTGAGGTCGTGGGGAGAATGGTGCGGCTCACACCGGAGCAACCCAAATGGTTACTCACCGCATCCACTCGCCTCTCTGGAAGTATTATACATTGCTCGACGCGGATTGGCTCGCTAATGTAGTCGCGGTTGCAACTGAGCTTGTGGAGATATTCGACAGGCCTCGTTCGAGGTGCAAGAGCGAATGGTGCTTTTGTTTGCAACTGCCGGCAGGTCTGACTACTGGGGCAGGTCTTCACCAGGTGCCCCAAGCGGAAACAATTGAAGCAGCGGTTGAAATTCCTAACACGGATTAAAATTCAGTATTTGAAATCAAAAAGTCCGAAAAGTATTTATGTGATAAATCATATCTTACGGTAACAATTTCGTTTACCGACTTCACATATTGTTTATACAAAACATGACATTGAAAGTTTATAACAATTATTTTTTGTAGGTTGTTCAAAAAGTATAGGTAATAAAGTCGGGAAATGAAGTACATTAAAGATGACTAAGGATATATAATACGATCCAAATATGAAATAAAAAAATAATAATGTATTCTAATATTGTTTTAGAGTGTGGTATAGTTCAAAACATGTAATTGTATGCAATGGCACATTACAATCTTCGCAAATATATCGCGTGTAACCAGATTTTTTATTTGCAGAACATACTCTGTTTCTTCGGTGAGAGTATGATTTTTTTCCATTCGTCATAATTGGTACTCGTTTATTCTGTACCGTGCGCGTACCGGTTGTACGCGTATCTTCTCTGTCCTTGCGACCGGAACAAAGAGGGAGTATGCACTTACGCGCGTTCGCGACACGACAGACTCAAGCCTGATGGTTCGTCATCGGAGGTCGTAAATCTCCGACCGATAAATTCGATATCACGAAACGCGTCTTTATACCGCGGTTGACCCTATGTCCTGTTGGGCTGATAGGGTTGTTTCAACTGAGAGCAGTACAGTGAGCAGTGATTGAGATTTGTTGAGTTTTGTAACGTTTCAAATGATTAACTTGTGTTTATATACAGAATTAATACGTACAGGACTGTATGACAACTGTTTGTACTGTAACAGAAAATGTGTGTAAGTGTTTTGGATCCATATTTGTGTGTTGATCGTCTGTACGAATGGCTCTGATCTCGTCAATGTTTGTTAGTTATAAGAACAGCTCGGTATGTAGCGTCAACGGGGATACAGACGACAGGATTGGTTGTCAGCACAAACTGCTTATTGGTTAACTTCTACGGGAGTGGAACTATCCCTGCTAGATTCTACTTTTTGCAAGTACCGAGGAAATTCCCTGCCCCGATAATCCGGCCCTGTGGCCATAAGGCCTCTTTTTGCTTGGGTATGCCGTTGTGAGTGTTTTATGCCTGGTTATCGTAATAACAGGCTCAGATGTTTTCCCATGGGCAAAAGGATATGTTAAAGCATGTTTGATTTAGGACCGTTTTACGATCCGCGAATGACGATCCCTTGCAGCTATGTCGCCTTGTCCTACGTGACTTACCAGTACTAATTTGTGTTTTTTAAAATCTCGAGATGGTCTTCCTGGTGGGTCATGTCTCGGTGCTCGTCTTGTTGTTTCTACCACGTTCGACGGTCCTGCCTCTTTGGTGCCTAAATCTTGAATTTCCTGTGTTTCCACCAATGCTATTGCAACTTTGAGCAAAAATTTTTTATATCTCGTTCTATTATCATTTATTTTTCTGTGGACTAGAAATTAATTAAAAGGAGCAGCATTTACAAAATACAGCACTGCTTTTTTTCGTCCATTCTGTGCTTTTCCGGAAAATATTATAATATGACATATATTGGTCTGCACAGTCAACTGAAAACCCTTTCTCCACAGGACCGTCACATCTACGTAGACGCTCGGTTACGCGTTCTCTTTTTAATTCACAGCAGGTTTACCGGTAATATAAAAAAATCGTACTACCAAATGACATCCGTATCACAATTTGCTGAAATTTGGAGTTTTTCTGTGGAATGGTAATTCCCGATGCAACAAGACTCATATACCTCGATCACGACGAAAAAGATTTGGATCGACGCGTGTACGCGTCGAAGGTAATTGTTCGATCGACACGAACCACCAGTGTGAATCGGTGAAATTTCTCCCGGTGCCTAGATCCGAGACCCTGAGCATAAATAGCGTGATACGACCCTCGGCTACCTCTAGTCGAGAGTTCTTCCGCGTTTCAATTAATTTTTACCCGAGCAAGTATTCGTTCACCGATATTCGTTAAATGATTATTTCTAGATCGTTATCTAGTCACTCTTGCGTTGAGTTTTAACATTTTTTAAATCAAACATTTTATTTTAAATTTTATATAATATTTTGAAAACAAGTTTAACACGTTAAACGCCGCGCTCATTTACGCGCTGATCCGTTCACACCAGTTAGCCGTCGAGCGGGCCACTGCGTGCCGTTTGTCGATAGGCGAGGTAGAGTGTAAACAGATGGTTCAGGTGACTTTTTCAATCACAACAATTACCGTTTTGGATTCGCATTCCGAGTTCGCTTATAGTTCCCTCTCGCGAAATTTTAATGCGAAAACTTACAATTCTGGTGGTTCGGAACCCACCTTAAACATGTAGAAACCAACCTCACCTTTATGTACCTCGTTTTAATAAATCACATTAATGTTTTTTAAGTATTATATTCTTTTCTTTAAGGAGTTAGGGGTAGATAGCGACGTGAAAAATGAGTATTTTAAGTAAATTTTTTCTTACAGTCATTCCATTTATTTTATAGAACAATTATTATTAAGTTATTATATTATGTTTTAAGATTATTTGATAAAAATTTGATCGTAGACAAAGTTATCGCCATATTTGTTGGACTCCGTGCCACCGATCGTGTTTTGCGGTGACCATCATAACGTGTTACTGGTTCATCTAAAATCAATGAAACAAAAAAAAATCATTTGTATTTTGGCTGTACGTTCTAATATGTTCGTGCCACAGTAATACACAACAAGATGCATAACAAGGTTTAATGATGTAATATTACAAACAAGTTTATACGCTTCGAAGTGGGTCCGCCTTCGAGCGCGTTGAGCACATGAGTAATGTTCTTACACCGAAAAGACTCCCTTGTCCTTGATCGCGGAACGAACTCGATCCCGGCCGGACGATACATTGTTTATCAAACTGCGCCGGTAACGCCAGGCTCCGAGAACGCAGCGGCCGAACGATCGCTATCCAATAATGGTCGCCACAGTATAATAGTTAAACCAGTGCCTGATGATGAAAATGGCGGTCTTTAATCGATTACTCCCGGTTTTTCAAAGAAAAGATCGCCGCCTTATTGCCCATCAAAACATAAGTTTCAATAGAAACAAAAAAGTTCTTCGATCGGGCCCTAGCTGTGTATTCTTACAATAAGCTGTATAAGTTTTATTCAAATTCGTCGAGTGGTTTTTGAATTAACAGTGATTACCAATTTCGAAAACCTAGTTTCGAGAAAAAGGCATTCAAAGTTTTGCGCTTGATTCGTGTATAAAAATACTAATTATTTATCAACTCATACCGCGTCATCTATTCTGCCTTCACGAGTGTTCTCATTAGCGCGTTTGTCCGCTACGTTTACACTCTCGGAATCAGTTTTTTTCAGCGTATCCGTGGGCATTTGATCCACAATTTATTCCAAGGGCATTCATAACAATAAAATCACTCGACTCATCTATCGAAATAGCGTAGTGTTTTTAGTTTGCTATCGTATTCCATAGCGTCACCAGTCATCAGTGACCAACGCGTCCGAACAGCGAGTCCATCAATCGGTGGTGATCGGCGGACCTAATATCCATCAGTGCGTTCCGGCCGACACACTACAAACTGACAAAGTATTTTTATTTTAGTAATTCATGTTTCCCCTGGGGATGTTACAACTCGGGGCCCTAGAGGCCCCTGATATTTTATAATAAATTTTATAAAATATAAAATTGTTCTTCCCCCGGCAGACAATCCCTGCCGGGGGGTGTACCTGATGGCGCCATAGGGGCGCCCGCAAGGTAAGTATAAATAAAATTTATTTTGGGCCAGGCATTACGGCCCCGGCTCAGGTACGCGGTGCCCTTCCTGTCGTGCAGCGAAGGGCGGGACGGGCGCAGCGTCGTCAATCGGCTGGGCGTCGCCTGAAATAAAAATATGATCGCAGGTGAGTAACCTGCTCGTCAATCCGGCGGGCGGTCTGGCAGTAACCTTTTTCTTTTTGTTTCACATTCGGGACGAGAGCACTACGTCATCGAGGGGGATACGTACTACAAACTACAAACAACTTTATTTACCAGTTTATTAGTGTCACACACCCAACCTCACTTGTATGATATTATCTAATAACACATTTTAAAGTGGTGATATCGAGCATCTATTTTATTCGTACGTTTATACCGTAACGCTCCTTCTGTTTTTCTGGAATTAAAATTCCGTCGATAAATTGGACATTTCAATTTGGACATAATGGTCCACGCAAAATCAGGAAACAAATTCTTTGAATGCTTTTGTCACACTCGCCAAATGTCAACTGAACTCGGAACCGTTGTTAGAGCTACACTCTTTGAAAAACTTTTCATTATCTTATCTCCGTTGTGATGTATTATTTCACACATCATATGTAAGAACCCAAACAGCTCAATGATCTCTTTAACACTTTACCGACCGCTAGCGGTTCAACAGCATACGCACGTCCAGCCGCCCGCTCAGCCGCAGATTCTCTCTGGCGCCGATTATTTTTCGGTCTAAATCATCACACGGGAGTATCTGTGCGTTTCGTATGCTCAGATAGAATTGTCCGCTTTCTGTTATTACAGGATATATTATAGAATAATTAGATTAAATAAAATGTTTTATTTTCATAATATTAACCCTTTGCGGTCGGTAGATTTTTCGGCTGGGACTACCAGCAAGTCGGGGCGAATTTAGCTTTTCGGAGTCATTATTCCCTTAGCGATTCAAGGTGGATAGATCTACATTTAAAAGCACACACTATGTCGATGTTAATTTGTAATGTTTAACCACTTCGGTACGGCGCTCATCGGCCACGGAACCTTGCCTACAGCCGGCACTCACCAGCGGCACGCTGTTTCGTGCATCCACAGTGAATCCGTCTTGCTTGCTCTTTTACAGATCTGTGATGAAAGCTTTGAAGCACTGAAAACCTGTTTGACATTACAGGTTGATATTACTTGTAATGTAAATCAAGCCAGCACATGTTTTCATTATGATATTTCTAAATGTTCACAATTTTATTTTGAGCAATGAAAAATCAGAAAATTTAATTAAAAATTATTGTTTTATTTTATTTGTATTGTAAATAATATACTTTATTGATATCGCAAATTATAAATATTATAATAAATATTATTGTTTCGTATGGTACAGTTCAAAACAAGGCACTACGCATAGGCCAACATTGCATTGTTTGCAACAATATCGGGTGCTACGCCTTTAGTTATTCTTGGAACATACAACACACCTCCTCAATGGATTTTCCCTTTTTGCATTACCACTATCGCACAGCGCTGGAAAATGCCGTTCTTTCAATCGCATAAGATTTCCTGACGGCGTAAAAGATTTGTAATCCCTCGACTCCGAGTACTTTTGAAGGAGTTGCGTTATTAACGCTAAATGGTAATCGGACATAGATACATTTTTTTGTGTACTCAATTTGTATAAACAATACGCATTCCATATCGAAATGTTCAGCAAATGAAAAAAGTATTTTTTGTACCATTTCAGTGTTTTTTCGGTGCATGAAACCGTACTAATAACTGCGTCGCTTTTGTCCACTATACCCATCCACCTGCTGTAATCGATAATACATGACGGCTCTTGAATTTTTTCACCCGTCTGATAATTTTTCTTTTGGCAGTCCTTATATTCGGCCGAATGACTGCTCGACAACATCCAAACTTCGCGTTTGTCTTGCCATTTCAGTGAGAGCAAATTTCCCGACGATCTAAAACTAAGTTCTCCTTTTTGCAATTTTTCAGGCATTTTCGGCATGCCTTCACGTCGCTTTTTTACAGTTCCACATGCGTTTGTTTGAAAGCTGAACAAATACTCAAATAGCGCAGGACTTGCATACCAATTGTCTACGAATAATTGATGACCCTTTCGTAGATAAGGCTGCATCAACGTTGCAACAATATTGCCAGTTTTGCCTAATTTTCCAGAAAATGTTTGTACCTCGGAAGTTGATCCGGTATAAACAATTATATCTAAAATAAATCCCATAAATCCCGAACAATCGCACAAAACAAATGATTTTATGCCAAACCTATTTCTCTTAGATGGGATATACTGCTTAAAAGATAACCGTCCCTTAAAAAGTAATAAACTCTCATCAATGCACAAATTTTTGAATGGGGAAAATGTTTCTTTAAACGTTTCGCGCAGTTTATCCAAAGGTCCCCGAATTTTTGCTAGTCGATCTTCTGACCTTTCAGATTCTTTGTCGCTAAAGCAGAGCATCCTTAGCAATACTATGTATCTATCGCGCGACATGTGTTTATTAAATATTTCTGTTCTCAGTATATCATTTGAACTCCAATATTCTTGTATGGATAATTTTTTTATACGCGGCATTACAAGCGTTAACGCAAGAAAAGTGAATATTTCGCTTATGCTTGTATCCGACCAATTTTTTAATGAAGGAGGTATGTCGCTGTGTGCTGCTGTGTATTGGTGGTTACTATTTGTTGTCTTTACGATATCTCCTACTAAATTTTCCGAAAGAAATAATTGGAAATAATCCAAAACATTCGACGAGGTGTTAATATTTTCTGCTCGAATTCCGCAATCTTCATCAGCAAACGTGTATATATGTGGATCCAAGTTTGCACGCGACCACGTATTTGTTTCAGATTTGTTTTTTGCAGTTAGTTCTGCTTCTGAGTCCGACGACAGAATTACTGCCCTCCTCCTATTTGAAATAACGTTTTTGCGTTTAAAAACGATACTGTCGTCACTTGATGTATCCATTATGGGTCTAAGAATTATAAAAATTAAGATGTAACATAGAAAACAAAAAGCGAAAAATCTCGGAAATATGTATATTGTATTATTACTTACATGAATCAAAAGTGTACTATGCGCGTATAACTCAAAAGCGTATCACTCCTACTAACCACTTGTGAAAAGGTCACAGATATTCGTTGATTGATTCCGACTTGCACACTATATTTCTGACTTGCACAGAATTGCGTAGTGTCTATGTCAAGGCGGGTTGATGACTTCTGATTTTACAAAAAGTTTTGGACTCGCAGGTAAATGCGACTGGCGTTACAGTGGGGGTAGTGCGTAGGTAAACGAAGGTTTTTCTAATTACCGATTGGTCGAGGCGTTCGATGCGGAAGTGTCTTTTCGCGCCTCTGCCACGGACGAGGCGGAGTTGCAACAAACCCTTGCAGGCTCTAGGCTGGTCGCGCTTCCGAGAAATTTATACCTGCCCGGCCGTCGCCGGAGCGTCACCACAGCTGCAAGTAATTCGGCACGTTTTGGTAATCAAGTCATAAAAACTGTGCCGAACAATGACCGTGGAGCGCTCCTCGAAGCCTGACCAACAATGGTATTTTTTCTTTAGATAAATAGAGTCCTCGCGGGGAGGACAGAACTGCTGCTGAATAAATATACATACAGGTATCATCCTGATACGCAATAATTCGAAGCAACGTATTAGGTGAACGTACACACTGCAATTGCAGAGATAGGGTAAAAGTTCTTGGCTGTCGGTGAAGTCGACGCTCGGCCGGTGCGCGCTCATATCACGGCCGTCGACTACAGTCGACGCTCGGCTATGCGCGTTCATCTGTGGCTGTCGACTATAGTCGACGCTCGTACCGAAGTGGTTAACGTCGCGCAATGCGTACATCTTCACGCACGTTACGCTCACATCCGCCATGCATGGGACCGAAACAACGAGAAAAAACCTCTCAAAGTATCCAAACACGGCGAGGCTCGCATCGTATTACGATCGTCGCCTCACACCCCGTTTTTCGAGGAGAGCATCGAACGCACCAATGGATCCGTTCGGGAATCACGAAACGACCTTCTTCGCTGAAGAAGGAACGAATCGGTCCACGTTACATCCATCCCCGTCTCGATGACGTTGAACGTCTTCAGCCATCGGCGAAACGGTCGTGAGTAGAGTAAGGACAACGTACGACACCCGTTGTGCCGTGCTCGGCGGCCGCGATCCGGTTATCCATACGGCGGGCGCGAATCACTCGCGAGTCGGACGTTCCCGGCTCGGCCATCTCGCGGCCGCCGACGCTATTATCGCGGCAGGTGGTCGGGCCGCGGACTCCCGGACGAATACACCCGCGTATCGCTTTGCGATACGAGAAAGAGCACTTTCGACGTCCGTTTTTCGCGTTCGTTCGACGCCGCGGGAGTTTGCAAGAATAATCCCCGTCAGGCCACGCACGCTGCTGCACCACGCCTGCTTTTCAGATCGAAACGTCGAAAACCGTTCGAGCTGGCCTTTGAGCTCTCTCACCCGACGCTCACATTCGACGTAGAAATATTGCCACGATATACATGCGGGAGAGGATGTGTATGCCGGAAAAAGAACGTAGAGTATACGCGGGCAGCAGGTAAAAGGATGGAGAGCGCGCGAGCACGAACGAGAGCGAGCTACGGTGGCGCGAGTGTAGGCCGCGAGCGAAGGTGAGAGCGAGAGAGGAGTGGAGATCGGCGGTTGTCGATCGTTGAATCGCGTCTCGCGACCCGTGTTCCAATAAATTGATTTTTAGTATAACCCCCAGTGCATCGTTGATCCGCGGAACCTCCGCATTGAACATATTGCTACATATATTCGCATCGCGAAATTCTTCCGCCTCGCGAACACTTACGCGGCAATACCGCACGTACTTATTATCCTAAACCGTGCTACGCGAAAGCACGGCGGACGAGCGTTTCGATGAGATCCACGCAAACGCTCTCTCGCCCGCCCGGCCGGCCGCCCACTCACCCACCCACCCAAAACTAACTACACTCGCTTCCCGGCCAATGTTCCTCAAGAGAGAGAGAGGGAGGAGGGTGCCGCGCGGTGGCGCTCGCGGCGCGCGGCGGCCATTTCCCGCCGTCGGTTAACCTCTCTCCGTCGCGGAACGCGCACGAGTCGACGTTGGAGCAGCGCGAGTGCGAACGAGAGGCTGGGAAGGAATCGCGCGCGGTCCGAGTGCTCGCCGAGAGCGGGCGTTCGGGCGACTCGGACCGCTGGCCTGCGATGGAACGTTCCGCGAGGACCGCGCGGAGGGTGAGTACGCCTTCCGACGGTTCGCGACGATCGCCTCGGCGGATGGATTCGCGGGCGTTCGCCGTTTCAGGCTCGGCTCCGTGGGATCGAGGGATCGAGGGATCGAGGGATCGAGGGATCGAGGGATCGAGGGATCGAGGGATCGAGGGAGAGACCGGCGAAACGCCGCGCCGCTGGTCGTCGGAGGTTCCTTGGGTGAGTAATGGGGCAAAGGTAATAAATACGACGTCTCGAGATCAAAATATCTGAAATAAAGGCACTTTATTCAAGGTCTCCTTCGACGGATACACTATGTCGGCACTCCGCACCTGCGTCTGCAAAATGAAATATCATTGTAGGTATACCCATGTTTGTCCTTGCGAGCCACCCGTCGAGGGCTTTGGTCCATCTGCAGCCTGCGGGGAGGAAGAAGAGAAGAGGGAGGGAGGGAAGGAGAGAGAGAGAAGACTGGAGAATGAAGAACGAAGAAAAAGTTTGAAGAAGAACACTAAAGATCAATATATAAAGTAAAGTGCGAGCGGAGACAAGTACGAGAATGACTACGCGAATGGAAGAAAGTAAAGGTAGATGTCGATGCATAAAGTATCCACGGAGACAAATACGCGGATGAAATGTCAAAACGAATGGTACGGATTAGGGGTAGGATAGGCGTGGGTTTAGGTTCAGATTTGGGTGTAGCGGAACGGATTGGACGACGGGTATGGTATGCAGGTGGTGTTGTGCGTGTGTTCGTCCCCCGTCGAGGGTTACGGTCCGCAGGCGGCTGGAAAAAAAAGGCGTGAGAGAAAGAAAAGAAAAGAAAACGAACAGGAAACGGATCATAACGATAAGGAGGACAGCCCAGGGGCGGACCGCCGTACCTCCAGAAAGTGTGTTGTCCCCGTCGTGGGACATATTTAAAAGCGGGGCGCGATGCGGGCCATATGTATAAATAAGAGAATAAATAAACGGAAATAAATACGCGGGTAAAACGACTAAAAAGGTACGAACGGAAATAAATACGTGGATAAGGATAAACTATAACCCTAATGACGAAAATAAATACGCGGCTGGAACTAACGTAAATAAATACGCGAATAAAATGTGAAACTAAACCCTAATGACGAAAATAAATACGCGGATAAACTAAGCGAAAATAAATACACGGATAGAATAATCAAATATAAATACGCGGATAAAAACAAAACGAAAATAAATAACCGGATAAAAGTAAAAATAAAATAATATCTGCGCTTGATGTAGCCCGTCCGCGGGGGCGAATACGCGGAGTGACTAGGGGGCCCCCGCGGATCAACGCCTGACCTCTAAATATGGGGTAGGGCTACATGTTCAATGGCCACGCTCGCTCCCCATGTGGGCTACCCCTTCCCCCTCCCCTTGACTAGATTAGGTGGGGGGGCCGACCCCCGAGCGCTGTAAAGGGGCAGCTCGGGGGCGGTCCCCGACTAGATTGGTTCGCGACGCCAGGGACTGCGGCACCGGGCCCTGAGGGATGCCGGAGACGTGCTCTACATAAATGTTCCTAGACCACGCCACCGTTTCAGAGACCAAGAGGCGTCTCATGAGGGCCGCGTACTTATTTGTGATCCGCAGTCTCCTCATGAGCTCCTCATTGGTGTAGTGCCAACCGCCCAAGGCCCCGACGAGAAACGCGCCCACCTCGACGGTGTAGCCGCGCCTCCTCAAATCATTGGCTAGTGGGGTGTATTTATTAATCTTTTCCAGGCGGGCCTCCTCCATGGCCTCGCGCCTGTTCTCGAATGGCACGGCCACATCGACGAGGAGAACGCTCTTGGCGGCCTCGTCCGTAATAACGAGGTCAGGCCTGAGCGCCGCCAAGTCCTCGCCGGCACCAGGGACGCGCCTATTAACCCTGACGTCCCCTGGGAGTCGGGTGGCCCGCGCCAGCCGCTCGAGCACGGCATCGTGCCGCTTCTGCCGCGTGGCGGCGTGAGGGCCGCAGTGGCCGAGCACATGCGGAAGGGTCTCCCTTTCATACCCGCATCGCCGACAACGCTTGTCGCCATCGCCCCAACGCCTCGCCCCGTTGAGGGGGAGGACGTCGAGGCGTGCGCGGTTTACAAAGCGCCAGTCAGCGAAGCGGGTAAACCCCCCGTCCCTCATAAAATGGTTGGACCAGGGGTGGCGGGTGGTGACCTCCGCCACCTTCCCCTGGTCCTTCTTGGCCAGCAAGGTGCCAAGGTAATGCTCGGCCACTGCGGCCCTCAGGCGCCTAATAATCTGGGGCTTTGCCCCCGGCGGGATGATGACGCGGCGGTCGCCGCTGCTGCGGCACTCTATTGATAGTTCACGCCGACCAGAATCCCACCTCCACCGCAGGGCCAGCTTCTCTCCAACCCTCCGGCAGGCTACCCGCGCTCGCGCCCAAAAGGTGGAAGGGCCCCCGGAGTCCCTCGCCAAATCACCCTCCAAACTCCCCGATAGGTAATTGGCGAGGTCCTCCTCTGAAGGCGGCCGACGGATTTTCTCGGTCACCACCTGCTCCAGCGTTGACCTCGCAATGGAAGCCACGGTCTCGTCCCGCGCGTTCAGAATTCTGAACGCGTGGGCCACAGACAGGGCGTCAGCCAGGTCAGCTAGGGGGAGCAGCCCACAGCCCCCCTTGGATGGGGGGAGGTAGACCAACTCCGCGCTAGCCCGCTGAGGCAGGTGGAGCCACTTCTTCACCGTTCGGCGGATGTTAATGTCGGCCGCCTTCAGTGGGCCCTTGGCCACCTTGGCACCCCTGAGCAAGAAGTCGAGTCGCGGCAGCAGGAAGCTGCGCACGACCTCGATCTTCTGCCAGGGGGCCAGGCGGGAGGCGTCGACCAACCGGAGGTCTTCGAGAAGGGACCCTACGGTGGAATAGGGAGTCTGGTCGACTCCCACCCCCATAGGAATGCCTAGATATTCATAGGCCTCCCCGACTCCGAGGGACCTCAGTGGCGTGGCCTGGAGAAGCAGGGCAGGGGCTCCCCCTCCAGGCGCGCCACCCACCTGCAGGGTGGCGCACTTGGAGGGGTTAAATGTGAGCCCGATACCCTTAGCCCTGCTCTCTACCGTCTCCAGCATCCCCTGCATCGCTTCGCGATTAGGGGCCAGGAGGGCCAGGTCATCGGCGTACGCCAGGACCGACACCCATCGCCCGTGCATTTCATGGCCCAACCTGGCCCCGGAGACGCCGCGTATAACCGCCTCCAGGACCAGGTTGAACAGCACGGGGCTCAGGGGGCAGCCCTGACGCACGCCGGCCTTCATCGGGATGGGCTCGGTGAGCCCACCCGCCGCACGCACCCGGGTAGTGCAGCCCGTGTACAGGCTCCTCACAATGTTTGTGAGGACACCTGGCGCGCCGACGCGTTCCAGCGCCCCATAGATCGCCGCGTGGGGGATCGAGCCGAACGCGTTCGACAGATCCAGCCACGCGACGATCAGTTGACCGCGCCTTCGGCGGACGCCGTCAATGGCTTCCTGCAGCACGTAGTTGTGTTCATAACACCCCTCGTGCGGCAGGAAGCCTTTCTGCGCCGGGGAGAGCCGGTCGTTCTTCACGGCCCACCCGGTCAAGCGGTCGGCTAATACGGCCGCAAAGAGTTTGGGAGTCACATCTCCCATCGCGAGAGGACGCCAGTTAGAGATATCATCCTCGTTGCCCTTCTTGTAAATTAAAACCGTGTTGGATGTCTTCCAGGCAGAAGGGACTGCCTCCACCCTCAGGCACGCATTGAAAACCGCGGTCAGCAACCGCGATCCCGGGTCGGCCCTCCTCAGGTCATGGTAGGTGGCTCCGTCGGGCCCCGGGGATGAGTTCTTCATCCGCCGGAGCCGACGGTCCACCTCACTCGCTGAGAAGGGAGCGACAAGGGCTTCGCTGGTTCCCTCCCGCGGTTCCCCGTACTGGAGGTTCTCCAGATCCGGCTCGTCCGCGCCGCTTCGAGGCGTGTAGAGGTTCGTGAAGTGCTGGTGAACCTCCACCAGTGGTGCAGGGCAGCGCCGGGAGGCCCCTTGCAGGACCTCCCGGACCGCACGCCTCTTGTCGGCCCGGAACAAGCGCTGGATCCGCGTCGCCTCCAGCACGTCGTCCCCCCTGCCCGGCGGGCTTTCACGCGACTGGTGCCTAGCCTCGCGTTGGGGTCCCTCCCTCGCTCCCGCGGTCCGTCCTCGCCTTCCGCCCTCGCGGGTGGCGGACACGACGCGCTCCCGCTCGCCCCCCCTCGAACGACTGAAGCGCTTAAGGTAGTTCGCGAACCGGTTCGCGAGTACCTCGAGCGCCTCACTGGTGCACACGTCGTCGGCCAGGCGGGTCAGGTCGCTGCGGTCCTCGGCGCAGTCGGCCGCCCTAGGGCCACGGTTGGCCGTCGGACGCCTTCTGCCCTCGGATCGCTCGCTGACGTCGCGCCGGTCGCCGGTGCCGCCATGTCCAGCTGTCGGCCGGTGGGGGCCGTCGGTCGCTCGGGTCTCGACAGCGCAGTGACGACGCCCCCCTCGTCGCGGCTGGGACGCTGGCCCGCGCCGCCGCCCCGCCCCGGAACTACACCCCCGGGAGGAACGGCGGGGGGGACCACCGAGCCCCCCCTCGTTCTCTATTAATGAATCTAACACAGGGTTAACCGGTGCCGCCCGTCGCCCTTGTTGACGGCCCTGCTCCCTGGGCGCCTCTCCGTCCCGCGGTGGCCCGCCCCGGGTCCCTGTAGAGAGGGGACCCGGGCCTGCCAGCTGCGCCACGCCATCGTTAGAATTTAAAGAACACTTATCTGGGCTTGCTGTATTTCTGCCCTGGTCCTGGTGCAGCTCGGCTACGTCCGCCCCGCCCGGGGGCGAACGCCTCGCAGAGGAGTCGGGGTGGGCGGCGGGCGGGGTCCCACCGCGTCGCTCGGGGGTGGCGGCTCCTCGGGGGGGAGTGGCTGGGGGGGTGCGGTCCGCTCCCTTCCCCCCGGCTCCTCTTCCTCTTCTCTCCTCTCCTCCTCGTCCTCGCCCCGCAGCGGCGGCAGCCCCGGTGCCCCGGCGCTCCTTCGTCGTCCTCGTCGTCCTCGTCGTCGTCGTCCTCGTCGCCGTCGGTGTCGTCGTCGTCGTCGGTGTCGTCGTCGTCCTCCTCTTCTCCCTCCTCGCCTCCGCTGCGGCTCCCCTCCGCACCCTCGCGGGCACGGTGCGCCACCCCTCCTCGTCGTCGTCGTCGTCCTCCTCTCCCTCGGTGCTCCCCTCCGGACTGGAGGGGAGGGTGGCGCCTCCATTGGCGCCCCTCGGCGCCTCTCCTCTCTTCTCCTCTTCCTCATCCTCCTCGGGACCCCCGCTGGGCCTCCTCGTCCTCGTCCCCTCTTCTCCGGCGGCGGCCTCCCCTGGCTCTTCCCCGACCGCCACGGCATCCTCCCGGATGGTGGGGAGCGCAGGCCGGAGGGGGGGAGTGGTCGGTCCGCTTCTCCTCCCCCCCCTCCCGACGTGCGGGGCCGCTGTCATCAACGGACTCCCGCACGTCGATACCGTGACGGTCGTCGTCGTCAGGGTGGCGGCGGGGCTGCAGGCCCCGGGGACCCCAGGGGGGGAGCGCCCCGCTCCTCCCTCGGGTGTACTGGGGCTCGCCTCCGTCCTCGTCCTCGCCGGTCTGGGCTTCGGGGTCCTCGGGGCCGGACGCGGTCCCGGGGGGGGCCAATCCTCCGGCGGCAGGGAGGTCGCCCTGGTCCTGGGCCTCAGGGTGGGGCCCCCTCCCGCCGCCGCAGCCGCCGCCGTGGTGGTCGTCGTCCCGACGGCCGCCGCCCCTCGGGTGACCTCCGCGTAAGAGACGAGCGGGGTCACCCTCCTCGGCCGCATCCTCTTCTTCTCCTCCTCCTCCTGGGTGGGGCTCCCTCTTCGGGACGGCGTCGAGGAGGGGGGCTCGCTAGTGCCCCGCCTCGCCCGGGCCCGCGTCACCATGGCGCGGGGGGCGGGGGGCGGGGTGTTCCGGGGGCCCGTCGATGGTGGTGTCCTCGGGCCCCTCGAGCCCCTCCTGTCACCCCCTCGGGTGGCCGCCGGCGAGGGGGTGGTCTTTCCCCCGACGCCGCCCGTGCTGGACCGAGGCGGGGCGGCGGCCGGCGGGGGTCCCGTCGGCGTCGTCGTCCTCGGCCTGGGTAGGGGTGGCGTCCCGCCGGACCTTCGAATAAAGCCCGCGAGGGTGCCCCTTCCGCCGCTCGCTCTGCCCGTGGAGGTGGTGGTGGCAGAGGTGGTGGTGGCGGCCCTAGCGGGCACGGCGGCGGCGCTCCTCCTAGGGGGGGGAGCCGCAGCCGCCCTTCTGGCGTTGGTGGGGGGCGCGGCCGCCGCGCCCCTCGTGACTGCGTTGGGGGGATCCTTCCCCGCAGGCAGCCGCGCCCCCTGGCGGGCGGAGGCTGTCGCGCCGGGGCCGCCCGATTCCGGCGCTCTCCTCTCCACGGTCGCCTTCGTCCTCGTCGTCGCTGTGGCGGTCCTCGTTGGTCGGGCGGGGGGGGCTGTCGCGGCGGCCATCGTCGTTGTGGCAGTTGCTGTTGTTGCCGTTGTCGTTGCCGCTGCGGGGGGGCTCAGGAGCCAGATCTCCTCGCCGTTTGGGGAGCCACTCCTCATCGTCGTCCCTGTCACTGCCCCCGGAGCCGTCCGCCCCGTCGTCGCTGTTGTCGCCGTCATCGCCGGGCCCGTCCTAGTCGTGGTGGTAGTGGTGGCGGTGGATAGTCTCGCCGCCGCCGCTGCCCCTTCTCCGGCGTCGCCCCCTTCTGTCAACCCGCGGATTCTCGTTACGTCTACCCGCGGGTTGTAATTTATATTTAAAACTATTGGTCGCTGCCCGACCGCACTCCCAGATGCACCCTCCGAGCGGCGACACGTGCCCGCGGGGTCACTCGCGATATTGCCCGGGGAGGTGGGCGGGTGGCGCGCGGCGTGCGCCTTCACCGCCTTGAGGGGGTAGGCCCCCTTGCCCTCGAAGGCGCAGCGCGCGCACCCCCACCGCACCTTCGTCCCCGGGTGGTGCTTTTTAAAGTGTTTTATCAGTTCGGCGTGCCCCACGAACACGTGGGCGCCCCGGTACCCCGCTGTCCGGTCGCAGCGGAAGCACCAGGGGCACCTCATCTCCCCCTCCCCGTACGGGAATTTTAACAGCACCTCATTATCGTTTATAATTTGCACGGCCGCGCTCTCGGGGGTGGCGAGGGTCTCCATCTCTACTTATTCGCGATAAACCGTGACAGGCGTGAACGAACAACGCACACGACTCTAACGCCTGTCGTTTGAATTTGGCAAAACACCGGCGGCGCCGTCGACGAGGGACGGTCGCCGTTCGAAAACGACCGGTCGCGCAACCGCCAACCGCCGGTTGCGGGAGGACACCGGTTTTCGCCTTGCCGAAGGGGAGCAAAAGGGCTTTCCCTTGGCAGCGCGAGAGCCGGGCCTTTATTCCCGCACTCGGGGACTAGCAAGTCTACAGCCCGTGGACGGGTCCGGCGGTGTTACTGGCCGATCCGTGGTCAATAAGGACGAACGGATCGACGTGCGCAACGCCGTCGGCTGACCGGCTACGGGTTTTTAGCAAATAGGAAACGAACGCGGACGCGGAAAGCTACTGAGGACGTATGCGCTTGCCCTCGCAACGTGCAGGGGACTCGGGAAAATTCCAGGAAGAAATTCCTTTGTCTCCTGCACTTTGTAACGGATTTGTACGCAACACTAAGATGGCGGCGCAACGGCCGGTTTCGCCTGTCGCCCGTTCCGAGAAGCGGCAATGGCGACAGGGGCACTTCGCGGAATCACACTCACTACGCGCACCGTGAATCTACACTCGCGCCACCACTCGCCACTTCCCCTCGCGCGCGGCCACGGGGCTGGGGAGAGCCCGTCACTCGGTCACTGTCACTCACGGCGAACACTTCAAGCACACCCGGGAGTGAATTTATCCGAAATTCCGCGACAGCCACACTCGCGGAATAAATACACGGCTCGCACTCGTTCGGATAATAAATTACGCGACACGCGCTCTCCACACTGAATCTAACGCGGCTGGCACACTCGGAGAGGAAAAACGGTTAAAATACGCGGCGCGGACTTTCGCACGGAGTGCGGTCGACGGCGTCGGATCGAAGTGTAGTATACTTTGTTGCGGTACGGTCCGTGACGCAGACCGTGTAAAAGGTGTTACAATGTTGTGGAACCGGCTTATGCAGGCCGCGCCTCGCTGTACTGCAGTGCAAGGACGACCCGTCGCGTGCGAGGAGCGAGCTCCCGATCGACGCCGGTTCCAAAAATCCGTTCACTATCTGACCCTCGGGTGGAGGGCGTATCAGATATTAAGCTGATAAGAACAGATACTACACTTTGATCTTAGCCATGGGCCGAGAAGCGATGCCTTTCCACTCCCAAGACCGCCTCCTTGTGCGAGGGAACGCTCCCAAACTCTTGCGGGTTCGGCCTCGGCGGGGCGGCCGCCTGGCGGCGGACCGGCGCACCGACCGCGCCGGCCGGGCCTCGCTCCCTCCGCCGCGCCGTCCCCTGGCCCCCGTGCTGCCGTGCCGCCGTGCCTGGGCGCGGGAAGCGGGCCGCGCGAGAGAGGACTTGACTTGACTTGGCGAAAAATCGGCGAAAAGAGCGTCTTCCTCCGCGGCGGCGGGCGCGCACGGTGAGAGATGGGGATTTTATCGCGATTCGTACGTTTGCATAATTGCGCGTAGCGATGACGGTATGTATAGAAATTGTGTACGGAAAATTTGATGATTCGATAATGATGACGATTCGGCGACACCCCTTTCCCTGATCAAACACCCCCATACGCGATTGTGCGTTATACGAATTGTGGTAGAATTTTGATTTCTTGCTGTGCGACGCGTTACTTGCGATTCGATGAGACAGTGATCGTATTGTCCTATTCCTACTCAGCGCCAAAAGTTATCTCTCAAACGTGATACAACGAATAGCGACGGGCGAGCATGGAAGCTTTCGCAGTTTCGGTAGCGGGTTCGAGTCTCGCAGCCGGCAAATTTTTTTCCTGCGCTTCGCATCGCCTTTATGCGACGAATATCGTGATCTTTCCTTTTTTCACTGCGATTTATTACGTCATACGCATATTATACGGATTGCTTTTCTTGCGCGATAATCGAAAGACGGGTGGCTTGTTCGCCGAATCTTCCGTCGACCCACTTTCGTTTTTTTAAACGTTTACGGCCATTTTACGGACTAAACGCTTTATTGATTCCAAAAATCTGAAGTTGTTTAAGAAAAACGTTCGTGCGTTGAAATCTCGTTGAAAAAAGTGCGTTCCGGTCGATGGAGCATGTTTTGATTAAAGATACGATTTTTTAAAAAGATACGCGCGATTTTGTATATTCGCTTCGAGACCCGGCATTTTGTGCGCGCCAACCTAAGATTTTGATCGAATCATTTTGCGAATGATACAAATGCGATAACGTGGATAACGATTGAGAATGTTTCTGATATAATACTTTGAGCGTAAACGTATGCATGGGTACTTACCGGTATACGAGTTCGATGACGTTGCTGCACATTTCGTCGGATCCAAAAAGATTTACCATCGTTTTTCCCTCTCCCTTTTGCACGCGCATCGATGCTTCCGAGCGAATGACCCGCTCGTCGCTGGTGCCCGGCGATGCAAAGACCGACGCGGCTGTGCGATTCGAGCGAGTCGCGATGATCGAGAGACTCTTTACCACCATCGTTTTTCTCGCGACAATGCCAAGAAACCGAAGCACCGCGGTAAACGTCGACGAGTTGAGCGCCGGCACCTCGGTCTCGAACTACCGCTCTCCTACTGCTGATTCTGCCGCTATTTCACCGCGTCTATCCCGCCCGAATACCGGCCTCGTTCGTTTGCTCGCTTCCAAACGATGCGTGGCTCCATGAAATATTTAAAACCTTGCGCATTTTCGTAAAATGGTATACTTTGATCGAGTGTTACTTTGAACGACGCTGTTGCCGCATTGGGCACACGGTGAGAAATGTCCGAACGAGCACTCGCCATAAGTTTCATTGCTCTTCCATGGAAAACTAGACCACCACGGGTAACGCGAGCTGGTCGGATAACCGTGAAACATCCGATGAACGAATGCTCGCTCGGGCCAAAATTAATTGGAACGCTATAAAAGTAGGAAAGCGGTCGCTCGGGGACCCGTGAGACCGACACTCGGTGCATTCGGATAATTACGCCTATGTCGGTTCGTGTTCCACGTGCATGACGTGTTGTTTCGCGTCGACACGTTCGCCGTCGCGCCGATTTTGTTCGATTCGTGCAAAGAGAGCCGAAATAAATTATTCGATACACCATGCGCTGCTCTCGACTCGGGCTCCACCGCCACGCGTGCATCTCTCTCTCGACCAAAATAGAATGTATCGCAAACGTATCGGTTGTGTCCGAACAACGTGCACCGTGCATGCGACGTTGTTGCATTCCGCATCGCGATATCGTTGTATTCCGGGAACCATCGCCTTCGCTGCCCCGTTTATCGCTGCGCGTGCCGCTGCTTTCGTTCGGAAACATGAAACTGTTGGGGGTTTCGTACCGATGACCAAACTTTTCTTCTCCTTCGTTGCTCGCGCGAAATGCTCTTTCGCTTTCCCTGCTGCCGGTGTCGCGCGCAAAATCTTGCGCGGTGCGAGAGAGATAAATCCTACGAAACGATCCACGTCGGGTTGGAGTCTGCATGGATATATGAATCCTCGCTGTTTCTCTGACCGCATCGATCGGTCGCGAACGGGAGTTCGACCATCGACCGCGACGTCTCGTTATGGACTCGTCTCGCGAATTATACTTCGCAGAAATATCGGCTGCTGGTCGCGTTGTTCGCGCGTCACCCCGTGTTCGTCGTGTACGACGCGCCACGAATACCTCCAGCGGCGTGTCCGACGGTGTATTCGATCCGATTATTTGGCTGGCATCCTTTTCGCGACACGCTAGAATTGCGTTGGAACGTAGAGATGCGCGTGGAATTTTCAAGATTGGATTGCCGATCGGACCGTTGCTACATTCTTCGGGAAGACATCCCCCGCATGGTCTTCGTTATCGCAAGGTGGTGCTGGTGCGAGTTGAAAATTTCCATCGCGTTTCTTATGATCCGTCCTTGCTCTTCCTACTCCGCGTTCGCCCGAATCGCGTAGCCTGCGCTCGTGCCAAAAACGCCTTTTTAGTTCTGCGATGACTGCCCTTTTTTTTATACGGTTGCGTGAATGCCGTTCTTCCGATTTCCTCAAACTTGGTTATCAGTTCGCCCGATAGATTCGTTGCGAGACTGCGTACGATAGCTCTCCGATCGTTTTTAAACTCTGTTCTTACGAGGACGAAGCGAGTTGATTTTTTTTTAAATTGCCAACCGCATCGTGGTAATTCATCGCCCCGCGAATAATAATGTTTGTTTTCCATTGAGCTTCTAAATCCGTATCGGTTTGGTACTCTCGTCGGCCATTTTTCTGATATTCCTTCGACGCTCTCTCTCTACGTTTAACCGATCAACGGTTTATGGTGGGATGACGATGCGACGCGGTACGATTCCAGCGCCAACTCCCGCCTCCTCCTGCTCCTCCTGCTCCTCTTATTTCGAACGTCCGGCTCGGCGATTTTTCAAAAGCTTGCAAGAGTCGTCGTTTGCGTCTTCTCCAACGCGTGTTCGACGATTCGTGTGGAATCGTACCCCGAGACTTGTAACGGAGACGTGTCGATCGACGAGCTGACGCATCTGTCGACTGGCGCTTGCACGGTGCGCGAGACGCGATACGGGGGTAGCAAAGTCGATGGTTCGGATACTTCGAGTGAAAGCGTTTTGCGAAACGTGTCTGAAGGAGCTACCGATTCGAGTGGAATAAATGTAAACAAAAATTCGAGCGAATGTGTCGTCGTCGCTTTCCATTGCTCGTCGTGCTGTAATAGTACGGCGCGTCCGACGAGCGTGCGTACCTTGTACGCGATTAAGAATAAAATTATTTCGATACGCTTCGCGGTGCTTCCGCTTCCCCATGGCGTTGTCGCGACGACGATGATGGTATTCGACGTTTCTACAATGTGTTTTAACCAAATTCCGAGGCCGATCACCGGTAACTCGCGCGGTATGTTCTTCTAGTCGGTAAAATTGACCGATGCGGGTACGAGGGAAAAGGAAAAAGAGCTGTTCTCGGATTGAACCTCGCGCGAATCTTCGGAAAATTCCAAAGGGGTGGACCTCCTCCTTGACCGAGTCGCGTGACTGAGTTCGCGTTGATGATCCTGCATTTAAAAATATTTTCCTTTCTCTCTTCGCTGTAATCTTCGAGTATCTGCCCGATACTTCCGTCGTATGTTAAACTCGCGACAAAGCTGTATCCCGCACGGAGGATCGTGAAAAATTTGTTCGGCGTGGAAAAAGAAATCGAAGCTTACCGAATCAACCTAGTTTTCCGCAACGCCGTGGTTCACCGAAGAGGCGTAGTTTATCGTGTCGGCGGTAAAGTAACGTGCGAATCGATGTACTCTTTCTCGTGCCTTCCACGTCTTCGCGGAAATCCTACCCTCCGGCACGTGTGCGCGCACTCTGCCGATTGAAACCTGAAAAGCCGGACATTCGAAATTATAATATTCGCGATGCATCGGCCAAGTGCTTGACCGAAAGTTAAGAAATCTCCCCCCCCCCCTCTCTCTCTCTTTTTGTTAGAGTTTCGAGGAGGAAACAATCAATGCGCATACTATACTAATTACCCCTTACTTTTCTATATGTACGACTCGAATCAACTTTCGAATAACGTTATATTCGAGTTTTCGCTCTCAAACTTATTTCGACCGGATCGTTCGAATGAATCTAGAATCGTCGAGTGACCCCCCCCACTGCCGATCGGATCTACTTTTAATATTCTTCATTATTATGTAGAGCTACGGAAAAATCAGAGACCGAGTATTGTCGGACCGTGTAAATTTCATCGATATTCGTCGATCGTCGTATCGACGGCATCTATTCGTCCTTCGTCGCTTGTAAGCAAAAGTTTCCTTCGATCTATTTACTGTGCGCGACCCAAACAGCGAGTTAATCCCTTTTCCCTTCGCGCTCCTTCCCATCGTATAGAACGGATGAATATGTATCTCGCGAGCGTACCAGAGAAATTTACGGCACGAAATATCCGTCGTACCAACGACGAAAACTAATGTCGGTTACGATGCGCCAACGCTGTATGTTATTAGTCAGCCTTGAATTTTGCGAATGTTACGATGCGATGCTCTTATAATCGAAAGGTGCGAAAAATCAGGCGTGAATAAACCGTGTTTCGATGGAAAGACGACAAAGGGCTAAATAATTTCTTCCAACATTAGGAAATGACATCTACCATAGGAATATAGTCGAGACCGTGGAGCGTTTTCTTCTCCGCATCTCAGAGTTCCGCCCCTCTGGTCGTCTTCTCGTCTTGCGTTGAAAAATCTGTTGTTCGTGGACCCTTCCAAGTTTCGTCCCACCGGGTCATCTCCCTGGCGAATTATTATTGTTTTTCGTAAACGTTCGAGGTCTCTCGAGCCTACATGTACGTGTGTTTCTGAGCTCGAACATGCTCAGAGGCACGTACCGTTATAAAATATTATTAGTCGAAACTGTGATAAGGAACATTGAGGCATTGTTGCGTTAAAAGACTGGCCAGAAGCCAAAAAATTGTAAGCATCGAAAGGTTTTGTTAATAAATTTCATCGTTTCATTCGTATTTGTATCGTTTCACTGGTTATTTATACCAAAATGTCTACTTTAGGTTTCCGAAGACTTTTAGAGTGAAAAAGAAATTATTTAAAAAACAAACGTTTAACATTTGTAATTTGCAACGGTGTTCTTTCTTTTCCTCGAGCCATTACATATTATCGCTCTTTGCGATGAAGTGTAACGAGAAAATACGTGAGATGATTAATGGTCGTGTAAAAATTTGTTTTACAATCGTATACACGAGATAGCACGCTTGGGTGCAAAGAACACGACTTCTTCGTTGCAAGATTTCGAAGCAATTTTCCAGACATTTATTGGCGTTTGTAATCGCTTTATTTGCGATAAAAAAAATCCTAAATGGTTCCTACACAATACGATACACTGACTGTATATTTTGCGGCATCGATGTTACTTTTACGAGAAAAAAAAAAAGTAGTTACGCGACTCGATTAACGTATTCAAATCTATTTTAAACTTACCCTTGTTCTCGCGCATCGACGGGCAGTAGTAGTTGCTTTCTCATTAATAATCTTCGCTATCGAGAACAAACCTGTATTGCAGCCTTGGATCGCGCTCCTTGAAATAAAAATCATGCTCGCGATTACTATCTGCAGCACTTTATCCAACCGCACTCTTCGGCAGCTTGCTAGGAATTGGCTCGCGCGCACGTCGATCTAGTGCGGAGGCATCGGTCTAATAGGCACCTTGTTTATCGACGGGCCAATTTCAATTTTCGTATCGCGGCGGGTACCTGGTTTTATGAACGATGCAACCAAATATATCGATGCGTATTACACCAGCCATGACTATAACTTTCTGCGCAGTATGCGCTCCATTTGCGGTATAGCAGTGTGTACCAGCAAATTGATGACAGCGCAATTCTAAGCAGCGCGCGTGGCCCGGCATGTTGAATGTGATTTGCACCGTTCCTGTAGCGCTGATATATCCTTCTATTCTGCACCGATAATGCATATGACGGCGTCCTCCGATCGGGGGACGAAATTAACGCGTTGTATGTGTAGGTCTATTCTATATGGCGACTGTGGCCGGTGTTTAAGAAATTGTCGTTACATCTCAAAACAATCTTTTGTGTGTTCTTTCATTGCTTGCTTTTACTCTTCCTTTAAAATATCACGCTTCGTTTCTACCTGTAGTTAAAGGGAAACATTTTGAGCGAACAAATATTCGGATAAATTTTGTGTTTGCATAAGTCTTTCTCGTTAATTACGAGGAGTCGAGTGCACGGATTAAAATCTCGTTATTATCTCGATGATTCGGCGAATGATTGATTTGATTTAATTCAATATATTATGGTATACTAAGGCAGCCTCGAACTTTGCAACGTCGAATGTCATCTGCATTTCGAGCAAACGGATGATGGTGTGCATGCGCGGTGCATACGGCAACACTACGCGGATAGTGAGTAGTTTTACGCGTTGTGTCTGTATAAGCTTAAGGTCAAAAAATTAACGATAATATTACATACACGCATACACCAATTTGTCGGAGCTTGGAATTATTCCTATTTACTTATAAAGAAACGTTTAGGTGTCGGTTCTTACATCGGTCGTTCTCTTAGGCAACAAATTGTTACGTTCGTCATTCTACGTCATTCGAAGAAATGCGCGTCTGTCTCTAATCACACGTTTCAGGAAATATGTTACTGACGCTCGAAAAGTTCGTCGCTATTAATTCTGAATTTTTTTACGCAAAGCGGGGAGAAATATTGCAAGAATTAGAACGTACTTGGTACTTTGAAGAATAAAGATCGCGGTGAAAATCAGAGTGCAATGTTGTGACAAGGCTTGTATGGTACGTATTGGATATCTTTATAATGTTGAAAGGTTAAATAAGGATTCGTTTCCTATTTGGATGTACGTTATTTTCTACGTACAATAATTATGATTTAGGTTAGAACTTATATGTGCGTTACACGATTCTCCTGTGCACGTTCTTGCAGATCGATCTGTATAATTCGTTTTGACGATGAGTGATAATTGCATCGATACAAAAATGCTTGACAGCGAATCGGAAACCAAAGAAGCTGAACGAGGGAAAGCTTATTTGAAGACGTCGGACGAGAAAAATACCTTGGAAAATTCAATGGCGAGCTTAGCGACGGAGAGTCATCTGCAAAGCCTTGGTTTCGTCGTAACTAACGGAAGGCCTAGATTTAAAGTCGAAAATGTTGCGGACGAGTCGAGTAGTATGCCACCGTCTGACTTCAGCATGGTGGATGAAGATGATACCTTGTCGTTTGTGGTATTAGGGAAGGATTCTTTGGATTCGATTCATGCGATGACGTTAGCCTCCTATGTGGATATACAACGGAAAACTATGTCCGTAGTGCGTATGGCGGATCGTCAAAATATTATCTCTATCGTATAAGACGAATTATTACCGTGAGAAATATATTGATAACGAGAAACGTATCGTACCTAACGAATATTTAATCTTCTCCGCAGGACTATGATTCTATGATATCGCCGCTCAGCTCGACCGAAATGCATCGAAAGTTAGTGGAGCTTTTGCAAGAAAATACGAAATTTAAAGAAACGCTGAAACAAAACAATATGGCGATGAAGCAACAATTCAATATGCTCGCGGCGTGGCAAGAAGAGGTTCTAAAGGTTCATCAAAATCATAAGCAGAAATTTGCAGAAACGCGAGAATTGATCAATCGTTTTAAGAAGGAAAACGCGGAACTAAGGAGTGAACTGTATTCTTATCGAACGAATAACTCGGTAAACGTGTGTGAGGTATCTCGTGCTTGTACAGTTCGTTTGTCGTTTCCTTTATTTGAATATACATCTGTTTTCAGGAAAGTGATGTACCGAAACCCTCCGACGTGTCCATGCTTGTAACGGAACTTGCCAGGTGCTTCGGAAAACGACAAAGTCTTAAGATAAAAGATGTGGAAGTAGCGGATGATAGTGATAATGACTTGCGCGAAATGCATACTTCGATCGATAAAAAAAATGATGGGTCGTGCTTCCAATGTAATTTAAAAGCTGAAGAGATCGATAAGCTAAAAAACATTAACAAAGTATTGGAAGAACAGCTGCGATGCGTAAGCTGATATTTATCCTTTTGTTATTTTACCTTTGCGTCAAATTCATGTATAGACTTTTTATAACTCGTATAACTTCGTATAAACGTTATTATTTAGTGCAAGTTTTAATTCCAGACGTTAACGCCGATTGAACTTCCTAATGAAAGCGCTATTGATCCTTTGAATGCGAATCGTCGGCAATATATTCAAAATGTAAAAAGGTACAATAAAGAAGTGGAGATGCTGTCCGATTGTTTTGCTATGCAACTGAATCGCTTGACGTGTATACAAGGATACGTAGAAGAAATTACAAATTTATTGGAGACGTTGGATATGTATCGCGAGACATCGGAGAATAATAGAAAGATGGAAGCGAGTTGTATGGATATTACAGACTTGAGGCAAAAATTATCTGTGCGTTACAAAGATCTCCTCCAGGAACAATTGAAATTGATCGACGACAGACAAAACTTATTTAAAGCTCAAAAAGACTTTCAAAAAATTGTTTTCGATTATAATGCTGTTCTGTGTGAGCTGGAAATAACGATGGAGGAAAATTCGAAGCTTACCGCGATAAAAAATAATATTGCGCGCGAAAGCTGTCAGAAAATAGCGGAATTGGAAAAGAATAATGTCGAGAACAAGCAAACTTTGGAAGAACGAAAAAAAGTGCTCGATGACGAAAAAGAGTGCCTGGAAGAAGAAAAACGATCGCTCGAACATAAAAAAAAATCTCTCGATACGGAGCGTAAGAATTTGTTAAGTGAAAAGGAACTCGTTCAGCGAGAGAGAGTGGCGTTGAACGAAGAAAAAACGTCTCTCGATCAACAGAGTCAACTGTACGAAAATTATGAAAGAGTTTTGCACGAAGAAAACAAAAGATTAGAGGCGCGTAATAAGGAGCTGCTTATTGAAAGAAATTTGTTGCGCGAGCAATTACAAAAAATAGAACTAGAAAATAGGACGCTCCAGGAGGAAGTAAAGAAATATGTAAGTTTTCATGGTACAAATAAACTCGATAAAACCAAAATAATTTGCATAGATATTATTTCCAAATTCTCATTATCGTTGCAAGATTATTACCGAACGATGTTGAAATATATACACATTTTTCCGTTTGTAAGCGATAAAAGTATTAAGTACTTAAAAATTTGTATAATCGTCTTATAGGAAGAAAACACTAACTTGCTTACCATGCAATTGAATATGTACGAAGAAGACTTTAAACAAGAGAGGAAAGTCAAGGAATCCCTTTTGGAAGATTCGAAAAAGGTGGACATGGATCTACAGAAACAAATAAAATTCAATCAAGAATTACAACGTGAAGTCTCTAGCTTACAAGGAACCTTGCGTGGTCAAGATTCGCAGGTAATCGAATCCGGAGAACTTCCTTGAACGTTTGCTTATTGGCCTTATCTATAATATTATTTATTATTACACTTTCTTTTACCGCGTTGAATAGTAGAAACATTTGTCGTGCCATATAATATTCACTTTGTATTTCTTACAGACAAGTTCACAGACAAGACAGTTACAGACGAGAATACCAGTCAAGTATACATGCCCAAATTGCGAATGTAAGTTTTCGGATTACTCGAGCCTATCGAATCACGTAGCGAGATGCCTTAACATTGATTGAGATTAAGATACCGAGTTGGTTCTTAATGTCTGGAAGTAGTCTAGTCTACGAATAAAAGAAAAATTTTAAACGTGACTTTGCGTACGAACGTGATCGGCTAATTTGTGATTATTCGTTATAGAACCGAGGGCAAAAGAACCTCTACATTTATAATTAGTTGGATCTCCGAATAGGATATGTTATTATGGTGCACGCCGTTTATTAGTGTCACGGATAATATTATAATTCGAATGTTACTTCCATCTTCGTGTAGAATGGGTGGGGCATATACCACTACTATTTGAAAAGATAACGTTTATGGTAATTATATCTTTGAGTTATGTCACCACTTTTTATTAAGAATTCTTTCCGAGCGCAGACTATGAATTACCGTATAAATGATAAAACAGTTGCGTTTTTAATCGATCGATACGACCGTACGATCGAAGCATTATGAGGGTTCTGATAGTTTTATACTAGAAAGATATATGTATGTGCTAGAATTTTAAAAAAAGTCTTACATCTTATTTTTGTATGGAATCCAGCATTTGTAGCAACGATTGAAAATTGTATCGAACGTAGCGTGTTCCTAAACTTTGAATTCCGTTCTGATCGCATTAAGCAGTGTGCACTGTAATTGTATACAGATTACTTAAATATAATTGAGTATTTTTAAGCCACTTGCGTTGTGATCAGTTACCAAATCCCATAGCTTTACATAACGATACAATTATTACTTCTGATATAATTAATAACAATTTGTAATGTAAGTTTTAATGTTTTATTTATTCCGATCGAGGAAAGTTTATTTTGTCTTATTGACGAATTACTTACGATGTTACGAGTTATGATACGTTAGATATAGAAGAATTCGCTCTTAGTAGCCTTTGTAAATAATTATCTTACTTTACATAAAACTTACTAAATCGTAAATATTTTTTTAGATAGCCATGAATATTTAATTACTTTACTTTAATATCTTCAATCGAAATAAAGTTATATCGTAGATTTAAGATTTTCTTATGTTTTATAATGCTTGCAATAATATACGGGTTTGACACAATAATGTTAAAATGTTATTAATCGATGTTGTAAGAAAAATGACGTTTCTTCATTAGAATGATAAATAGCAACATAAACAGATGTAAATACTGAATTCTACTGTCACAAATTAGTAAATAAAATAATCCGGACATCCGAGATTTTGTGTTCTATGTTTCTGCAATACCGATCATGTAAAAAATTAGACGTTTCATTATGCCCTCTACGATTTAGAGTGGTGAATTTAGGAATTAAATCGAGTCCAACTTCAGTGTTGAGCGATTCTACAACCGTCGCCGTAGCAACCAGGAAATTTCAAAACAAGTACGCCACACTCTGCAACCGTGTTTCTCGTGCATTCTTGTTTTTCATTAAAAACACCATGAGAGCACATCCATCGTGGGTTGACAGAGTGCAAGATAAAACCGAAGCGTGGTAAAGACTTGCATTTATTCGCAATTAGAAATGAACGAATTTTAAGTGGGCACTTTACACCCGTAATAAGCAATGTACATTAGAATATATACCAATTTTGCATATTACGCGCATTTCACGAGTGTATACAAAAAAATGAATTAACAAATAAAGAAAATATTTTGCGCACATTTTATATCGATTATTTAATTACCAACATATCTTTACAGCATATACGATTTATGTTTCAATCCGGATGGTACACAATTGGTAGTCGCTGCTGGACATCAAGTACTTGTATATGAAACAAATGATGGTGCCTTGGTGCAACCCTTGAAAGGTAAAGACATTAGAATATCGATTGTTTAAAGTGCACGTGTTCGGAATCTAATTAAATTGTACAATGCTATAATTATTTAGGACACAAGGACACAGTTTACTGTGTGTGTTATGCAAAGGATGGAAAGAAATTTGCATCGGGAAGCGCGGATAAAAGTGTCATCATATGGACATCAAAGCTAGAAGGAATTCTTAAATATTCGTGAGCTTCAGAAATTTGATCGACGTAGCGGTTTGCCCTTTCCGTTTTAACAATTTCATTATTTAGGCATAATGAAGCTGTTCAAGCCATGGAATTTAATCCGGTATCGCATCAATTGCTTAGCTGTGCCCTTTCTGGTATTGCCTTTTGTTCCCCCGAACAAAAGGCCATACAGAAACATAAATTTGCTGGAAGAGTCATTTGCTGTGCGTGGACAAAGGATGGCCAGTATTCAGCTATTGGTTTAGCTGCTGGATACGTGTCCATAAGAAACAAAGTAACTTAATAAATATCATTGAACTACATTCTTTTCTACTGTGTATCAAGTAATGATTGATCTTAGACTTAAAAAATCCTAGGATATCATTGATTATTGAAAGTTTTCAAACATCCCTTTCTATTATCAATATTTTAGAATGGTGAGGAGAAGATACGCATTGAGAGGCAAAATGGCGTACCCATTTGGAATTTATCATGGAACCCGTCACGGTATTATTCTTTAAATATAGTACCATTATTTATTTCTGGTACAACACACTATTGGAAATGCGTACATAAAAAATATCACGATATAACATTAATGACAGGGATGACACTGCCGATATACTTTGTATTGCGGAGTGGAATGGGACAATGTCCTTCTACACCATTGAAGGAGAGTCGATCGGAAAGGATAGAAACTTAAATTTCATACCATTAAAAGTTACTCATTTTCCAGAGGGACAATACATTCTTGTTTCGGGTAGTAATAAACAATGTCTACTGATGACTCATGATGGCATACAGCTTGCTACCATTGGTAGTCCGTTCCCTTCGTGGGTTTGGAGTTGCGCCGTACATCCAGCTTCTTCGCACGTTGTAAGGGAATTATATTAATTATCTTTTTTGTACAAGATATTCGCTGATAGGATTGTTAATTTTCAAAATAATGACTAATTTCGACTCGAGAATATAACATTTTGTTTATTAGGCTCTTGGTTGTCAAGACGGTACTATAACGTACATGCAAATAACTTGGAATGTGGTGCATGGTTTATATGGAGATAGATATGCATATAGAAAAAACATGACGGATGTTATAATACATCATTTGGTTACGAATCAAAAAGTTCGGATCAAGTGCAAAGATTTAGTAAGTGCATATTTAAAGTATAGACTGCGAATTTCCCTTTATATTTGATGATTGTAGATTTGATTTTAGGTATGCAGAATAGCGATATATCGCGGTAAACTAGCTGTGCAGTTACCGGAGAGGGTAATAATTTATGAACCTTCTAGCAGCGCAGAGGGGATGCATTACCGCGTGTGCGAGAAACTTAATCAGCCATTAAACTGTAATTTATTGGTGGTTACTGCTAATAATTTGGTTCTTTGCCTAGAAAGACGTTTACAAAGCCTCTCCTTTACCGGTGTCGTGGAGAGGGAATGGATCTTAGATGAAATAATTACGTATATAAAAGTAATAGGAGGACCGGTAGGTCGCGAATGTTTAATAGTTGGTCAGTATACAAGTATTTGTGTTACATACATTTTGCGGAATCTTACTAAAGAAACAATTAACCTTAGGCTTGAAAAGTGGACACGTGATGAAAATATATCTCGACAATCCATTTCCTGCTAATATTACAAAGATCGAGGGCTCTGTAATATGCTTGGATGTTAGTTCTTTGAAAGAAAAAATGGCGGTGGTTAGCGATACGGGAACACTTTCGGTTTTTGATTTATATACGGAAGAAAAATTGCAAGAATTTCAGGATGTGACCAGTGTAGCATTCAATACTGCGTTTGAGGATATTATGTGTCTTACTGGTAATAATTATCTGGCCATTAAGGTAGCAAATTTCTGCGAATATCGGCAGCAGTTTTCGGGATATGTAGTAGGACATAACGGTTCCAAGCTATACTGCTTAAACGGGTCGTCTATTATAATACTGGAAGTAAGTAAACCGTCTGCTTTTTCTGTAGAAATATGTCCTTGTAATTAATCCCTATCTTCTTTGTAGGTGCCTCTATCTCTATTCATGTATCAATATTTGGACATTGGTCTCTTTGATCATGCTCACAATATAGCATGTTTGGGTGTAGCCGAATCAGACTGGCTCGCTCTAGGTACAGCGGCGTTGGACAACTTAGAGCTGAATATCGCGTACTCTGCTTTTGCTCGAATAAAAATGCTACGTTATATAGAAATTGTATGCGAGGTGGAGGAAAAGCAGAAGTCCGGTGAATGGGGAAGAGAAGCTTGCATGGCTATGGCTGCGGCTGCGATGGGAAGGCTTAAGGATGCGGCACGATTATTTCAAAAAGCCGGTTTACAACAATGCGCTTTGGATATGTATTCTGATTTGCGTATGTTTGATATTGCACAAGAATTTATAGCCACTGGCAATGCACAGGTTAGCACTTCTTTCTGTAACGCATATCTGGAGGGAAAAATAGACTGCGACAACGATCGGTGAAATTAAATAAATTGCACAGTCGTATGGTTACAGGACCGTACTATTCTATTACGTCGTAGAGCAGAATGGGCAAAAAGTTTGGGAGAGCCACGTGCTGCAGCTGAAATGTTTCTCTCTGCCGGTGACATTAATCGAACCATCAACATCGTTGCCGAATATGGTTGGATCGATATGCTCATCAAAGTGGGCAGGCAGTTGGATAAAGCTGACAGAGATAACTTGTCCATGATCGCTAAGAAGTTAAAGGAACTTGGCGCCATGCACGGCGCGGCGGAAATCTTTAGCCGTCTGGGTGACGATCCCGACGTAGCGGATGTACTCGTGGATGCACAAGCATGGCCAGAGGCATTTGAGCTCGCAGAAAGGAATCCCAAGCTTAAATCGAGAATATACGGACCATATGCACGATGGTTAGCTGAAACGGGACGTTTTTCAGAGGCTCAAGAAGGTGATAATTATTAGACTTTCGATTAGAAAAAGTTACCTTACTCGTATTTGACAATATACACGCATATTTTAGCATTTCAAATGGCCGGTCAACCCGAAGAATCCATAGTCGTGCTTTCGATGCTGGCTGACAACGCTATAGTGGAAAAAAGACATCGCGATGCATCTTACTTTTACTGGCTTCTTGCTCAACTTAGTTTGAATCTATCGAAAAGCCTTAAGGAGATAAAGACAATGTTTCTAGACTATTACGATAAGGCCGACATTTATTACGCGTATCACGAAGTATTCAAATACCTGGTGAGAGAGGATTTTACTGTCGGCTACTAGAAGATTTTTCTTCTTTTCCTCAACAGCGCTCTTTGTATAGCCCATTAAATTGTAGGAAGAACCATTTACATCTTTGATGCCAGATGCACTGTTCAATATCTCAAGATTTTTGCTCACGAAAATTCAAAATGTTCAACTGCAAGGTGTATCAAAATTTACAATAATGTACACGCTTGTGAAACAAGCGCGCATACTAGGTGCCAATAAACTGGTCATGCAGTTGCTCGAAAAATTACGTGACATGAAAATACCTGAGAGTCATAGAGCCCAAGTCGAGACGTCGTCTTTAGCCGCCAAAGCATATCCGTACAGAGATCCGGAGGAATTGCTACCACTGTGCTACAGGTGTTCGACGTTCAATCCGCTCTTACCGACAAACGGCACCGGAGGAAGTTGCACTCAGTGTGGCCTAACGTTCCAGTACTCGTTCGTTATGTTTGGTAAACATCAAGACCGTGCATGCATTACTTGTAAAATTGATTACCCTAACATTAACGTGACCAATTCCACACAGAAATATTACCGTTGGTAGAGTTTGTCTTAGAGGAGAATATCACAGACGAGGAAGCTGAAAAATTGATTGAAGAACCCTTGCCGTCCACCGAAAACTCCGCTATGGAAGATCAATTGAGTATTTCGGCAAATGAAGTTGATCTTTTCACGGCTCGCTTAATGAAATACGATGTAAAGCCTTTTATCGATTTGTGCCTACATCGAACGGTTTGTCGCAAAAGTATTATATGGTACGTACCTCTTGCAGGGAAAATCCAGTAGTTCTACGATAACAGTAGGGCGTGGTTTATTGAAAAGTATGGATCCATCGACGGTATTGATTATTAAATGGCCAAAGCCGTTTAAAACAAGATATTTTAGAAACCTTTTGCCGGATCTTCAAGTTACCTCGTGTAGATCTTGTTTAAAGGTAGTACCAAACTGAAGAATTGGAACTTAAATTATAAAAGATGTTATGCATAATCATGTCATTTATAAATCGTAATGTTATTTTTCTATTTCAGTTATTTCATTCGGATGACTATGAACTAGCACTTTTGAGATATGGACATTGTCCCTTTTGCAGAGCTTCGAGTCATGCAACAAATTAACTATCTTTAGCACCCGGATCGCGGTACACGAATATTAAATTATATAATTAGGAATGTGTGTATAATGCAGTGATATTGTTCGAACAAATTATTTAATTCCGTCCAATTGTACCATATTTTGAATAATTCTGTGATTTCTTGCGACACATCACAGGTAAAACCTGTGATAAATTTTATATATTATGTTACCTTGTATAAAACCAACTTTTCCCATGCGGAACACTATCAAATAAATTGGGAATATTTTTATGGAAAAGGGAAACTTATTACGAGCTTAAACTCACATAGTGAAGGGCCGATTATACTTTATTGTGAAAAAAGTCGTTTAAAATCTATTTATCCATAATTTCGGTCCTTCTTTATACGTACTATGTAAGTGACGATTCCAATGTGTTAATTCACAAATCAAGTGATATTCGGAACAGAATTACTCACGTACAACAGTTATATCAATAGTACCGTAAAGTGGGTCTTACTTTTTACAACTTCCTAATTGTCTATATCATTTGGGCAAACAAGTTCCGTTACTTAAGGTTTTGTGAGATAAGAGAGGATATTCGGATCCAGTTACAGTGCTAGAGATGTTGAGACACGTATTCGTCATTATTTTTGCTTGTGCAAGTTTTGAGCGTGTTTGTGGTACATATCAAAATTACAGCTATGAAAATGATACAACAATGGAAAACCACAGTACTAGTGTTGGATTACGAGGAAAGTGTAAGTTTTCTGAAGACGGATAGTAAATATTGCAAAAAGTCTATATGCGAGACAACCATAAAACTCTTTGTCACGTATGCCGTATTTTATAAACATAAGTCTTTAATTCTTAACATAATACGAAATGTAATATAAAAAGAACAAAAGTTATCTAAAAAATATGTTCATTAATTTATCTTACATTTCCAGTTTTTCCATTATTTAGCGTCATACGTTTTGCAAACACTCAATGTCTTGCAAATAATAATTTTAATGGCACGTGTTTCACACGAAGAGAGTGTATAAAGTACAGCGGTGTTTCTTCTGGAACATGTGCTAATGGATTGGGTGTATGTTGTGTATGTAAGTAACTTACGTACGTACATAAAATCATACGGATACACCAGAAATCTTCGTATCTTGTATCGTTGATATCGGATTATTAAAGACACGGTTACTCCAAAGAATTGTATCAGTATTCAACAATAACATAATCAATTTATTAAATAGTTCAGAAAACATGTGGTTCTACTACAAACATGAACAATACGTATTTTACAAACCCGGAATATCCAACTACCTACCAGGGAGGTGAGAGGTGCACAATAGTAATACAGCGCTGTAATTCTAACATATGTCAGGTACTATTGCTGATTTAATGCATATAATGAAAAACATACACCATTGTTTGTTGTGATTATCCTACTTAAGCATCTTTTCACAGCTACGTTTAGATTTTTTGGAGTCTAGTCTTTCTCAACCTAATGCGAGTGGAGTATGTGACAATGACTTACTTCTAGTATCTGGAGGGTCCTCATTGGTACCACGTATATGTGGAGAAAACACAAACCAACATGGTAAATTTATTGTAAAATAGTTAATCTATGAAATGAAGAGTTTATATTGCCGGATAAATGTTTCAGTGTATATTGACTTTAATGGAGCAACACCTATCACCTTATCCATCGACACCAGCCAAGATTTTGCATTTGATCGTCGTTGGAATATACGAATACAACAGATAGCCTGTGACTCTGTGTGTAAAGGTATGTGTAACGCAGATCGTTTTGGTAGAACTTTTTTTTCCTCATTTTTTAAGTTAATATTGTATTCGATGTTAAATAAAAATATGTTTGTAGCCCCTAATGGATGCCTGCAATACTATAAATCCATTAGCGGTTCCGTGAGCAGCTTCAATTATGGTACTGCAGTTAATCCAAGAGGTAAATACTATAAGAGGATCTAGAAAGAAGTATTATGACAAAATCAAGCAATGTACTGACTGCCATTTTACATGTTTTAGCGCCCGACTTTGGTACACGACAAATGGTTAATTTAAATTATGGTGTATGTATAAGAATGGCTTTAGGATATTGCTCTATTGAATGGTCACAATCGGATAACGCTTCATTTACAGTATCTGGAGATACAAACTCATTTGACCCATCCTTGATAGGTCAGAATTGCGGGTGTCATTACCGCAAATTATATTTCAAATTTGTATGCTTTTTTTGTACTAAAAAAACCACAACAATAATCGGGTAATATTGAATGCTGAAAACAGGTACAGCAGTGGCTGCAGATTCTGGGACAAACTGTACATCTGACTTTGTCATTATCCCTAACGCGTACGAGAATGGTGTGGCTACCAATACAGATCGTTTTTGCTCCAACGCTTTTGTCACAAAGACGTGTGAGTATCTGTACAATATGATTGTGACGTAACAAAAACAAAACGTAATAAACATATCTTCTCAAACTTCTAGCTAACTTAAAACCATTCGTTATGTATGTCGTTACAAATGGTGATGAGGTTGGAGATGCACAAAATAGGGGATTCATGTTAATGTACCGACAGTTGCCGTGCGCAGTATGAGATATGATTTGAGCAGATAATATATCATAACTTGTATTGTATTTGAATTATTCAAAATTATGTCAATAAAATTCTATTTATTGTAGCAAATGAAGCACTTTTTATGTGAAGCAAGGAATTATATAACATTATGTTTCATGCGGTAATCGACACAATTAGGTAGCAAATAAATTAATCAATATATTATATTCCTCTTAATCAACTAGTCAGGTATTTACACCCTGCATGCATATTCACTTTTTCTTTTACTGCATTGTACCAACTACCGAGGTTTGTAGCATTTAATGTATCTTGAAAGGCGTCGCATCCCTCAATGCTGTTCAAAATGCCATATACCGCAAGATCGGATAGGCCTGGTTCCTGACCACCCATAAACTGAGTGCCACGGGCATTGATTTCGTGTAACCAATTATTCACTTCGTCGTACAAAGATTGGCGAACATCATCCTTAAGTTGATGCCGTTTCTTAAGGCGTTTTCCTATTAGCCACATAGCGATAGCACCTACATTAATTATTACCAATCTTTCCCACAGTGGGAAATATTCCTCCCATTTTCCAGTCTACATAAACATGACATATTTTAAGTGGATATTTTTTAATTACCAACATTTCTTATGTACATTTTGGATAATACAACTTACTTGTGAAAACCATTGGAAAGTTTTGTACGATTCACCTAATGTCCTATATACATTTGGAGACAGCATATGAACAAATACCTCATCTGCCCACTTCCTCCAGTTACGTTCATTTCTAGTAAAAATATAAATGTATCATATATGATAAAAGTAATATTAATTAAAGTATAATAATATAAAGCTTTGTGCATACGTAATTTCATACAGTGTCTTGTCCTCAGGAACTGACTTTTTGTACATTAGATAATACTTGTTAATAATCTCATTCTTAAAGTTTCCATTATTATCCTCAAGAAATACATTCGGATAATATGTCACAAGATCCTCAATCTTATCGCTCTTGTCGTTTAGGTAAGTAGTAAGTACAGAGACAATCATGGAGCTGTCGTTTAAAGGTTGATACCCTTTGCTGGTTTTAACCAAAAGTATTGGAACTTTCTTATAAGATGACCATGCAATTTCCTTGCGTAGTACAGGATCGACTTCGACAACGTCATAGGATAAACCGTAATAATCCAGCAGTACTCTGACCTAAAAAAAATATGTATATGACAGGCAATACAATGTAATAAACTCTGCTAACATGACAAATTATAATACGTTTGTATGATCATAGAACTATAGGAATTACCTTACAGCAAAAAGGACATGTCTGGTACTGGAAAAGTGTCAACTTTAGGCCAGTCGTATCCACGGAAGAGATAATCTAAAATAAACATGAGTATATTGTCCAGGTAATTTTGAAATAATTATACTGGAATAAATCGCAACCTTAGTCAAGGAATACCTTTCTGGAAGGCGTTATCGGTGGTTTATATTTCAACTCTTCAATAGGTACTGTCAAGCCCTGCCGCGCAATATTTTCTCTAGTTTTATTAATCTCTTTGAACGAGTAAATTGTGCCCACTATAGCACCAAAGGCTGCACTAAATAAACTTATTTTCAGAAAAACTCTTCGTTTCGGTTGCTCCACCACCGTACTGTAGGAGGCTAGATGATTATTTATCCTGAAGTAGTTGGCCTTACTTAATAAAGCATAACCTCTCGGTAGCCGAAAAAGGTGGCCGAAAAACACAGCCATCGTTTGAATAATTTATATCTATTTTTTCAAGTTGTTACGCGATGTAAAAGCATGGTTAATGCATAACGAATTACGAGCGCAGGTTTAGATATGTAGTACGGTATCCTAGCATCAGCCGCTAATAAAGGCGATGCCAGGTCTCTGCGCCAATCACGCAGCTCTGCGGCACAAACCGATATAGGCCCGCGTTTCATAATTTCATCCATGCATCGCAACGCTCGCAATGCTTTTTAAAGGAATTAACGCAATCTTTTTAAAGAAATTAACAATTTAAAGCATATTTTTTTTACGATAGTGTATACATCGAAATAAGTTATCTTTCAAATATTTGATTTTTTTTATTACATGGACCGTTTTTGCTTTCCATGCATCGTTTCACTGCATATATTATGCGCAACACACGTCGTTTAACGATTATGTAGAGATAAAAATGTTATCAATCCTAAAACTATTACACGTTGAAAATGTAACAAGTCAAGAACAGTCTGAATATTTGGTTCAACTATCTATACTTGCAACATAACGTTCTTATAATTTAATTCTCTTTTAATGGCATAATCTGTGCAACATACAGAAAATAAACCTGTAAATAAAATACTGTTTAGTATTGAAGGTGAAATACAAACATGGTCTTATATTCATGTTGTGACGTTTGTTCCGTTGTGCTATTTGTTCATATTATAGATAATACATTATATATGATACGTGCGCGCGCGTATACGAATACACATGCACGCATACGCACAAGAGTAATAAAGAACCATTCAAGAGTACATTATAAGCCATTTAATGTAGATATCCACCAATGTCCTTATTACGTATTTGGCAAAGAGTACAAAAACGCTATTTTAAATGTATATGTTAATAATATTTTTGCAATGTGGAAACATTCGGATGTAGAAACATTTGCACGATACTACAGCCAGGAACAAAGCTAAATATTTATATTATCTATTTCTGTCTCGATTCATGCTCGTCACTTGTATCGGACAAAGCTATATTTACTGACAAATAGGATTCGTTTTTACTGATATCAATACATTGGGGTCAGTAAATGAATGATGATCGTAAAGTTAGATTAAGTCATGAAGCATTTGTGGAATGCAAACAAAGACTGAATATGATGTCTGAGATCGATAACTTTGCGAATCAATGCAATTTAAATTTGTAGAATAAAATTTACAATGCTCTATAACATTTACACGCAGCCGATTTGATAGCTGAATCAAAGAGCTTCGTCATTTCTTCAGTCCAATTTTTTTTCAACAATTTTACACGAATTACGTGTAATTTTCGCAATGAAGATTCATTACAAGAGCCACGATGAATCATGACAATTTGTAATGTAGAAAGCACTCTCTTCTCTATCGTGAGAGATACCTATATGTCCACGCAGCAAGCGCACAATTCTCCTAAACATGGCCCATCAATTGTCGTCCTTTTCTTTCATAGTATAATACTTTAGCCAGCTAACGATGCATAGAAAGATAATCAAAGTTTGCTAAATGTTAATCGAAATGGATTGATATTTTCTAGACACCTAGTGTATTACACAATACATGTCAATATCATTCCCAAACGCGATACATCCAAAATCTTATCAACTGTATCAGATTATCGATGGTTGTAAAGAGTTTAATCAATCCGTGACGTATACACTACGAAATGCTTTATTGAGACACAAGACAGGCAGTATTACTTGTGTCTATGGTGTGGTAAAGAGACTGTTGCTGCTACCATGTCAAAAGCAGGTCGGGAAAGTGTTTTACGAAGAAGCTTTATCGGCTATGAAGACGAGTATGAGGATAGCTTTTCCGAATTTGAGGATAATGACGATGAAGCGTGAGTAATATCGCGTAACTCTTGATTATTGATTAATAATTACAATGATTTTGCGGCAGCTTTTGTTCGATTGTTATTTCTTCTTTTCGTAAAATAAAATAGTCGATGATTCATGTCATTACAAAAGATAATTAAGTACTTTACGTCGCCATAATATTGTATTCTTTTTTATATTGAAAGCGTAAATACAGGTCATATGCTATTAAGTTTTACTATTGAAAAAATATTTAAAAATGATATTTAATATCAAAGGTACAAATGGTTATCAAATGAGATGATCGCAAATCCAACGGTTCATACTTTCAGGCCTCAGAAAGACGTTCCACCGTGGGACATGTTCAAATGCTTTCCCCCAACGTCCAAAACGGGCTCTATGCAAGAGAATAGATGTTTAAGTATTATCGTTCGTATTTTAAAAGTATTCGTATATATTTTCCTTTTAATCGTCGTTTTGGTCAGCGGTGTTATTGCTAAATCGGCAATGCTCCTCGCCGTTTCTCAATTTCCTGAAGAAAGAACGATACGCTACTGTGACAATGAATGGGGTACGTACTCCCAAATATGGTTATATTAAGTTGTGTACTTTCGACATTTTCTAAATTTATCGTAAGTATGAATTCTAATAATATCTCTATAATATTCTTATGATTATAATACTTTAAAAATAATCTGCAACATTTGTATATATATACACATAATATTTTTGGGATAATACTGTGAATGAGAAGGAAATACAACATCGGTTTACAAAATTCCGTTCTAGACATTTCTCTTTGTAAAATAAGCCACAAAATTAAATATAAATATTTCTGGAATTTTTTTAAAGCACTTCCGCAAGATGATCTATATTAAACATCGAAGGATTTTACTTTAAAAAGGAGTGTTAGTCATTCCACGGCATGATATCTTTCTATAATCCACATGATCAAAAAATTAGATAAGTGGATATTGCATGAATTAACCGACCAAAATAAGCTGTGGCGATTGTATGCCTGTTCATCATTATTAAATTGATAATCGAAATTTGTTTTTTACAAAACTTTGTGATATTTCCTCTATTCGCGAAACTTATTCCCGACAAATTACCACTACTTTTTAATTCAGATTGTTTTTTAAATAATACGCATATTAGACGTGAAAATGGTATTAAAAGGTTCATAGCAGAGTTTATAAATTTGAAATTCTCAAACGTACAAAAAATGCATTTATGCATTAAAAACTTGTTGCATAAAGTGTATCCCATGGAGTATATTTTGACTGAATTAACGTGTTTTATAATATATAATATAATATATAATATGAAAGTATGATATTCTTTATTTTCACAGAGTTAGGAGGATTAGATTTTCTAGCAAGGCCATCTCAAAATTATCGAATAATTTGGATGTGGTGCATTGTATTCATTTTTATCGTGCCAGAATGCTTCGGCGTGCTGCATTCCATACAACACTATTTATTTAAGAAAAAGCCAAAGTATCCAAAAAAACGCAATATATTTATAATGTTTACCACCGAAACATTGCACGCTATTGGCCTGGCACTCTTGGTTTTCGTTGTTCTACCAGATCGGGGTGCGATTCAATCAGCAGCACTCTTTGGTTGTCTGTGCTTCATTCCCGGATTACTCAGTGAGTATGTCTCAATCATTGATGAATATTTACAAACGGCTTTCTGCATTAAACACCGCGATAATATTGCGTGCACCAGTTGGTCTATTGAATTGTATGTCTATAAAAAAAAATCTTTATTTTTACTATTTTAAAAAGCTCTTTATATAGGCTGATGTAAGGCTATTTCACATTATCCATGATTTGGTATACACACTTAGGCGTAACATAAATTGCACAAATTGCGAATAAAATTCCCTTATTTCAAAATAACATCAGTGTGATATATTATATCCTTGTATATAATTATAATATTAAATCTATAATAATTTTCCTTTTCTAGTTGAAAAATACATGTATACCTTTTAAGAGTAAGGGGACGATCTATCTATTTATGTGTAACCATGTTGAACAGAATTATTATCGCGAAACCAGGAATACGAGAGCGTCTCAAGGAGGAAGTTTCTATTATTTCTACTGTTTGACGTCTTGTCGTTAATGGCGCAAGCTAGCGGTACATTTGTATGGCCTTTTCTTGATCACGATGTCCAGCAGGCAACCACTTGGATCTGCCCCGCTGCTCTTATTTTATGCTCCTGTCGTTGGTGGACTAATTACGTGTCCCATCACAGTCGCATTGGTAAGACATTTTTTTTGCATCATCAAGATATTCATTGCGAACAAGAAATACCATTAAACATTTCTTCTACGTTCACGATTTGTGGGTTACAAATGAAGAAAATCCCGTTCTCAGAATTATTTTGCATAACTTTAACTTTAAAGAATAATATTCTTTTTTTTTAGGCTTCATACGGTCATTGGCAAAAATAAGAGAGGACTTATTACCCAGTCGTCACATACTCCAAGGATGGATCGCGTTTTGGAGATCCCTCGTATTTTTTGCAAGCATTTTAACCATTTTAAATTTGAAGGGAATAAAGCCTTCGACATTTTTTAATACATTAGCAACGGCAAGATACGTAGTACAATTGATACCAAACGGAAATTTTTCTTTCAACCCATCGTTTGTACCACCACTCAGTTATTTCTCGGCTATTGTACGTGACGAGAACCAAGTTTCCCTTCGGATCACCGATATTTCTGTACCCATTAACAGTTTCTTAGCTCAAGCCATCTGCGCCATTGTGGTATATCAATTAGGTAAGATCGTTGCTTTCGGTACAAATCGTAACATCCGCAGCTAAGCTATTAAAACATGATATATCAGCCACAAATTGCACATGGACATAAAACGTACAGTTTCCTTATGGTGTACAACAACAAAAATGTATATCTGTTGTATGTACGTGGTTTCAGGAAAATTTGCTTACAAAACGCACATGCACAAAATTGGATTTGCCGTGCCCATAAACCTGGTCACTTTGGGTACCATTATCGTGATAATAGGGTCTTGCACCGCGCGATCCTACAATACATGCTTTTTCCGGAATATCTTGCCTGGATATCTGTTTTTCGATGACCCGTTTTACACGAACCCGAGGGACTTCTTTACTCATTGGCATGTCTGGTACTGGCTTGTGTGGCCACTCTCTCAAGGATGGATCACGATGCACATATGGTCGAGCAAGTTCGAAAGACTCGCGTTGGTCGAAAAGATATTCTGCATACCAACCTATGATTCTCTGATGATCGACCAATCCACCGTATTGAACAGGCGAATTCACGATACCGATGCTACTGAAAACTGCACATCGGACAACGAAATGGGTTTACAGGTACATTCGTTTATATCTCGCCTTTCTTTTACATAAAGTGAAACAATCACATTCGGCCAGTTCACGGATATGAATAGGCGAGGTACAAAACTTTTTTGCATAAATATTTTTCAAAATTTTGTTAGGAAATGGAATCTGTTTTCTGCTACATAAGAAATCGTTATATCCTCGTACACTTACTTGTCGTTCGACATAACATTGGGCAGATGATATGATCTTAAATTACGTGCTCTAATTATCTTAGTTGATGCTAGGTTCATAGTTTAGTACGTTCTCACTTTGCGTAAATTCATGTTTACAATCTTTTCAATGTATTTTATTTTATTTCCCACAATATCTCCGCAAACATCATACTTTTAGATCGGTCCAATGAAATCCATTGGTAAGACGCCGGATATGAACGATCCCGTATTTAGACATGGTTTGCAAGACGAAACGGCCGTGACATCGGTTAAACGTAACGATACTATTACACGAATTTATGCATGTGCCACGATGTGGCATGAGGAGAAAGAAGAAATGAACCAGCTAGTTGGAAGTATACTGAGATTAGATAAGGATCAATGTGCTATGCGCGTAACACAAAAATATTACAAAATACACATTGAGGAATATTACGAGCTTGAAAGTGAGTTATCCAAAGTATTATGTGAAACGTCTATGACATCCAAAATCATCATGTTTCTCAACGTGCGATTACAAATATATAAATTCTCGGGTAGAATTTGGAATGGTATTTAACGAATGCTTCTTGATGGAAATTTCTTAAAAAACGTAATAATAATTTTCAAAAATAGCACATATATTTTTCGACGATGCCTTTCGCTGCATGCACGGATGCAAAGGCTCCTGCAATCACGATGAAAATGAAACTCAAGTAAATCAGTACGTAATGACTCTGGTTGAAACAGTACAAAAAAACGTGGAAGATCTCTGCATGCGTTCTTCACCACCGACAAAATATCCGACGCCGTACGGAGGTCGCCTTATGTGGATTTTACCTGGAAAAACACGATTAATAGTGCATTTAAAAGATAAAAATAAAATACGTCACAGAAAGCGATGGAGCCAGGTAAAATCTTTAAGCTCTTTCTTCGTGTAATGTATTCGACATCAACAGTGACATATTGTATCGTCTTCAATTGGAGCAAGTTACATATTTTCAGCAATTTTTACTACTTCTGCCGTTATTGTCCGTTATTATTTATATTCTTTGGTTTTTTTTAGTTACCCAATTCCACTCTGAATAATGGTAAAACTAGATAACGAAATATAAGTTTTCCGTATATTCCAGGTAATGTACATGTATTATTTATTGGGTTATCGCCTCATGGGACTGCCCATCGATGTTGATCGTAAGGAAGCCATAGCTGAGAATACTTACATTCTTACATTGGATGGAGATATTGATTTTAAGCCGTCGGCCGTTAAAGTACTCGTTGATCTAATGAAAAAAGATAAAGAATTAGGCGCTGCATGCGGTAGGATACACCCAGTGGGCACTGGTAATCGACGCCAATTTGTATATAAAAACAAAAAGGAAAAGATTTAAAGATGCTTCATATCGCACTATAAATCGTACTCTAAATCAATTTTATGCGAGCTTCGTTTAAGTACACGTAGTATTATGCAGAGGATCATACTTGTTATTTGAAATAGCGTGTATTATGAATCTTAATTATTTGATTTATATATAGGCCCTATCGTCTGGTTTCAAAAATTCGAATATGCAATCGGACATTGGCTTCAAAAGTCGACGGAACACACGATTGGTTGTGTACTCTGTAGCCCAGGTTGTTTTTCTCTATTCAGAGCCAAAGCTTTAATGCAGGATAATGTTATGGCAAAATATGCAAGCAAGTCCACAGAGCCTAGACATTACGTGCAGTATGATCAGGGCGAAGATCGGTGGTTGTGTACTTTAATTTTGCAAGTTGGTTGTCGGGTACGTATCCAAACGTTCACAATGCTATTGCAAAACTTCATATTGTCAATGTCAATCACTACTCTCAGTAGTGATAAACTTGTATATATTTTTGTTAATTCTGTTTTTTTTAATAAATGTGGCCGATCAATTTTACTTTTGTATTAGAATTAGTTGATTCATTTCACTGGCTTGCTGTACAATATCCCTTTAAATATTGCTTGATTAGGTGGAATATTCGGCAGCCAGTGATGCATACACGCATGCACCCGAAGCTTTTAAAGATTTTTACATCCAACGTCGACGATGGATACCATCCACCGTAGCCAATATTTTCGATCTCTTAAATACTGCTCAAGAGACGAGGAGGTTAAACGACAATATTTCCTGGCTATACATAGTTTATCAATGGATTTTAATGGGTGCGCTCATATTCTCGCGATAGAATATATTAACTGCAAAATACGTATTTAGTTCGATTTAATTTCTAATTATCTCTTAGGCAGCACCATTCTTGGACCTGGGACTATTTTTCTTATGCTCGTCGGTGCATTCGTCGCTGCTTTTCACATCGATAATTGGAGTAGCTTCTGGTACAATCTCATTCCGATTTTAGTATTTGTCGGCATTTGTTTAACGTGCAAGGAACGTATACAGGTGAGCGCACATGTCATTATTATTTACAGTGTATCACACCCAATTAAAATCTTCATTCCCATATTTAATTTACACACGACAGAAAATCTTCTTCGGTAATATAAATCTATGTATATGTTTATTGTCTCGAGTATATGCGCTCTATAAAAACAATCTAATTTGACAAACCCAATATAAAACACTCTGGAGAAAAGCTTAACGCAACGAATTTGAATTAAATTCTTTCAGCTTCTAATGGCAGAAATCATCAGCGTGATTTATGGTTTGGTAATGATCATTGTCCTCGTGGGCATCATGCTGCAAATTGCCCAGGACGGGTGGCTTGCCCCAAGCACACTTCTGTTCTTTATCGTCGCCGGACAGTTAATCGCAGCAGGCCTTATGCACCCTCAAGAATGGGCATGTCTGTTTTGTGGAGTCATCTACTACATTACAGTGCCCTCCATGTACATGCTTCTTATAATTTTCTCAATTTTCAATGTGCACAACGTTACCTGGGGTACACGAGAATCCAAGTCGTCGACTGTGGTAAGCTGCGCTAGGCGCATCACACTTTAAAGGTTGCATTATTAACTTTCTGCAATTCTATATCGACTTTTATCGACGATAATAATGAAAGTAATTGAGATGTTTGACTCAGATGTATGCGACAGCTTGTATAATATCTGCGTTCAATACGAATTTTCGTTTTGGTTCATGTTTCCATTTATTTTTTCAGGAAACAACGAAACAAGTCACGAGCAACGAACGCTCCAATGGCGTTACGCGCATCCAGAAGACCGATGGCAAGTCAAAAAAGGGACAATTTGAGTTTTCTCTTGCCGGTTTATTCAGCTGTGCATTTTGTACTTATGGCCAAAGCTCTAAAGAAGAAATATATTTGGATAATATATGCGAGTCGATCAATAGCATTAATGTACGACTGGGGCAGTTGGACAGGTTGATATTGCCATGATTATTTTCAAATTTATGGATCGATAAGAAAAATGATCAGTTAATTGCCCAATGTTTTCCACATAAAAATTTGTACTGCATCTTATTTATATTGGAAGTACATATATTTTCAAAATACTTGACTATATAGAAACAAAACTTATGTCAATAACTCGATGTCGTACTGTTCTTTATGAGCATCACTTTAATGAATAAAATCTCCTGAATCGAATACAAGTGTAACGGCCAGTATAAAAAACAATAAAGCCCAGAAAAAACAGAGATAAAAAAAATTTGCGAATTCCTGTTACAGAATGGAGGACATGCAGCGTATAAACTTGTCTAAAATAAACAAACCGGTAGAAGCTTATGACGAAGTAGACGGCATAGAAAATCACGAAGACTTTACACACGAAGATATTTGCCAAACTCATGATTATAAGGCTACTGATTCAGAGAGCGATATTTTGACGCAAATATCTGGGGCATCAAGTTGCGAGCATTCCAGTTTTTTGATCAGTCCGTATTGGCTGCAGGACGAACGAATGCGAAAAGGCGAGGTCGACTTTTTGCCGAACGCCGAGGAGGAATTTTGGAAAGACCTAATAGGAAAGTATCTTTATCCTATTGACAATGACGAAGAAAAACAAGTAAGCTTTTTTTTATATAAAAACTTGTACTCAAAACTTGTTCAAAAATTTTGATATAAAAAACAGGGAAACTTTCTTGCTTCATCCAATAAAAAAAACGAAATGTTTTCCTACAGTTTTCCTACTAGCACACGCACGTCTCAAACACGTTAATCTTTTCAGAACAAAATCGCCAAGGAACTAGCAAGCATGCGAGACGAGTACCTTTTGAAATTTTTTATGATAAACGCTTTGTTCGTACTGATTGTTTTTCTCATGCAACTTAATAAAGACACTCTGCATTTGCAATGGCCCTTGGGAGTCAAATATAACATCACATACAATGAAAAAAGAAACGAGGTAACTTTTTACCTTATCGAATAAAAATCATTTCCAACAAGTCTTTCTTTGATAACATTTTTACTTCTTTCGATGGTCTTTTTGTAGGTAAATTTATACAAATCATACCTACGTTTGGAACCTATTGGCTGCTTGTTTATTCTTGGCTTTGTAACGATTTTGCTTATTCAGTTTATGGCAATGCTCGTTCATCGGTTCGACACGTTTTCGCACATGCTTGCCAATGCGACTTTACAGTCTCGATGTTGCCGTAAGGTAAGATATTAAATATCTGTATTAAAAAATTCCTTACATTTGTTGTCTTCTTTGCAAACAGTTTTAAATATTTTTATTCTTAAAGTAATATGGTTTTGTAAACCGTATTCAGTAATTAATACACTATTGTTTTGACGCTAAAGTTCAACTTGTAATATAAATATACTGTAGGTAAATTGGGGCTATTTTTAAGGTTTTTACATTATAGCTACATACATATATATATATATATATATATATATATCACATACACTAAATCGGCATTCTTTTACAGAAAAAATACTCAGAAGATGGAATGTTTGAAAAGCATGCAGATGATATAGCAAGAGGTTTGCAGCAAGCTGTAGAAGATGAAATAGTGTTTGGTCAGCGGCATGTTAGTATCATTCCGGGTAAACGTAAGACCATTCGCGAGTTGACAGAAAACGCACAGCAGCCTTCGAAGACATTAGGCAATTTTGAGAAACTATTTCGACGAAAGCTTGATGAACCCAACGAAACAGGTAAAGCTACTACTCACAGGAACAAATTTTCTAGGTCATACCTCTACGACACTCTTGAAAATAATCGACTACATTTAACCCTTAACGGTCCGGAAATATTTCAAAATCAAAACAAGACTGAACTTGCATGCGAATAACACAAAAGTACACGGACATGAAAACGGCAAAAGATAACGGAACACAGATAACAAGCAGAAACAATTTCACAACAATGACAATAATAAAAAAAATAAATCAGTTCTTGCCGCCATATGCGCGGTATTGGTTCGTTAAGGGTTAATAGATTGTCAAAAAAAATATAACGAAACGACAATTCAGTATCCTTTTCAAATATTACTCTTTTGCCGTATTACTGTGGCTACAGATCCATGTTAAAACTATGTTTGGCATTTAATCATAACTTTATGTTAAATGCAGTAACGGTATGATAAAGGGTGTTTGCACAAAAATGGCTTGCCAATATTATGTGCTTTATGATGTCCGTTTTGTAGGTTTATCTCGCATTGTTTCTTCCCAAATACCGAAGAGAGCATTAACAGCCTTCGAAAATCGAAGATCAGTGATAATGGCCGAACGAAAGTCTCAGTTCGTGAGACCGACAAACTTCGACGTGTACGACAGTCCCGATCGCCTGAGAAATATGCCGGATAATAATAATTCCAACGTTAGACAATTAAGTCCAAGATATTGCGGTTACGACAATCCGACATTCTGCCGCGGTGATGAACTGTAAAATTCTCTGCATTTTTTAATGCTATTTTTATATTTACGATTGAGTTTCAATTATAAGATGTGGATGCTATTTGAGTTGTGTGTTTTAGTTTTCTGTTTTTAGTTTTCGTAGGTTGTTAGTTTTTTGTAAGTTTTTTTCCAAAATACTTTTAATAATCACTTTGTAAATGCTCTACCAACGCCGTATTTTACGACAGTTGTTACTTCATTTTATAATTACTACTTTGACAGATGTCGAATACATTGGCTTGGTGCTGATGGGATGATTTGTACTGCAAAAAGTAGGAAGATTTAATACAATACGCCATGAATTTTTCAGTACTTTTTATTATTACCTTTACGCTGTTACAGTATCACTAAAGAAGTATCTTTGTTTGTATTTCGCGCACGCTTAACATGCACACAGATACGGTAATTCGTTCCTATCGCTAATCACAATGAGAAGAATCGCGACGTTACTGGTAACGACAATAACGACAATGATTATGATGATGATGCAGTAATGATCTTTTTTGCACGTGTTGCTCGTCTTATGTACAAAAGTATGTATAAATCATCAGACATATTGTCGCAAATTAAACGTCAGGAACTTCATCTTCTACACTTCCCTCTTAATTCACGCTGTGCATTTTACGTATCAGGATTATTCACAGGTACTTGTAATGGTAATGATGGATAGTGGTTTTGCAAATTCAACATTCTTACTCACATTGATTCTCTTTGATCGATCCAGAAAAGCAAGTTTTAAATCGATTATATAACTAAAGCCAATCTTTTCAAGGAAGAAAATTATCGAACATTCATTGCGCACAGGTTAGGCAATTTTTTAAAAATGAGTCTCTCCATCTTAGCTATTGCTCTTATTAAGGAAAAATAGCTTATTAGTTCTATTTTTGCGTATGTTCTAAATATTAGAGGAGCAGCAGCTAATTATTTCCATCTCGGTACAATCTATTTAAACAAATGCTTGCGACGAATGTGCGAAACTTAAAGCAGATTTTATGATTCTTTCAAAATGTTGGAGATAATTAGAGATTTGTTTCAATATCTCAATCTCTTCGTAAAATATCGAGTTCTCAATATAAGACGGGTTACACTGCCTCGTGGGCGCGAAAAACTCATCGTAGTTCGATAATTCGTAATGGCTGACACCTAAATCGATAAAGACGAATCACATTGTGTACGGAACATTGGGCCAACTTTGGTCGTAGCGATCAACCGAAATTTTTAGCGGTAGTTGAATTCACGACAAAGTGACAAATCTTCCACTTCTGCCCTGTAACGCTTAATAAAGCATTTTCTATAAAATCATAGCACACCGTCTTGATTAGAAAAACACGGTTGTAACACAATGAAATTTTATAATGATCAGGCATTAAGCGCATAATTCCACGTATTAATGTAGGATATATCGAGATAATTTAAGCTACGCAATCGTAAAATGTAAGATCACGACGAAAGTCCCACCTCTCGAGGAAGAACAATTGAGTCAAAAACGATGTCCATTCACCCGATATAAATCTAGTCTCTTCGCGATGCATACGCTTTTCCAATAAATATCTTTTTTCCTGATCGTTATTCTTCTTAATCGTAACTAGATATCAATACTGGCCCATTGCATAGGATTGTATGTTATTGCGTCTTAGAATACCGTTAATAAGTATCAACTTTATCATAGCTTTGGCTTTCACTAATCGTCACATACGACGCTCTCTCTCCCTCTCTCGCTTTCTCTCTCTCTCTCTCTCTCTCTCTCTCTCTCTCTCTCTCTCTCTTTTTTATAAAATGAAGATATAACAATTATAAACAACGACAATCGCCGTAAGATTTCGTCCCACGATAAATCTTTACTTCCCTTTCTACTTTCTCTCTCTCTCTCTCTCACTATCTCTCGCACTCTTACGCTCACTCTCTCTCCCTCTGTACATTTTCCATAAAGGTAAAATTTGTTCGATTAAAAATGGCGATTTACTTGCGGTAATGGAAGTATCTGATGAGTGCCCGCCTTTGTTCTGTGTCAGAAATTTACGTACGGACGGGCTACAGCGAGATACACACACAGCTATTGCAAGATGAAAATACAATAGTATCGTTATTGGCTACATCAGAATTATGTGGTATATTATTTAATACAGAAAAATATTTAATCCAATGTCACCTATATCGATAATTGTGAAACACTTAACCCGAAATTTTAATTATGCATATCAGTTGTCCGTTACGCATAACGAGCTCTGTTCCACTTCAAACCTCTTACACCTACAACAAAGTATACAAATCGAACAATTATCTATTAATTCCAGAATTTGATTAAATCTTCTTTCTCCGATGTGAAAAACAACAAAAATTCTCATAACGCATAGTAATAGATATATCATCTGCCGCCGTTCCTATCATCTTCGAAGCCCTTAACGTCAACTTTGAAAGTCATCTCCCTTAGCTGCGAGCACCGTACCTGTTGGATCTAATCTATCGAACATACAGGCATCGCGTATCAACGTGAGACGTACACACGAACTTTTATGTAAAATTAGTTTTCCCCTTGCGTCAGGTTTGCGCCCGGTTGGCATTAAAATGTGCACATCCATTTCTTTGTACCCGCTAATTACAATATTGACTTAATACAACACGATCTCATATGACACCATTGTGAAACACGTTAATTCCTCTCGATTCTCTACGTTCTAGCCTCATCCTAATTTGCCACTATAATCAGTTAAAATCACAAAAAGCGGTATATCTAATATAATCAAAATACTTTTGGCATATATTTATGTACAATAAATAAACTCCCAATGGTGTCAGATGACGTTATGTAGTTTATTACCGTAAAAAATTTTACGACATACTTTGATTAGAGCGCACGACGGTACCTCTCCGCCGCGGTCGCGGAAGGTCACACTTTGTTCCTGCCCGCGTAGAATAACGATAAGAAACTACGCGTGTGAAGTGAGGAAAGAAAAAGCATGGGCAGAAACACTAAACCTGAGATGACAATGATACTGTACAGCTATTTCTGATCAAGCTCAGAAAAGGAGTAACTGGAAGATGATCGTAGTGTTTTTTCAAGAGCCGATTCTGCATTCACGCTCGGCCTTGTCGTTAAAACTTATATTAACAGGAACTATGTTATTCACGTATCTTAGGTACTGCACCATTGTAATCGCGTCGAATCGGAAGCGGTAGACAAGCCTGCGCAATTGCTAATGGAATCTTAACAAAAGCGACTGCCGCAATTATTAAACAACGCGCCTGATTCGTCGCCTCGCCAATGAAAGCGCTTTCGAATATTAGGATATACCATAACCGCCTTTACCTGCCGAACAACGAGGCATTCCTTTTGTAAGTACACCGAGAACGAGAGTCAGGCGTGGCTGTAGCATTTTTTGAATATTCGATCTTTGTCGACCTCGGTACAATGAACCTTGTCATAATTGCATTCTCAAAAACACAGGCTAACATAGGCTACGTATGTACATAATCTGCATTTGCAATTTATGGCATTCTTGCAGCAAAATATTAATAAATAAGAAATAAATCTGCCGTCAACAATGCTTATCAAGAACACTCTCTTTAAGTGCTAGCATAAGTAATTTAAAACATCACGCATCGGTGGATCGCTCTTTCTTCGTTGTAATTCTCGACGATTATTAAGAAAAAAGGTCAATTAATTCAATGACGGACAATGACCAAGGTGTATCGAGGCAATCGTTCCCAACAAATTTTCAGGTTCACTGTAATTTTCATTGCTGCGATACGGTACTGAGTTAATATAATTTGCGTTCCTTATTCGCCAAATCGTCGAAAAGTTCGTACACTTCAAAGGTTATGTATCCAAGAATGACACTCAAACGATCGAACTCTATGTCGTACAAAAACTACGGTCGTTAAACTTCAATGTTTCTTGTATGTAGCATGAGCGTACATGTGTTTCTAATGAATGAATTAAGTGCGATCAAATAGAACGTCTTTTTCTTTGCTTAATATTATATAACTCGGAAATTGTGGAATATTCTTAGTATCTTCACTTTTCTTTTCTCGTTGTACGGGTATGTGACTTAAGAATATAACACGTCCTCCGAAAGGTTTGATCTCGCCCTGTGTTACAACTAGCATTAAGATACTTACGAGTACGTCGAACTTAATTTTTTTTTTTTTAGAACGCACGAAATTATTACGTTACATTAAACGCTTACATTAAGAAGCGTATGCTATCCTGTTAGATTCGTTTCAGCGTGCATCCTTGCATATTTTACATTATACGCTTTACGACGACGTATTAATCGCTACGCGATAAAACTTTATAAAACCGTTGCTTTTGATACGGCAGAGACTGTAATCTAAAAAACACCAGACTAAAATATAATCGTTCCACGGAAACTACGGAATGATATGAAGTAAGTAATAAAATAAAGTACAAGTAACGAAGTAGAAATTAGGCAAAGGTCTTTCCCTCGATATAACGTACCTCTAAATGCTTGTAATGCCGTATGAAATGTCCTTGGATAATAAAGATCGAGGATTACATTATCGACACGATTCTCGCTGCAGCAAACGTATCTTTCGTAAAATAGCTTCGATCGTCAAGCAATCATCTGAAAAATTATAATTGACGCAGGACATGTACAAATTAAAAGCGCGTCAAAGCGGCTGAAATTTTATCAAGGCCGGCGTTGAACTAACTCGTTGGTCTTTCGATAGCATTCTTTGAAGCACCCTCTATTTGAACCACGCATAATTCAATGCGTGTACGTAACGACAAAGTCAAATTTCTCGATTGATTTGCGTACAAGCCATGATAGAAATACATTGCAAATTTGGCTATTCGGATGCTTTGTACCACTTGCATATTCCCATATCTTATTGCCACATTTATGCTGTCTCTGTGTTCGCAAGATAGATTTCTAACACGATATAGAAAACTTACTCTCGTGCGAGAGACAAAACCATAGGCGCCTCGAAAATGTGAAGATGTCCTTAATCCTTTCAGACCTACATTTATTCCTGAAGACATTTTATGCTCTTTTTACAAGTGCTCTTATAGAAACCTGGTGAAAAGTAAGAAAGTGATGAACCGAATTGCGCTTTTCCTTTAAATTCGGCTCGAATTTCATCCAACGTGTCATGAGAGTTGCTCATGATCGATGTCCAAATTTTTCCTGCGTCTGGGAATCATTATCGACGAACATATTACACTGATACATGAGCTACAACGATTTGAAACTGTAACTTAATGACACACAAAGCATTTCAATAAAGTATTTTATGAAATTCCTAAACTGTAACGAAAAATTTCTTTACGATATTCGTAAGCATTGCCATAAAGTAAAGAAATTGTTACCAATCGTAAAAACATACTTTATTCCGCTTTTGTATGAAATCAATGAAGGATGGCCTAAATACTTTGATGAGTGAACATATAAATCAAGTTATCGGCTCTTGTAGACATGGTTGCCAATGATCCAGATTGTTTTCTATTTCGCATTTCAATTCCCATATCCTACATTTTGTAAGATACGAGTGTCGAATAAGATTAACAGTGCAGAGCTCAATAAAGAAATACCGATAAGCGTAGACGTAACTCTAGAATAACAATGTTCCCTCGAACAAGATTTTCAACCATAAGTACAATTGCAAATCGTGTTTAGAGCTTCCTAAAATAAAACTTTAAGTTGCATTTAACTCAAAGTCTGAAAAAAAGGAAAAACAGATTGGTTACACCTCCTTTCAATCGCGTATGACCCGACGATCAAGACGAGGAACTTGGACAACGGATCATAGGAGCAACGAAATAGATTACGCGTATCGCATTAAGCAAACGTAGAAATGGCGCAATTGAGTCAAACTTTGCTCGCTGTGTACCGATACCGAGTGTCAAGGAACAAAAAAATAACAACTTAAACCGCTGCGAATGGAAAGACCTCAGATCATGGTTCTCCTGCGGCGACAAACGTATAACATAAAATTGTTATCATCTCAAATCAGTCTTGTTTCAGTCTTATACTGTATGAATGTAATTAATATATCATGTTCGTTCATTGGTCTTAAAATGAAGCAGAACGCGATGATAGCCTCGTGTCCATCAATTTACCGGACAAGGTCTCCCCTTCATGAATCATAATCGAGTATATTCATATACCTACGTATTTATGTACGAAGCTGCGAATGGATGTACGTAGTTAGTGAGATTTGATATGTCGAAAGATCCCGGAATATCAATTCTACGTAGAATCGACGATGCGGCGCGCCGTGAGAATATCCTTGTCTCTCAATTAAGCTCACGCGTGTCGTGTCACTCGCTTCGTCCTACATGCTTCAAGTGTGCGGCGGATTCGTCTTAGCTTGTGCGGCTTACAATTAATACGCGTTTAGACTCCGATAGGCGCGTGAGAGGAGCTGGCTGATATTTTTTTTATCATTAAAACATACAACTTAAACAATACCCGTAAAGAGTAGTCGCCCAATTCAGCGACGCAAACTGTCCCTTTGATATGCCTCGAGAGCGAAATCAAGATCTTCTTTCTTCCTTTTAATTTCTATTACGACCCGGTGAGTAACGCCCTGCAAGCGAGGGCTTAAACCACGTACGCGCCAATAACTCTCAAGTACGAACGCTTTATTCTAATCCGTCTTTATCCGTCACTTGCGTGCATCACTCCCGAATCTCGGAACGTACCAGCACGTGAACATTTGTGCAAACGAGAAACGATATGTGAACTAAATTTGCGTCATTATGTATAATCTTATTCGAGAAGACTCATCGCCAACTGAGGTACTACGATGCGCGTTCCGGCAGGATCGATTGCAAGCATCAGCGATAGTCTTCCGGTCAAATCATAAAAACAATCAATCGAGAATTTATGATCGTCAAGAAAAATACAAAGTCCGTGAAAAAATACGCCACTGATTACAAAAAGCGTCCCCTTCGAAATACTACGTAAGTTTCTCTTACCCTTCCCTATTTTCACATTCCCCGTAATATGGCACAAAGTTCTCCCTTCCTCTCCTACGATTCTCCGTCTTCTACAAACCTCCCTCCCCCCCTCCCCCTCCCCCCGCTGCCCTTCATTCATTCGCAAAATTAGCGAAGAATGGTGCGACGATGCACAATGCAAAAGTAATACTCCATCAAAGTGGTGAATGTATAAATATAAATACAACCCCGAAACGGAAGGCTCTTTTTGTACTTATTTCTTGGCACCCAAAAGTGAGAAAATCCGAAGTTTCGAAAGGAACCTACGCGGATTTCCACGTTTATATATATACATATATAATTAGTAAGAAAATATTGCCTCTAATGCGTGACCGGTGGACGAGAGCGTAGTAACGCTTACCTCTAGAATTTGACGAGAAAAAAAAAAGGAGAAGTATAACTTGCGTTCCTCCAACGATTACTGTACACACACAGAATTCGCGAGATCATGTCCTCCCGGGGGCCACGGCTCCCGATTAGATGAGGAGGACCCGATTGTTGCCGAAATCGACTACGGCGATTCTACCATCGGGACTCAGAGCTATGCCCGATGGCCTGTCCATCTCATCGGGCCCCTTGCCGTAGCTGCCGAACTTCCACTTTAGATTGCCAGCCGAATTGAATATCTGTATCCTGTGGTTCCTCGAGTCCGCTATGATGATGTTTCCCTCGTCGTCTATCACGAGGCCCTGCGGCCTCAAGAACTGCTTCGATCCGTTGTTCGACTCGCAGCCCATCATCCTGGCGTTCATGAAGTCAGCGTCGATGATTATCACCCGGTGATTGTTGAAGTCCGTCGTTATCACGTCGCCGTCGGGGCTAAAGGCTACGCCACGAGGAGAGTCGAAGTGCTTCCACATGCTCGGCGTGGCTTCGTACCCGTACTTCCGCAGAAAAATGCCCTCGGGACTGAAAAGCTGGATTCGATGATTCCTCGTGTCCGAGACGGCTATTTGACACTCGGAATTAACGGCCACGTCCCAGGGATAGTTGAACTGACCGCATCGGCAGCCCTTTTCGCCAAAGCTCAAGAGGAATAGGCCCTCCATCGTCAGCACCTACAACACATATCTCGATATGTAACTTCACCTGCTCACACACTCGGTTATCGTTATTTTTTCTATCGATCCTAAGCCGAAGTCCATTGGCCAGAGTTTAGCCATGGTATTTCAACATTTTTTTTATATCGACGTACTCATCGCTATGCGAATCGCAAAAAGACGCATACCTGAATACGGTGATTGTCCTTGTCGGCAACGACGATACGCCGGCGCGCATCAACCGCTATCCCCGCCGGTCGATCGAATTGTCCTGGTCCGATTCCGTGTGTGCCAAATCGGCGCACGAAGGTGCCGTCTTGCCTGTATATCTGTATGCGATTGTTCGACCGATCGGCCACGATAATGTGGCCCTCCTTGTCGCACGCCACACCCCAGGGTCGACAGAGATTGTCCCGAGCGTCGCCGTCGTTCCCAATTATCTTCAGCGACTTCGTCGAGGACGAGTGGGAGCTGTGGCCTATTCTGACGGTAACCGGGAAGGTGCTGGACGGTACGGGCCTTCCGCGGGGCACGGGTACGAGAGGGATGATCGGCGAGTGCGAGAGGAAGGCTTGGGGCGAGCTACCCCTGCCCCTTACCGCTCGACGATCGCCTATCGGCCCTGGATTGTTCACCACGATCGCCCCAAGATTCGCGATCGCGTGAAGAACGTTTCCCTCTGGCCCGGTGAAGGAGATCCAATTTTCCTCCGGTGGTGGTAAGTTCTGTCGTGTTTGACGAATTTGAAATACCTAAACAGAAAGGTGGACGGTACGATGATCCACGCTGAGACGTGATAAAGCAGAACGGTTAGATTGTTCGAAGTCTACGCCGAAGATAACTTTGTTATGATATAGTTAGGAATGATTACGAATCGTTGCACCATAAGTTATATCTCGCTAATAATTGGAATCTAATATGAATGTCGTTAGTTCTGCAAATGTATATCTTTTTTATCTCTGTAATGAGCAACTAATTTCATCCTTAAGGTCACGATCTGTAAGGTCACATTTGCAAGGAGACGAGGTCACGAGACATCGAGTTATCGGCGAAGAATATTTAAGATCACCGTAAACCTCTTAGAAAAACCCTATCAGTAGATATGGTAGAATATATATTTGACAACGATCCCGATTCAAGGAAATATGGAGTATTTTTGAGACTCGTACCTCGGCCGATGCCATGTCTTTGGTAACCAGTAAATCCAGGGGATTGCTCGCAAGAGTTGAGGATTCCATGGCTTCTCCAAGTTTATCGGCAGCCCGAGATAATCGGGCTATACCGCTCCTGAGTCCTTCGTCTCTAGCTTTCAGCGCTGCAAATTTGATGAGTCGAGCTTTTTCAATTCGACCTAATAGTTCCTTCTCTCTCGCTTCCAAAGCGGAAGCTACTCTTCGCACGCTTAGCATCACGTCCGCTGTCGCTTGTCTGGCTTTCTGTTCCAAAGTTTCAGCGGCGATCTGAAAAAGGTGTTGAGAAATTCAAGTTTTCCATTAGACTTCCATCTTGGATGAAACTATGATGAAACGAGAAAGCATGTCGGTTATCGGTAGGATTATTGACTTCTGCCATCACATAAGTATATATCCCTTTTAGTGTCGAGCGACGATATATCGTTGCGTGTGTGATGGCGCCTGACTATTCGCATCGCGAGAGAACTCTGTCCCAAAATAAATGTATAAAACGTTATGAACGGTTTAATTTCGTTGTAAGACAATTGGAAATATTTTTTGTGGATTTAAGTTTTTGTTATATTCTATGCTATTTCGTCCGGAGGACGCTTATACACTACAGCGATAAGATAGAAACTCGAAACGGGGCGACGTCTTGAGACCGTAATCGCATGTTAAATGCAGATAACTGTTGAAACAGAAATCTAGTTTGTGTCACAAATGAAAGAATCTTGCATCGTAACGGCGAAAATTCCGTGAAAAGGGTGTCTATTTCTCAGCAGTCATTGATCGAAAAACGACACCTTTGTCGTTGCTTTTGTTTTACACCTTTGCCAAACATTTTTGTTTTTGATACAATTATAATTAGCGGCAGAGAATTTTACAAATTTTTCCGCTCCTTTTTTATAAAAAAAAAAAATACACCGTTTACCGATACATCGACAGGTTACAAGTGATTGAAGAAGAAGTTGTTGAAAGTAACAAAGAAGTATCGGCACACGAAGAAAACAATAGTGATACTGAGAGATCTGTGGAGAATTTCCATGAAGTTACCGTGACAAGTGATAGCGAATACAATCCTCGCCCTGTATATTTAGATACTGCAGAACCTAAACATATGCCACTGAATAATTCGAAACCTATTGATTATTTCAACTTATCGTTTACTCGCGAATTTCTGGAAAAATTGAAAACGGAAGCAAATCGCTACGCAAGACACTTTTTCGCCAATATCGAAGTGCTTTAGTTTTATTGAATTTTTTTACTGAGCGCTTATTACCCTCCATTTTCGTCGCTTCGGTAGTTCTACAATTCAACGATTTAGATTGCAACAATACGCGGATACGCGATAATTAACGAAATGATGTGATGGCTTACCTGTACAGAGTCGAGATCTTCTCTGAGAGTAGCGATTCCAAGTCTGGCTTCGTTCATCACGTGGTTTGCTTGAATACCTGCGCCTTCAACAGCTTCCATGAGATGGACCGTGACATGGCCATGATGATGATGGGTTCCACAATCTCCGCACAATGGAGTGCTGCAAGTCTGACAGTAGAATCTTTGGGCATCCTTGTGGATGTCGCAGTAAAGCGGCGGTGCCGTTGGTGACGAATTCGACACGTGAATCATCGGGGGACTTGGCATTTCGTTCACCGCATTCTGAATAGCATTCTGTTCATTCGTGCGACTTAATCCTATGTGATTCTGGGGAAAGGAAAAATAAAAAGAATATTATTCCTAATGTCGTGAAACGCGATATTTTAGAATTACATTGCATACATTTGAATAACTTATAAATAGAAATGTTACTTATAGGATACCTTACAAATTACAACCAAATAAAAACAGATTCTCATCATTGTGTATTGATATGACGTAACTAAAAATGTATTTTGCAAAGATCTCTTTTGTAAACCTTGTTCACGTGATATACAAATACACACAGATGTATAATAGTGGTATATGGGATGGTATAATTATGAACTTTACAACTGATTTATGCATTAGCGACATAGTATAGCAGCTAGAAATGACCATGAAAGGAGAAATTGATAGATGTTTCCCTGATGAATGGAAAAATCTGGTTAAATGAAAGGTCTTTACCGATTGGCGGGTGGGCATGCAGGAGTCGCAAAGCGTGTCCGTGCAATCTCTACACCTGCCGCTGGAAAGACTTCCTGTTTGTGAGAACCCGACATCGCAGGGTACACATCCGCCAAAATTATCACCGTGAACGACCTGCAGGAGGCTGTTGATCAAGGAATCGACGCTGAGATCGTCCGGCGAACGGCCATAACATTGGGAATTTGTGCTGCTTCCCGAAGAAGCTGTTCCTGGCGAACTCGCACTGGAGTATCCGGATTTTATAAATTGCCACGGCGATTTATTAATGACCTGAAACATACCCAACGCTTGAAGTAAATGTCAAGTAAAAATAATAAATATTCTAAGCCGTATCATACGTAATTCACTATGTTCTTCGAAAATTTTTCTAACCAAATATGCACTCTACGGGGTGCTAACTTTATTTTTATCAAAACACGTAGCATCTTTTTTAATACTCTTAAGCTTGCTTGAGATATGGTTGAAAGCGAAGGACGCGGCCTAATATTGGGCATTTAAATTCATTTAAAATAAAAAAAAATACATTAAAGGATCAGATTAAATTTAATTAATCGACAGTATACTCGGGCATCATAAATATTTCCATGTAAATATAACGTTATATTCACGTTACATTATTTCGTATGTGTATGCTGACTATTCCAGTGGTGCATGCTGATTCATAACATAATATAAATAAACTAGTCGTGAAATATTCTTCATGGAAAACAAAAAAATTAGGCGATGCAGATTAGTATCAACCAGTAAATAGCTGTGTGCAGAGATTTACTGGGTTACCTGTAAGAAAGGTAACGGATTTCCCAAAGCCCAAAACCCCTATTTAGCTCTATTCGTACAACCCCTATCTGAGAGGGTAAAAAGTAACAAAAACACCGAATGTTATTTCATGGCTTTATAGCACGAGCACTTAATATATATGTCAGTCCATTCATTAACGCATAGAATAATTCAAAAAGGAAAAACAAAAACGTGAATTAAATCAAATTAAGCGTCTTAAATCATTTCATTTAAACATGTGTAAATAAATATAATTTAATTTGCCAATATTTCTAATTTACAGGCGTCACGAGACGTATTTCGTCGATTACAATTAATTTTTAGATCAAATTTATTTAGACCACAAAATTAAAACCTTACCTTCCTAGGTAAATCCGTATCGATATCTTGTTCCTTTTCTGGATGATCTTGGCCGAACTTCTCGAAGAAGTTCGTTCCACGACTGTAATTGTTACCATGACTCATTGTGCAACACGAAGTTCTCCAGAAGCTTCACGACAATCTGCTTCCCTGCTACTTTCTCGTTCGAATATCTGGACCTGAAATAATTCAATGTCTTGTCAGAATAAGATTTCGAATCTTCAACTTTGACTACAGTGATAACTCACTGTTGATGTAACACTATAATAAACAATATATATATATATATATATAATACCAAGCGACATACACAAGTTTGTACATTTACTGATATCTTACTATTTATTCAAGGTATGACAAATAGATGTAATGGTATAAATCAAATTTTTTCTTTTGTTATTCGCATATTTAAGTCAAGGATTATTTTAATGTGTCGTACGTGCGTGTTTTATTTACATCGATACATCCATAAGCAACAATGAAACTTGCATTTTATACATTATGATGGAAATATAAGGCACTGTGTGACGACACCAACAAATCTCCCTAAATAAATCGTTGCTATCGCTACGATCCGAAAGTCTATTGTGGTATTATGAGCAGCAAAGAAAAAATCTCAGTGCAATTTATTTCCAATCTGGTGAGATACAATTCCACATTAAAAAGGATGTTACTTTTCGTGATTCCTAGAAGCAGGGAATCAACGACAGAGATAATAAATGATACGCTCAAAACGATCTACCGACACGCGGAAGTGAAGTCAAGAGAACGCGTCTCCCCTTAAGGTCCGCTTGTGCCAGTTTCGAAATCGGGACACCCCTACGCGGCTGGTTCAAGGCCACCGCATGGATCCCCAATAGAAAAGAGTCATGATACCCTTTCTGATTCGGGGATCGAGAAATGGGGTCCTGCTTCCACTCGTGGGACCCCACGGAAATCAATAACCACGGGAAATTCGTCGTAGGTACATATACATGTATATATCCATTCTGGGCGCACAAACTTGGTCCCTTTCTGCGATTCGAACCGCCGTCATGCCGGTTTTCTTCTACCGGCGTCCTCCTCGTCGTGCCCCGCGCTTTTGTGACGGAACCTTTCGGCCGTTCCGGGACGGGCAAGTTGAACATTCGAACGAGATCCGACCCAAGGTGGTACTGTACCGTTTGTCGTTATGGGCTCAACGACAATTCGCAGAAACGATGGCTAAGCTACGCCATTGTCACTGAAGGAAGACGGCCCAAGGGGTGCGCGGAAGATTGCGGCCCACGTGCTTCTAGCGATTAGACCCACAAAGCCATTTCTCCCGCGTACAGCGGTTCGATATGTTAAAACGAATAATCGATTGACACATTAAAAAGAACAATAAACCGATATATTAAAGGGAATGATAGATAGCTGTAATAAAGTATCAATCAAGACATCCCTGTGTCCGATATTGAGCGTATCGTTCATCATGTTTTGCTTCCCTCGAATGTTGAGTGCTGTTTGCATTGTTCGTAACAAAGCCAAAGTAGAAGTAATTGTTATTCAGAAGCGTAAAACATTGAATCCAATGTTTAAGTATCAGTACTTAATATTTTTTAATAAATCGCGAGCTTAAAATATATAAATATTTAAGGATGGACATATTTTTAGGTCTCGTTTAACAATTTTGCTATGCTTTTCATTTTCATTACATGTCAAATGCAATTTTATTATGCAAGTGTTTTGTATTTAAATTTAATGTGCTGTAAAAAATCAAATTAATGTTTATGCAGAATAGATTAAGTCGTTTGTAATGCTGAATATGTTCACTTTCTTTGATAAAATAATAAATATCATCTCATACAAATGTATTAAGGGTACAAAATAATAACAGAAAATGATATAAATCATAGTATGACTATAAATTTATCACCCTAAAGTTGTACATACTTTTAAAAAGAATGGTTTTTTCTAAAGCGAAAAGATTACGTTTTTTCCAAGAATGCCGATCCTGACCTGATGCTTGTGCATGTTGCTGAGCTTAGGCTTCATTGGGCATGGGAAAAGCATCAATTATCGAGAGCAGTTGCCTCGAATAAACTCAAAGGTTACGCTTCACGAGGAATATAGAAACGAAAATTACACCAAGAAATCGATTGAAATATATTCCAATGCTCCAATGTAATGTAACGGCGCCTCTGTAATGCTACAAGTTATTTAATAATATCGAAATTCTGAAATATATAACATATTTTGTGCGAGTATGTTTAAGTCCTTAAGCATGTTTTCTTGAATATTAGGAACACTGCATTTATTATAATGAATTTCGAAGTTTAAAATTAATCGGTTCTTAGCTACCAAAATTAAGAAAGGATATTACCCAATTCAAATGCAGTATCTCTATGACCAGTTATACTGTAAATATTGTCAAATAATTATTCGCTCTATTTAAATAAAAGTATACATTTTTGATTCTATCGAGTAAGTTAATCAATAAGATATAAAATGTCTGAAATGATGAGAAATGCTGATAAGATATGAAGTAAGTAATATTTCTTAGTATTTTTTGCAAATATGCCGTATCTATACTCGTCCGGATCATCGAATGCATGCTGCGCTTTGTGAAAAGCAACCAGATGCTTTTTTTGTTGCTGCCTGAAAGGAATGCAGAACATTCCTAGCCTGCACACTTCCGGGTGCCTCGGGAGGCACTTCGAGGATAGTATCCTTGAAATCACCATGACAACCAAGGTCAAACCCCTCTTCACGAGGGTCAGAAAAGAGAAGAAAGTAAAATATCCGATAGTTTCGCGAAATAGTAGAGATAGGTATAAATAAGCACATCGTGAAGCAATCGTGCATCTGTATGTGCAAGAACTTATATTATAGCCGCATTTAGGATCAATAAGATTGTAATAAAGTTCCAGACATTACAGCGTAACCAAAGAACCTGTTATGTAAAAACATTGTACCGTCATCATTCATTAGGTTATACCGAAAAACAATTTCATTATAAACCTAAAGCTAAAAGAATCTTAAGCCTTAATAGTGATGCAGTTTATTTGAAATTCAAGTACACCGCCCAAATATATTATAAAATTATTGACTTACAATAATTTAGGAAAATATATTTAAAAAATAGTACACCATGGTATAATTATTTAAAAAAAAAAATAAAATGCAGGTAAGATCAATATCGTTAAAAAAGACGTAATTTTTTACATTAAAGCTCAAAGTACTTAAACTATCCTCTAAGATTGATATACTGATTTTCATGAAAATGAAATCTTTTAGTCTTACCCAATTACAAATATAATAGAACCTTTTTGTCATGTTTGATGTATTTCCCAGTATTGCGATACTTGCGCTTTTCTCTCGTGCATTAGATACGCACATACTGAGTCACATCCATGCGACTTGCGCATCACACCGGTTTGCGCACGCGTGCGTGCTTCTCACAGGTCTATGGATAATGCGTAAAAGACAAATCGGCACTTCAAAATGTTTTATATGGTATGAATCATAAGTCCCTCCTGGTTCGGGTCACAAAATTATTACAAAAGCGTCTAATTTGCCTTCCTAACATATCTGCACGATCTGAAAAGCCTAGTCAGTTTTTTTATATCCAACAAATGTATATTTTGTACAATAAATAAAATAAAATGAATTGGCTTCAGTACATTTTTAAATAACAGCCGTACTTCCCATTAGAAAATAACTAGATCAACTAGTATTAAGATATTTAGAATTCAACGGTTTAGGGGTACATTTGAAAGAAGTTGTAGCTCAAACTTATCCTCATCGCGGACTACGAATGTGAAAATGAAAGAGCATTTCCTTTAAGGGTAGACACGGGAGTCTTCGAAACTTAAAGAGAATCCACCAGCGACAATAACAAGAGCGTTCCAACCCAACGTTTATCTATGTAGGCGGTGTCCTTACAAAACTCCGAGGACGATTATTCTCCATTTTTTGCCAATTTATAATAATTCTTAAACGTTGTACGTAGATGGACAATCCGTGATAATTACGATAACACAATCGTACAACATACTGCTTAAAAAATGTATCTAACATCGGGTGAGAACGGACAAAGTTTCCTGATTTCGTTTTCACTCTTGTGCATTGGATGGCGTCGACGATTACTTTCCCTCTCGTTCGTATATCTCAATGTCGTCCGCCAGGAGCACTTTACGACACAGCTTGGAGGACACGGCGGTTTGCGATGTTCCGTTGGTTTAAATTAAGCCTAACGGAAGGATCATTTTATACCGAACACTCGGGATCTCCAGGCTAGCCCGTATACCCCGATTTTTTGCGATATACCGACGTGCTGCCCACGCGAAAGCACGTATCGCAAGCGCGCGGGAATTATATTCAGGTCTTCGGCGCCAGGACTGTTTTCGAGATACCCAGAAAAACCGGCGCGTACGAGGCACATCGTGACGCTTACGCGTCGAATGTCAATAAATACCTTCGCCGTGCCGAGAGACTGTTCATAACAGGCAAAATGTACGAAGCCTTGCTCGATGCCTAGAGTAATCGTGGTGCCTCACCGCATAAATATCAGCTCCCGGAAGCGCTGGCTCCTCCACCCGCCTGAGCGAGCCTCGCTCGTCTTCTCTTTCTCGGCCTTGACACTCCCGTCGTCTCCTACTGGAGCACGGATATCCACTCGGCCGGCGAAAAAGTAGGAAAAACCCCCGTGTTACGGTAGCACGTGTACCTCGAATAAAATATACCGCACACGTCGACTTCCCCGTCCGCACTGAGCTCGAGTTCGTCTACTCGACTGGCCCTCGCGGAAACTTAAGGACTCGCGTCCCCTCCCGGCAGCCGTCAGAGACTTTGCCGACCAATCGGGAAAGTGCATTCCTACCCCTTGTTTCGACCGACGATCCACACCCCCGCAATAGCCTGGTCGTAACCGCCACCGCGCCGCCCCTCGTTCCTCGATTTTCGAAGTGGCCCCTCCACACGATCAACCGGAGCGAAACTTCGCTTGGACTTTCGGATATTCTTCATTTAGCTACCCCTCCGCCCTGCCGATCGGTGCTCCCCGATTTCACCCACGAGGGACCTCGACTGTCCCCATGGCTGGATCCGGCCGAATAAGGCGACGATTATGATGCTTTCAAAGGTTCGATCAAATCGAGGAACAATGGAGATTTGATGAAAGATTTTGCATAATGGGCAAGGTAGTTTTTACATCCTTCTTGGATTTAATGGTAATGTGTCGAGAATAACGTAGGATACCGTGAGAAACACGTACGTGAAGAAAGGACTTCCGTTCGTTGTCACACCTTCGGGTGATGTTGAGAGTCTACCCGTTCCGAGGCTGATTCTCGAATCGATTTTGAAAGGAGGACGATCCCCGGTGGTGGTTCTATCAGAAATTCTCCCGCTTTGAGTTCGATTTACCGGAGTATTCGTCGAAGTGAGCCCTGGCAACGGCACAGGTATCCCGGCTCCGGCTGCCGTTTCGTTGAATCAACCTCGCCCACGTTTCGTTGCGGAGCGTAGGTGACTTTGCAACCCCTTCTTCGCCGCCATTCGCAGCGCAGAGGAAGGTAGGGCGCCTGCGCCGCGAATCTATGAATGGAGGCACCGTTCAATGCAAGTTCAGCTACATAGCTACTGTACTTTTATTTGCTTCGCGTGGGGTACTGCGGCATCCCCAACGACGACCTTCAGCTAAGCTAGGGTCAATCAGATAGATCAGGTTCTGGCCCGAGGAGAAACAAGTGCCACGAGGAATTATGGGCCGAGGTGTACACGCATTGTTGCACCGCTCCTTCCTTCTTGTGACTGTCTTTATTCCGAAGCATATTGGTACACTATGCCGGAGTATTTGTCCGAGGTTTACATAAGGGTACTTAGGGGCAACTCGTACATGACACGTGCGTGCCCTAACCATGCTAATGATCGTTCTTTCAAATCTCCGAATTAATTATAGGAATGACGGAAGATGCACGTATGCACGGAAGATGCATGTATTGTGCAAATTTTGTACAAATGTTTTGTGCAAGTTTTTAAAATATTATCATAACAAATATCCGCATGTTATCTCATCTCTCGTTTCACGCTCTCATCTCAATAATTATTTCCAGCCTCTCTCGATAATGAAAAAATATAATATCGGGCGTCTACTTTCTCTTTCTCGAACATTATCGAAGTCAACGTTCCATATGTTACACGAGTATCGTGACAGTGTTTTCTGGAAATTTCTCTGTATACAGAATTTTAGACATTCGCTTTATGGGGTTTAATAAGCACTAAAACGTTCTACGAAGGTCCTGCTGTATCGTAACGATCGTTAAAAGTTTCGTCAGATTTCTAAAAATTTTATAATTTTTTTTCGGAAAAAGAGAGAAATACATATTGCATTGGTTATCAGGACACAATATAACGTAGGATGCATTGGAATCGTGGCATTAATTAATATTCCTTTTGGAAAATTACCGACGCGATGGACCAGCCTGGGGGTAGCACGAATTAACGAGATGTATCTTTATGAATGGACGAGCTTGGGCGTGAGAGATCACGTGGTGGGACGCCGTAGCGTTTTAACGATCGATCACGCTCTCTTCCTCTCGCTTTCTACCTTTCATCCCATCCTCTTCCTTTCTCCTTTGACGCAACGTGGACATGGAGCATTCATTTGAGCGATTAGCGTATCTTCGTTAAATCAAAATCAAAATGTTTCATTATGCTTTCAATTCATATTTGAATATTCGTACATAATCACCATTTCAACAGTCGCGTGTTCGGATTAAAGACATATCGCACGAACAACGATCGCGTCAAATATTTTATTTTCATTCCACAAATTTTTAAAACATTTGTCTAAATCGGTGACCGTTAACTTTCATTCAATTTTTTATATGAAATACGTTTTTGTATAAGAAAATGACTAGTGAAAATCTACACATACAAATATTATTGTACATAACATAATTATAATACTACTTTTATCAATTCATTAATGTAATAATTGGTTCCGAATTTTGTAGAGAAACCATACTTTGTATTTGAAAGAGTATGGCAATTCTCTCTCGTTCTCCAATCATGATTATCCGGATAATATAAAAATTCAAGCACACGCTAAGGGCACAGGACGTAATGCACGCAAACTTTTGTTTCTGTAAAACATATCCTGATCGTACATTAAAAATATAAAATAACACGATAAAGTATGTACTGCTAATTTCCGTAGTTAGCATCGAATAATCCTTCAATTTCGAAGAAGATACAAGGTAATTATAAATAGTTATATAATTCGATTGCAAAATCGTTTCTAACAGTTAGATTATCACGTCTTTAATTACCATGTTGTATTTAAAAAAAAACCATTTTACATCCATAAGTATCCAGTGATGCAACAAACCAGAATAGTCTGCTGAAGCTAGCCTAAGCAATTATGCCAAAATTACGAATATTATACACTTAATATGTACTCCTTGTGCTGTTCGATAATAGTATAATATATCCCAAATGTTACAATAATCCAGTGAAAAAGAAATGCGTGCACAAGAAGTTAAAGTGATATCCGTAAATTCGCAAGTGGACGACAGTGTGACCGCCGTAGGAGAACTGCATCGACGAGATCATTCGGGGGCCTTATCCGCAGTGACAAGAACAGCCTTTCTGCTCGCTCCGCGAGAGCGAATTGGCCCTTAACATTGCAGAGCGTAAGTGTGAAATATGCATAGCGATATCGGACCGACGGAGGGCGGCCGTGCCGGTGGTCCAAGCTACGCAAGCCATTTACGTATTCCGGGAGAGAGGAACGAAGAAAAAGTGAGAAAGTGAGTGCGTAAGCGAGTGAGAGCGAGCGAGATGTGAGGGGTGGGGGGGGGGGGAATAGATTACAGAAACGTGAGGGGCGAGAGGGTGGAGGGGAACTGCAGACGGGGGAGGCTTCGTAAGGTGTTGCGCGCGCGTGCGCGTGCTCGGTGCCTGGAAAGGGGCAAGGGAAGTGGACGAAAACCGGGGAGAGTGGTCGGAACATCGATGAACGAATATCCCCACTCTCTCCTCCCCTTGTCGCGTGGGTGCTTCCAAGGTCATCGCAAGAGCAAAACTACGTAGTACGACGCCTCCGTCGCGACGCCCGCGCATAAAACGTGGGTGTAGAATACAGATCTATCCTACAAGGCGTTCCAAATTTGCGCAGAGCACTCTCCCTCTGGTCGCTCGCGAGTACCGAATACCGGTCAAACGGATAAAACTCGAATTAATGCAGGAAAGTACTATTTTTATTGTTACATACCAAGAAATCAAGTTTTCTTTTTTTGTGATATTTGGAAATTTCACCGTTCCGAAAGTACAAAAATCCGTTATGTGAAAGGTATTTTATTCGAGACAAATAAATATTTGAATATCATCAGCGCTGATAAACTACGTACGATTGATTGATTTAGAGCTAGAGTGGTGTGGTGCTTAGAGGCACGGACTCCCACGCGGGAAATCAGAGTGCGAATCCCGGCCATCATCTCTGGCGTTTCTACATGATACGTATACTATAGCTCTGGTGGTTCGAAATTCACATTAAATAGTAGATTCTAGGCCAAATGACTTTAGTAGCCGGTACAAAAGTAAATTGAAGAAGAAAATCGATGGGTTTTATATTGGCAAAAGAACGAGCTGTGTTTAAATATAGGATCGCAATTTTGCTCAAGCTTTAGCATACCTGACTAAGATATAATAAAATAGCTCAACACTCGCGATTTTTATTAATACATTAACAGTATAATCCTTAACTACAGTCGTTCGAATTCATTATTATTCCTACATGAGAATTATTTTGCTAAACACGTCTTTGTGAAATATTAATCTTTCTTAGATGTACCTGCGTGTCTATTAAGAATATGTAATTTCTTTCTTCACAAATAGAATGGTAAAAAAAATCTGATTAAAAAATGAAATAAGTTTCAATCGCAAGCAGTTTGCAACAAACGTTCTGTATTCCATTTTAAATCTTTCTTCTCCACGCAGAGATCAATCCGTCAAATAAAATCAGTTATACTATTCGTTATGACTTAGTCTGATAACAAGTAAATTAATGGCCTATCATAAAACTTTCCAATGGCATATCCAATTGCAAATTATTCGATTTTATAGGTCATCAAATTTTTCTCGTCTTTGTGTAACATGTAATTCACTTTTGTTTTTGTATTTCAATGTAAAATGTCAGACTGCTTATGAAACACTCACGAGGTACATTCACATTAAATTTTTCAGGCACGGTGGAAGAACCTGTAGGTCGATTACCCAGTGTAGAGGTGACCCGAAACTTTCCGTAAACCCCATTATATGATGCTACAACTCCTCAGCTCCACAAACCATTCGGGAATCCGCACGTTACTCATAATCAGTTTCTGCGTATAAAATATTTAGCATAAAAATAATATCACATATTTAATTCCAATCAACGTTTCGCGATACAAACAGAACGTACATTTAGTAACTCGATAAAACGATTTTTTTTCAATATTTGTTATTCCGAAAACATAAAAATACGCCAAAAAATCATGAAAGTATTTTAGAAAATCCTGTCTCCGCTTTAGTTTAAAAATAAATAATATAAAATGAAAAACCTGAAGGATGAATGCAATATAATAAATGATTACGTAGGATAAAAGTGAGAAATACAAATTGCAAGTGAAACAAAACAGCATAATATAAACGTAATGCTAAAAGAGATATGAGGGAGTGGAGGATGCGGGAGAAGAGCAAATGGATATCGAGACATAAAGGAGCTTCAATCTGGCAAAATATCTCCGACTCAACCGACTTTATGATCCTAGATGGGTTGAAAATTTTCGGATATTTTAAGAAGCCTTGAATACCTATTTATTCAAATATACCCTAAATAGTACCGCCTGAGACAAGCGTTAACTCTATAATTTTGTCCTCCGAAATACCATTGAACTAAGTACGTATTTTTGCACGGAAGTAAAAAATGATTTTTATTCTCGGTTAACAGCAATTTTACGCAACGTTGTATCATTTGCCTTCAAGTTGAATTTTTACACCAATACTGAGCTCCTGACAGTTAACCGGTGGTTTGGCAGTGCGATATATGAATACATTCCTTGATCAGAAGGAATAATCTGAAAAATTATCTAAAAGAAAAACCTTTTATGGATGGCATAGCAACAGACGACAAAAATTGTATTTTGTAGAAGAGTGTACGGTGAAAAAGAACCTGGAAAAGGGCAAATAGAGGTACGGAACCCACTGCAAAAGTTAGCCTGCATGTAATGAAGGTGTGTTGTGTTTGGTGGTATTGCAGAGGAATTATTCACTTCGAACTACTCCGACGCGGCGAAACAATCAATCACGATGGAGAAGTACTATGAATAACTCACTAGTATCAATGCGGATATACGAGAAAAACGTCTGGTTTTAGCCACTCGAATAGGCGTCATCTTCCATCACGAAAATGCTAGGCCACACTTCTCCCAACGAACATTTTTATAACAGTAGAAGTTGGAATGGGAAATTCTACAGCAACCACCACATTCCACCTTGAAAATAGTATTCTGCTAGTTTTTTTCCTAGTAGTCTTACTATTCAGAATTTTCGAAACAATTGTTCGAGTAGTTGGAAATTTTGCTTATTCGCCAAAGTAGTCTGATTAACGTGTATCCTAAAAAAGATAATGAAATTATACACCACAGAATCCCGTATGTTACTGCAAAACCGATTTGAATGCAAACCCCCGAAGCATGATTTCCCAGTCCTTTCAATATCATCCATGACAATTGCGTTAATGACGCTGGATTCGGTCACTGAGTCGTTTCCCTTTTTCATGAAATCCGCACTAGGCTAACATTTCTGTAGTAGAAAAAAACATCAAAAGTACGAATTATAACTGATTTTTTACGTTAAAAAAACGCGTAACATACGATATCGTGTAAGCAGGGCAATAATGAAGAACAAAAAATTTCTTTTTTGATCGACGAAGAAGTCTTCCAAAGTCTTCTAAAGCCACATTCACAGTGTAGATTACTTTCATCCAGATCCTATATTGATCGAAAAGAAATTCATTCAAGATTTTTCAAAGGATAAATCAATCCAAAAATTGCTCGTACAGCGATGGTTGGACTGCAAACAAATTTCAGATTAATTCAATTCTTTGTTTATTTGTTGCACTTTTCGGTAGTATATTTAAAGGGGTCAAACATACACGTTTTTTAATTACTTCGTATTTTTCCTTCTACTATTGTAGTGGGATTAAAACAATTTTATCCGTATTCATCACAGTTCTATTTTACTGATGTATTTATAAAGCAAGCCAACTTGGATTACAGGACTACGCGTGTAAAGCAAAGAATCTTTCGAAATGCTTTATGACTAAAGGAGGCTTCACTCTCGTACAACTATCTTACCGGCTTGTATACGTATATTTATTCAAATAAGTAATTTCTCGTGATAGAAAATAGTATCATAATAAATGCTTAACTTTGGTACACATCGTGCATCTCTGTTCAAAGATAAACGCAGAAAATCTTAATTATTTCCATGATGTCCTAATGTATCTTCGATGTGCAGAAAGAAATATGTATGTTTATGACAATGCAATGCTATTCTGTTATTTTGCGTGTCGCGAAAGAATTGTGCAGTATATACTTTTACAAATTTGAGAGTCTAGAAATAGTCGTACCAGCTTTAGATATTTGCGTAGATTTCACAAGTTCATAGAAACTACGGTCAGGTAGCACTGGTCTCCTCTATCCATCCCTTGTCAAAAGCACTTTACTGGTCTTGTACGCTTTCTTATACATACCTGGGTGAGCTCACCGTACCTTTCCTCCATTATTAACTTCGCCCTTAAGCATTGATCGGTAAACGTTTCTTTAACAAGCACGCATTGAAGCAAAAATATCTCGTCTATACGGTATACCTGATACGTACTTTTTAACTGTAATAATCAATTTGTTTATCGGATAATATATATGAATTTACATCGTAGATTTTACATTGCATAAATTGCCGAAAAAGACTAATAAATTTAATATTTCAGAAAGAATTTTACTCCTAACAAAATATATTCTTCCATACAATTTTAATACATACATTAATAATTACATTTCCTAGTATTCGTAACTTCCATAAAAAATAATGTATAATATTTCCTTAATTTATTCTAGCAGTAAACCAGTCAGATTCAAAGTATTATCCTGAGGTATCATTTTGTTCTTATTTATTTTACAAAAGCACGATACTCCGTGAATTGCATTAGTTTCATTATATACATGTTTTGTAATACCTCGTGCAAAGTAGCACGGTGCCTTGCCGAAGAAGGTTGCATTACCTTTGTCCTCGTCTAGGGTAGCACCGTTATGAAAATTTCCACAGAAAATACGACCAGGTGCAGATGTTTGGCAGAAGCTATTGTGCATAAGTTTTGGCAGATAAATCCTTACGGTTGAATTGAATACGAACCAGAAGGCCTGTTTCCGAACTTTTAAGAGATTCACGGAAAACTACATGACTACTTTCGATATTTTTAAACTTGTAATAGGCTCTTATGCATTAAAAAAAAAAATGTTATGTATCGTTGTTGACATTGTGTAACAATTCCCTAATTCCTTAAGCGACAAGAAATATCGAAAATTCCTTAAATCTCCTTTAAACTTTATAAGATTAAATGAAATATCTTTCTTTAAAACACAAATTACTTTTCCACGTGTAATGCTAAATATTAAAGTTGCGCCTGATATTCCTTTGTGAGCCACCCATGACCTCTACCATTTTGCCACATGTCAGATATTTTTATGTCGATTTTTTATTGAAATAAATCCAATGTTCGTGATATGTGTATAATTTTCGATGTGACCTGGAAAATTCGTGTTTTGTATATAATTGCATAGCATTTTAAAATTACATTAACAATTTCACATATTTATATGCGTAGAAGCGGTGAAGGGTAATAGTTAAAATAATGATCCGTGATTTTCTGAAGAAACCGATATGATTTATGATGTTTTTCACTGGGGCTTATAAAATCCGCAAAGCCTAGTGTTCGTTTTATTATAAACCCCTACAAACGTAGCAGTACCGACGTTCCTTTAATAGACGAAGAACAATGTATTTTCTACCCTCGTACCTACAATAAAGGCAGGTATAATTATTGGAACGGATTTATTGTTCAGGATAGGAAATAATTCCATGCGACTCCCAAATTGTCTTAAAATGCCCGGTAAATTTTGAATGTTTCTAAGGCATTATAGAATTTCACTGATTACATAAAAATGCAATCCTCAAATGTATGTGTTAGAAAAAAACAAGTTAATTAGTTGAAAATGTTAATTATGCAGAATTCATATTTGTTAATTTTGCTTTTAATTTCTGATAGTCTCATATTTTTTTTTTTTGTACGTACATTCACGTTTTGTACTCACTGTACGTTTATATATTACAGAGATTAGTACAAAAATATTGATAAAAAAAATATTAATTTTATTTTGTTTTTAGTACGTTCTAAATGCTTTATTTTTTTTTAATGTAGACCAATATTGAAATTATTATCAATATGTCTTTCGCCATAATAATTTTACTTACCTATCGCAGAACATAATCCGAAATAGAACAGTCAAGGCCTTACTTAGCAGCACAAAGCCCAAACGTTTATACATTATAGGAAAATGGTGTGGGAATTGAATAATTCATAAAGCACTGTTAGAGATTGAATAAACCTTTATTTTCATTACACAATTTTTTTATGCTGACATTTATATATCTCATGAATGTGGTACTTCAATACGTTGCATATTTTTGTTCGTGTACAGTATAAAATTATATTAATATACAGTATCATATTGTATGTAAAAAATTTCAGCAAACGCGAATTGTATTTTTTCCAACCACAATAATAATACCATTGTCCTGCAACTCCTTCAAGGCATCCTCGAACATTTCCCTTGTGACTAACTAGAAAGAAGAATAAAACTTTTATTAATAAATCCAGGAAAATTTGGAAATGTATTTGTCCGATAAATTCACTCACCACGTCAGACGATTCTTTTAATTCGGTGAAAATTTTTTGATAGTTAAGGGTAGGAGATTTTTCTTTACCATGAATTAGCTTTTTAAGCGCCTCTACCAAATTCTGTTTTCGCTTGCGTGCCGCAGACGACATGCCAGTTGTTAGAATATTAATATCGATTTTACCACTCAGCGGATCGATAGCAGATTGTTTTAAAGCTTCACGATGTAACCTAACGTTACAAATAAGAATATAAACATGTTCATAGCCTTATTGACATAAACGTACGTAGGTATACTTATATTCTCTAGTAATTAAGTATATATATCTACACTAACCATCTTTATTGATTTACTAAGTAACTTTATAAATATCAGGCTATTATCGAACCGCACAAATATTGATTAATCAAATAATGGTAACAGAACTCCTACAATGTTAGCAAAATTGCTTATTATCGCATTATAGACTATTTATCAGCATTCGAAGGATTATGAATGATAAGGCAAATTTTCCGGAATTTCTCACAATCATACTCACCTCCAAGCTTCTTCAACGTCCTCTATTTCTACTATATTACTAAAACGCATTTTAGCATGTGCCTCAGATAAACGTATCAATGATTCCAGTTGCCTTGGATATGCCGTAATTTGTCCACGCCCACTTCCTACCCGGCGCATATCTACATAAGCTTGTATAAGCCTCTGTTGGCTTTCTTCGTTCAAAGTCGGATGGACATGCTCTTTGGCAAAGGCTATATAGTCCCGAAGAATACTCATATCTATTATATCATCTTCTTCCTCAAGATCAGTTTTATAATATAACGACACTAAATGTTTTGCAAGCTTTCGATCGAACGACTCATTCTGCGGATCCAGCATCAGGAAGATTAGATCAAAACGTGACATCAGTGTATGTGGTAACATAACGTTTTCAATGACCTAAAAATCAGCAAATTTCGTAAAGACAAATGAAATAGCAAAGATACAAAAGTAATGTCTAATATATTACCGTTTTATTTTTGTTCCATTGAGATTCGCAAGGATTGGCTGCTGCTAGAATACTTGTTCTGGCATTCAACTGACAAATAATACCTGCTTTAGCAATACTTAATGTTTGTTGCTCCATAACTTCGTGCAAAACCGAGCGTGTGCTGTCATTCATTTTGTCAAACTCGTCTATGCAACAGATACCATTGTCTGCCAGTACCAAAGCACCAGTTTGCAAAACTAATTGTCTAGTTTCAGGATCTTTTGTTACATAAGCCGTTAGACCTACAGCACTGGAACCTGGAATGTACAAATAAAGAATTTAAGCATTACAGATAATATTTTTTAAACCTGTTGCTTTTCATGAGTTAAAATTATGGATTTGGCTATGTCTGCAATACCTTTTCCACTACTATATTGCGACCGTGGCACTAAGTTAAACACAAAGTGTAACAGTTGCGATTTGCTTGTACCAGGATCACCGCAAAGCAATATATTAATTTCCGATCGAAAATGCTTTCTACCGCAAGTAACATGTGTTTTTTTGGTACCACCGAATAATTGTAATAGAATTCCCTTTTTTACATCTTCGTTTCCATAAATACTTGGCGCAATATGACGTGCCAATCTATCGTACACATCTTCTTTTTGAGATAACAGCTTTAGAAGTTCCACTCTCTCTGGAGGGAATACATGATCCTTTCCTTCTTGCTGATCGTATAATCTATGTATTATAAAAATAAGAATGATGAAAGAAAATAAGATCACGATTTACTGCTGTATTTAACACAAATTTCTATTCATTCAATGCAGCATATCTTACCGTTTTGAATCTTGTTTTCTGAAGTGGACTACATCGATGTGGGTTTTATAAATGGCTCTTACATTACTTTGCCGAGGATTAATTCTTAATGGCAAAGCTCGATATATACCGGTTACAGAGACCCTATCACCAGGTGAAACTGCGTCAACCAAATCATTGTGGGCAAAAATTACTACTGTATGAGGAGTCTGACCTGCTGGCATGTCATCTGGAGATTCTTGCAATTTGATCATTTGTTTATCAGAAAAGTGACTGCGATTATGAATCAAATTGAAACAGTAATTATTGTTACAATGTGTGCACACAGTAGGTTCTGCTATTCTCCCTCTGTCAATCTCTACCATAGTTGTAAATGAGCAGACTATACATTTAAAGAATGCCTCTCTCATTTCCGGTATAATATTTGAAGTCCTGATTACCATTCCAGAAATCGTAATCAACTGATCTATATCCTCCGGATTGAGGAGCCGCATACTCTTTGTCTTACTAACGTTAAATGGGCGCACTTGAATCTGATGCTCTAAAACTGCGGCAGGGTATTTCTCAAAAAACATTTCGTTAGCAGCCATATCCATTGTTGGAATAACCTCCTGTGGATAGCATACTAACTGACGATAAAGTTGCTCATCAAAGATTTCTAGATGAGCGCAGTTTACATTCAGATATGGCTCTTCCAGCGTATGAATCTCCTCCAACTTTTGCAAATACAATGGCTCCATTAAATTCATGTTTTCTGGCAGCTCATCATTCTCTGCCTCCGGGTCTATAAAGTGTAGCACAAACCGCTTAAACTGCTCTTTACATCGATTTACGACTACATTGGTACCCCAAATTACAAGCTGTGGCCCAGCATTCTCGCTTTCTGATGATCCAGGAACAGCCCCCTCTTCCGGTATCTGAAAAAAAATATGAAAATTTGCATATTTAACTATATTGGTAATTCCTTGAAGAATAAATAGCAACCTATGAACATACCGGTTCTCCCAAAGTAACTTGTCTCATGCGCTTATCCGTTCGAATGTCTGATCTTTGTCGAATTGGTGTACCTCTAATGCCGCTTCTAGGAGTACGTACAGACCCCAATGAACTTGGTGTTCCATAATTTAACGGAGATGACAAATCAATTTCGCTCATTCCTGCTGCTAATGGACTCGCTTGTGAACCTCGATGGGGGGACGATGCAGGCAATGAAGACAGACCTTCCGAAGATGCTGCAATTGTCTCTTGCGCATGATGACTTCCCCATCGTAATGGGGTGTCCAATACATTATGAGCACCTCGTTCCTGAGGTATGCCTAATTGTTGTTAACAAATTGTATAATTACTATGTTACATTTTCGCTTATGTTGTAAACTGTCAGTAAACACGGTTTAAATTACCGTGTCTGGTAGATCTTCTGCTAGGTGTTGCATTTCGAGAGGGTGTTCTAGCTGAGGTTGGGGTCCGAACTGAAGTCGGCGTACGAGGTTGTCTTCTCGGTGTCCCACTTGTTGAATTGTTCTCATCCTGATTCACGGGTGTGCGTGGCGGTCTCATAGGACTCGACATGGCTCATTAGGTATCCTCGTGTCCTACGTTTAAATAATTGTATGAAAATTTCGGCAGTTTATCGAAAATAAACAAACAAATTACTATTAACGCTCTGCGTTATTACCGCTTGGAATGAAAATACTTCCCGCCAAACGGGTACAGAAAGTCACCAAACTAAGTCGTTGACAGTATATGGGTCCGCAGGAGTGAGTTTGTTGGCAACCCTGATTTGTCTCGTTGGTTTTGGGGGTCTCTTGCGGAGAATCGCAGAAGTTTCGGAGAGAAAGAGCTAGTCGTTACAATAAGAATATGTGGGACAGGGATCAGGGATACAAATGATCAATGCTGGAGTTTCCCGCTCGTTACGTGTATTCAGCAAAAACGCTATACCTCTTCATAACTTTTGCATTAAAAGATGCATTATATTTGTGTCAGTGTTAACTTGTTATCGGAATTTATCTGAATATAAATATCATAATCATTACGCGCTTTATTCGGAATTAAGGAAGCATACATCCTAATAGACTTACGATAAATAAAGTAAAATCAGCACCTCTACCACACAAGATTTGAAATGCGGGCAGGGTCACATTTATCCTTTTCGGGGCCCAGGATGCAGAAAACAAATATTTTTTTTAACACATTTATGAGAGGAAAGCATAATAATTGTGATATTTGTATTCGGAAGAATTATGATAAGGCCACCCAATAACTCATTCTTCAAAAAATCGCTAAACAAATATTTTCTTCTACAAAAACTTACATTTTTCTAAAGGGCCAAATTGCAGCATTGGGCCACTTAGTGTACGTAATTGTACAAAAAAGGCCACTTAGTCTACGTAATTGTACAAAAAATATTTAAAATAAATATCTGAAGAACATGTTGCGACTGTCCTCCTAACACCTTTGTGTACAAATTCCCCAAGTCCAAACTGTGAATATCATCATAGCTGTGCAATTTTGCGCCAGCCATGTTTTTCTAAGTATGTTCTGTTGAGACAGTTTCAGACCGTGCTTATCGTTCACTGTTCTGGATCCGTGCGGCAAAGTCTATAGAGACAAGAAAGCTCAACAGAGATTGCTTGGGCATAGGTTTCATCGGCAACGTCGCAATATAACGTCGCAAACTAGAGCGAGACATCGAATGCGAATGAGCACCTTGAGAGCGAGAAAGACGCGGTAAGAGCGAGTGACACACATTGAGTACGAAAAAGACTCATCCAGAACTAGCGAGAAAATATATTGGATGTCGGAAAGGTAGGAGATTAGCGAGGGCGCTCGCTAGCCGTGCTACGGCGCCATACGTGAGCTGTGACGTCAGTTCTCTGGAGTTTCTTAATTTCCCCACACGAGACCCCTAAAGTTAACTCGAAGTTTGCTACTTAGTTTGTTGGTACTACTAATTTTCCCACTAATTTTGGGAGCCTTGTGCGGAAAAATTGGGAAACTTCAGACGGTCAGATAGAGGTTAATGTGATAGAGGTTAATGTGGCAGAAATGAGAAAGACAAAAACTAGAAATACAAATGAACCAATTTATTTTTGAAAGCAAAAACACAATATTTCTTAACAAATTCTTTTTTTAATTGCTTTATACACGTAAGATGACTAATATACTGTTCTCTGTTAAAAATTAGTTGAAATCTCCTCAAAAATAAATGCACGTTTCCGTAGAATAAATTTTTTGTTTCGCAATTTTCAAAGTGCAAATATACCAGTGATGGCAGAACTTTTTTGAATACGAGTATCACAATTATTATACACAGGTTGGCACAATTACATTGTCGATTTTCATGGTATTTGACAAATTTGAAAACAACATATACAAATAAAGTATAACACTGTTAAAAGACTTTAAGTAATGAATTGTACAATTCTACAAACATGATGTCGAAGTGGTGCTGATTATATGATGAATTTTGATATGTACAGTATACAGTTTGACAAAAATGCATTATACAATCTGAACAAAAAATAATTGTACATAATTAAACTGATTCAAATTACACAATAAATTTTCATTCTATAAATCAATAATTTCAGCAAAATAATATTGAACTACACGTAGAATTATTGTCATGTGTAGCGTAATCACATTTCAGATGATATATTTTGTGACAATGTTTGTATCAGTTATGTACCAATAATTCTATTCAAAATACTATTTCTACTTATTAATAATTTTATAATACACTCTTATCCTTTAACATAGTGTAAATAAATATAGGCAAGAAGTAATAAAATGTACAATAATTCATTTATTTGTTACGCATTCCTCACTGATCCTTTAACAATCTTCACATCATCGATAGGTCGATCATTCTTATCCGTCTCAACCAATCCAATTCTTTTTACTATCGTCATACCACTATGTACTCTTCCTGTTAAATGGGTAATCAATATATGTATATAAAAAGTCAAATTTTGTATATTATATCAAAATGCAAATGATGTCCAATAAGTAATGACTAAAAATGTATGCAATATAGAGTAGCTTTGTACATATTTATATTTACTGTAATTTACCAAATATAGTATGCTTTCCATCAAGCCACTGTGTGGGTGCTAATGTTATAAAAAACTGTGATCCATTTGTCTCTGGTCCTGAATTTGCCATGGACAATATTCCAGCACCTAAAAAATATTAGTCCTGCATATTTAATTAATTCATAATAAAAAGAAATATTTGATCGTAATACCTACCTGTATGCTTTAAATCATCATGAATCTCGTCGTCAAAGTATTCTCCATAAATAGACATTCCACCTTTACCCGTTCCAGTGGGATCACCACCTAAACATGAAATATTTGATGATATCTCAGGTATCATAGATGTTGATTGTTAGATCATTATAGATTATTCGATTACTCATGTGAATGAAAAAATGAGATGTTCAAATTTGATTATTACCTTGAATCATAAACTCCCTGATAATTCTGTGAAACTTTGTTCCGTTATAATATCCCCGCCTGGTCAGTTCCGCAAAGTTTTTGCAAGTAATTGGAGCATGCTTCCAATATAATTCTATAACTAATTCACCCATTCTAGGAGATAAATAAACAGTTTAATTATATGCAAAATAAAGTATTATGACGTCATAAATTTAGAATCTAAGGTATTTAACCATTGTCTCTTACGTTGTTTCAAATGCTACGAAGGGCGGTTGCCAATGTTTATCCGGAATACCTGATATATTTGCAAGGGCCATGACTTTTTCTGTTGCAAAATACTTCTTTCTTAACTGCTATTTTGTATTTATACTGCTCCTTTACATGAAAATGATTTGTGTCTTTATTATTCGTTAAGAAAATGCATAAAATTGTCATCTAATTTCATTCATCAATACATAAAATATTACTGACTTGTCAATCTCTTCTAATATTTTCGTTTGCAACAAAAATAAACAATTTATGACTGTTATGTCTGTGCAGATTCGAAACTGAAATGATAGTGCCATCTGTGTGGTACTATAGAAGTGACAATCGTCTAGAGCAGGGGTCAGCAACCTTTACGTACACTAAGTCCGGCACTCTGAACCGGCCAAAAAGTAATTTATTCTATTTTTTCTGTCATGAATTCTAACAATGGCAAAAATATAAAAAAAAGTTAGAGGGAATACATGAAATAACTAATTAAATATACAATCATACACATTTTACTGATGTTAGTGGCAGTCATCTCTAAGATTGCAGATCGCTGGCGTGAAATAACGTTATAAAATGTATATAATAGATTTAATATCTCTATCAGATAACGTTTGATTATTTGCATCCATCTAACTGCGATACTTTGTACATTTCTACATACAATTTCTAAAATATTTACTCGATTATTATCACTATGAATCCCTAGGGATATATATTGAAATCATATAACAAAGCTTGTAGATCCTACTATACTTTTGAACGTACTCTATACATAAAAAAATATATATGATCCTCATCAATACAATGTTCATTATCTATCTATTGTAACTGAAATTCTTGTATGAAGAAAGTATATATCTTTCATAGCCGAATGTACGCATCAAAGAAAAAGCTTATTATACGATTGATGAAGTTACGATGATCGAAGGGAAGGTTTGACAATGCGACGAATATCGATGCGGGAAAAATCGATTCCGAATTATGCATACTACACTAGCGACTACTGGCGTCCTCAAAATTCTAGATGGCATGCGTTACTTACACGAACGAGAAATTCCGCGAGTAGTGCAAACAACAAGGAAAATGCGTTGAAAGTGTAATTCTCAGGTCGTATAAATGAGGACCGTAGTGTTTAATGAGCAACAACAGGATTATCGCTTTTTAAGTGTTCTGGCGCCCTCACGCGAGGTCGCAACTGCCAGAACAATTTAACCTTTAAAGAAATATGTTTTCACCTAAAGATCTAGGTAAAGTAGATTATATCAGTTTAAATATCCAGGATACCGCGACATTCGCACGTGGAACTTCTCGCAGCCTCTGGCGGGTAAGCACCTGTTCTGATCTCTCTAATGATAGACCGTTACGGAATAAGCTCGTAATCGAACATCTTTTTTGCGTCTCGAACGCTCTTTTTACTTTGCAGCAATGGAATCAGTTGTCCAGATTTCAACGGAACATTCTGTATTTCGCTATCATAACAATTTTACTTGTGATATTTTATCTTTTACCTGGAGAAACCAAGAATGGTGTATTGGACAATGAAAATGATTATAATAATGTAGAAGTAGTGCAAGAAACCCTTAAGTATGAAAAGGTAATAATAAAGTCTATACGACCATTAATAATGAGCATGTTTATTTGTGCTCAGTATAATGCGCTTGTAAATATTTCTGCTTTCAGGCTATCGAAAATATTATTGTAGATAATGCAAATCAAGGTGGTGGAGCTGCCGGTGGTGAAGTGATCGAAGAACCAGAATTTCAACCGGAAATCAATCAGGTAGATGACGATCAGATCGGAGAACCACCACAGCCTAAACCAAATGCACTAAAGTTCAATGGTAATATAAGTGGTTTATATCACGCATTGGAAAATATATAAATAAGATCATGTAATATAACATTTTCAGGTCCTCAAAATGACAGGCAAAAAGCCATTGTAGCTGCATTTAAACATTCATGGGACGGTTACAAAAAATATGCTTGGGGTCATGATAATATTAAACCCATAAGCAAAAAATATCACGAATGGTTTGGCTTAGGCCTCACCATAGTTGATTCTCTTGATACTATGTATATAATGAATCTAGTGGATGGTAAGCATAAAGGCATTATTTATACTTTTATTTGCTGTTATATTACTTTATAATCATCCCCTTCCAGAATTTTTAGAAGCTAAAACGTGGGTTGAACAGAATTTAGTGTTTACTATGAATAGGGACGTTAACTTATTTGAAGTTACGATTAGGGTGTTAGGAGGTCTGTTGTCTGTTTACCATTTGTCTGGTGATAAGATTTTCTTGAATAAGGCGGTAAGTTTTATGCCAAATTTTTGAGTCTGTTATACCTTATTATTCAAATTACATTTCTTATATAAAATTTGTATTATTTTTTAAAATTCCAGATGGCTCTAGGAGACCGTATGATGCCAGCATTTTCTACTATGTCTGGTGTACCTTATTCTGATGTAAATCTTGGTACAAAAAATGCACATAGCCCAAAGTGGGGACCCGACAGTAGTACTAGTGAAATAACTTCAATACAATTAGAATTCCGTGATTTAAGTCGCAGTACTGGCTTCCCCAAATTTGAAGTAATTTAGAGTATGATCGAAAACATTTTATTGTATTATGTGCCAGGTAAGTAATAAATCACTTTATAGGCGGCTGCAGCAAAAGTTTCGGAACATGTGCATCATTTAGAAAAATATGATGGATTAGTACCAATTTTTATTAATGCTAATACTGGACAATTCAGAGAATACTCAACGATTACACTTGGTGCTCGAGGAGACAGTTACTATGAATACTTGTTGAAGCAGTGGATACAAACAGGAAAAACTATAAATTAGTGTGTATTACCTTTCTAATTTTTAAATTGCGTGTTTGCATATATTTTGAAATACCATTATATCATTGACTGTTTTCAGTTTACGGGACGATTATTTATTAGGAATCTCTGGAATGCAAAAACATTTAATAAAGTATACAGCAACCAATAAATATATGTTCATTGCCGAACTGGTAGGTGCAAACAAGGAAATAAGGCCAAAAATGGTAAGTTACAAATATATATTTAACTTGGAATGCCCAATTATAATTACATATTTTATAGGACCATCTTACATGCTATTTAGGAGGTACCCTGGCTCTGGGTGTACATCATGGTCTCCCAATGGAGCATTTAAATCTTGCAAACGAAATAGTTAAGACTTGTTATCAAACGTACGCTATTCAACCAACATTCCTCGCTCCTGAGATAACTTACTTCAACATACAAGTAAGTCGATTATATCCAGCCACAGATAATCTGTGAAAACAACTCAGGTGCTACCTCGTCTATTACTTCTAGAAAGTGGAAGGTGAAAATCAAATAGACATGTATGTCAAAACCAACGATGCCCACAATCTTCTGAGGCCGGAATTTATCGAAAGCTTATTCTATATGTGGTACTTCACGGGAAATAAGACATATCAAGATTGGGGGTGGCAAATATTTCAAGTAAATATTCGAATTTTGATCTAGCCTGTACATTTGGTTTTTAATTATACATTAATTACTTATTCTGATAGGCATTTGAAAATTATACCAAAGTTGAAAATGGATATACGAGTATTAGTAATGTCAGAAACGTCCACAACACACGTCAGCAGGATATGACAGAGAGCTTCTGGTTTGCGGAAACATTGAAATATTTGTACTTGTTATTTGACGACACAAGGCAATTAATAGACTTGGACAGATGGGTGTTCAATTCTGAGGGTCATCCACTCCCCACCTATGAGTCATAATGCTATAGAAACAGAAATATATTTATACACCTGAGGCTGCATCGACAGGCTAGTCAATAGTCATTCTGATATAATCTAGGTTAACAAAATTCTCAAAAATAGATATTCTCCCAAAATGAAAGATTCAAGATATATAAAAAAAAAATCAAGGATCTTTGTTTAAATAACAGTACAATGGTACTCTATTATAAAATGTTTTTCAAGAGTTATTTTTGTTATATATACAAATACACATGTATTTCTATTACTGCACAAAAATTGTGTTTATTGCATTAGTAAAAGAGAGTGAATATTCACATTTTTTTTCACCATCAATGAAATGATGTAGAATTGTACATAATTTCATTCCACAGGAGCTAATTTAGTGTACTAGTATAACACACAAGCAATATATTATAATTTATACTAAGCTTTTGATTATTTTAGAAATCTTAAAAATAAAGTTAAAACAATATGTTTTAGTGCATTAATGTAATTTTCAAGGACATTTGCTTAAGAAAGAGCCTCTTTGTTAAATTCTATTTTGTTGCATGTTTTGGGAAATTAGGTGGTATGATAATAGAACACAAAATCATTCCAATTCTCACCCCTTTTTTCTGCTATTGCGCCCATAGATTGTTGATCTTGAGTCACAGAAATAAAAAAAATGATTTGTATTTATAAGGAAATTTAGAATAATGAGGAATTGTAGGATAGAATTCCAAAATTCAATGGTACTCTAAAATATAAACTACTTTAAAACCTTTCGCTTGTATAAATTATTCTGCAACTATCAGATTTTTATGATCAGGCTGTTGCACTAATAAATGATACTTTATAACTTTCAAGTAAAATAATGAAATTAAAATGATACGCAGGCCCAATGGAACATGTACCAATATTTGCACTGCCCCAGAATTCTTTTCATTCAAGAATTGAATTCTTGTCAATTAAATACAAAATTTCTTAATATAAGAAGTACACCAACCGAGTAATGAAATTAATGATGTGAAATATGAGCAATATTTTAGATGTTTGACAAATTTCATTCATAATTTATTTTTTATGATAGTGGATTCATCTTTGATTTCATAAATAAAGTGCTTTCACATTTTTTCAAGTATTGTCTATGGCCTTGCACGTAATATATTTAAAATACATTAATTTCTAAATTATTCCGTGCTTTAATAGATGAACAATGTTAGCAAACCTTGGAATTCTACTCTTCAATTTTACCATGTTATTAAATGTCAATGAAAAAAAGAATACATAATACTTACTTGTTCTTAGGAAGCAGTATGTTTCCACTACGCAATGCACAATTATCTTTTACAGCAATAATATCGTTCTTGTTATGATATTATTTCTTGTGAAAACAAAAAATCCAAAATTAAAGCGCTGTCGAAGAAAATATTATTGTAAACTTTGCAAGAGAGATACAAGCCAGTTGTCAATTTAAACACAAAAAAAATTTATAAAATATGTCTTGACTATGTATTATTACTTTGCGGTAACTTACATACCGCTTTTCAAACCTTTATTATGCTGATAATTTATCATAATTAATGATATCTAATGTATATAACAGCTGCTTTTATATTATATCTTGTGGGAATGTATTATAAATGAACGAGTATAATGTTAAGTCTACCTTTGTTCTATATTGTATATAATACATTTATATGCGCAGTGATTATTGAAATTGGATGTGATGATTTGATATTAGAAGAACAGTTGATGGACAAAAACTGAACAAGTTTCCAGTACTTATTCGTTAATGTGGGTGTGCAACATTTTCAAAATCATTAATTGCAATTAGATCGATTTTTATTGTACAAAATGGGTTATAGCTATCAATACTATAAATATAATCTAGTCCTGATTAATCCATATAACAGTGTACTTGGGATTTTAGTTTATTTTACATTTGCGAATAAAATGTTATCAAAAAATTATCAGCCGTGTTACTCTCTCATTAATTAACCACCCGATACTACGATATGAAAGATGTATAAATTTTCTTAATAGAGTTTATTAGCAAATAACAACATTTTTTTGTTATTTATGGAAAACGATAAAATTATTACAATATATAATGCTCGACTATGCTCATACTGTTGTATTAATTCTAATTCTTTTGAAATTGCTGTCAATTTGACTCTTATTTCAATTTTTCGAAATGCTAAAAAAATTTGATACGACACAATAAATTACATTACATCTAGAAAAATTCTACATTTTAGAAAACGTAATTTAAGAACATCTACTCTTAGTGCTATCATTACTGTCGTCGATATAAATAACATTACAGTACTGCAATAAAAGTTTCAGTCCGTTTAGTGGGATTCCCCCTAAGAAAAATTACATATTACATACAAAATCTTAAAAGGTAATTACTTAATTTTACGAAGCCTCCCAATTAATTACTATAGTTTTCTTTTACATATTAAAGTGTACAGCAGTAATTTATAATTCTCGAAAACCCTGCTATGTCCCTTATGTATCCGAACACATTTTTGAAACTATACTATCGTAATTTACGCGTACTTCATACAAATCTTGTTATGCTCGTGAAATTTATTTACATTACACATCAAGGAGTAATGTCATCGTTAATCCGTTAAATTTTTTGTCTACATCACGATATTGCTAACGCCCAATGTGTTTTAGTAAATGTGTTATCTAAAATGATAAACATTTGATTCTAGATAGCGGGCTTTTGACAAACAAAGATGTACGATGGGAAAACGGGGAAAAATCGGGCAGTTTTTAATATTGTTCTTACAACAAATTATTCAATATCTTGTAAGCGGCACACTATAATACATAATTTTGAATTAATGCGGATGCTCCAAGTTTACATAAGACATATTTCAGTTGAAAAAATTCTTATATCTCATTAAAAACGTTGAAGAAATACATCAGCCGTTATTAATTTCAAGCAACTTTAATAATTCTAAAAAGATATTTAATATCTAAGAAAATACACGGGGTGGTTATATTCTCGCGCGCTTTTTTAATATTCTGAAATGAACGTTTGTAAAGTCAAGACAGAAAATGGCTGCTCATTTTTTCTCTCCTACATTAAAAAGTGAGTGAAACGTTCGTCCCTATTCTTATTATCGCACATAAGTTATCGATTAACACAAATTTGTTTGCACGCATATGTGCACTTTGCCTTCGTATCGGCATATTGAACGAGAAATACAAATCACAGCTACAGCGTAATATTAATTTGTTAATTGTGTACGTAAGCATTAGATACACATAAATATAAATGTCGTAGACAAGCCAATACTGTTGAAGTAAATTTATCCTGCAACGACAAAAAAAATATGCTTTGATCCGTCAAATTGTTCAAGGCAAAATTGTCATTTACAACACTGCAAACTTCTCGTGGAAAATAAATCATATCTATCAGTCGATATACTTAAATAACAATCGTGCCTGCTACGATTGATATATTGTATTCATAAAATGCAATGGGTTACAAGTGCAGATTAGAACTTCTATACTCAGCGAATAACATTTCATTTATCTCGTAATTAAGTAGCAAATTTCTTGAGAAGATAAAAATATAGTAATATCATTTTCCATTATTGAAAATTACTATAATGAAAATTAACATCGCTTATGCGACGAATATCAACCCTTAATATGCCAACTGTTGGACTATGAAAAGATTAAAGTTTGGGCTGTCATTTTACATTAAACTTCGAAAGATACGGCTTTATTTAATATATCCAGTTTGTAAAAATTGATATTAATCAACGATACATAACATATGTATATCCGGCTTCCTTTGTTAAATTTTTAATTAAATTCCTGTGAACTTTCAACATTAGCGATACAGTATCATTTCAATTAAAAACTTGCAGAATTTCCAAACTAGATGTCTGAGCACACCCGTGGGCAGACAGTATTTATGGTCCACATATTCATTTGCATTCGCCTTATCTATTCCTTTAAGCGCTTACTTTAGGCGCTTGCTGATGTAAAATTATTTTTACGTGTGTGTATTTGTACATTTGCTTTGAACAAAAATTAACGCTACTGTACAAATGGAGAGGTATTTCTACGATATCATAAAGCAACGATTTCGCTGCGAATTTTACGACTGGAAATATAAATGCAAGGTTGCGATACCCTGTATTTCTGTACGCCGCATAACTTCGCAATATGTGAACTCCAACGCGTATAAAATAGCGCGATGCATCATAGAACTTGCGATGTCAATCATGACTGACCGTAGGTCCGACAAAGATTAGTTTCATTGTAAACCACGGTATACCCAGAATTATCGCAAGATCACTATCCAGCTGCGAGGAGAAAAAATCTTAGATAAGGAAGATTTATATGGAAATCTGTCAACAGGCGATACGTTGCACCTCATTTATCATCTCTTCAACCACAAGCAAACATTTAATACAGTATTCTTCTGTATATCGTTGGTGGAGATAGAAGTAAATTTTACGATTGACTTACGTCAGTTCTTCAGGAAATTTCATCCTTTAATTAATGTACACTTGATGCTTTATATAGGTTCACACACATGCACATTGGAGCTTGCATCAGCGCCTGACATCAATCGACTTTCATTCATATCACAGAAATTACTTGCTCTCGAATCGATCTTATATTCGAAGAAAAAGGAATACATGCACGCATACATACATACACACACGAATACATAGTAGATACGTACGTACGTACACGCGCGCAACTGTATACAAAATTCGGCGTGCTTGTATAATCACAATATACGGAGTTTCCGCGGGAATTTGTCCACGATGTCAGTTTGAATTTCCTCTGGGGAGAAACTTCAACCATTTCTATTCAAAACCTTGTAAGTTAAGGGCAATTAAATAGTCCGCAAAATATTTCGCGATCTCTCAAAATCGAAGGTTTGCAGAAATATTCAAACTCGATACAGTCGTACACATAACTTCTAACGAGAAGAGCGATCACGGTCATCATTTTCGTATACTTTATTCCTCATCGCTCTGGTTATCGCACTGATTTAGACGATGGACGGGGGCCATGCCATTACATCTTCGGAGTGCAAAAATTCGACGATCTTTCGCTCGTAATTGGCACAAAGAGTAGACCAGAGAGACAGAGAGAAGGACAGAGAGGAGAGAGATAGAGGTACAAGGTATCTTATGCTCTTATTCTTTTATGCTCAAGGATTTTGCGAAGGGATCCTCAAAGTATCGTGCACTCACAGAATTGTTGTGCAAAGTATAGGCAGTTAACGAGGCACGCATCGTTGTCAGGCTCCTCGATCGGCTTTGTCGTGATACCGATCTCCAGGTCGATCCCGTTCTTCTCGATCCGCGGCCGTGGCTCCGGGGAGGGAAAGGTGGTCTGTACGAAGGCGACCGCTTCCTCGATCTTCTCGGTGTCCGCCTCAAGGGCTTTCAGGTTCGTCGGCGTGCCGGGCGTCGGCGGTGTCGTGGGTGTGATCTTGCCCAGCTGGCCCTCGTCTGGCATGTCATAGCCCACCTGCGGTAAGGAGGCTTGCAAGGAGGACGGGGAGTCGCCCGACATTATGACGCTGGAACAGAAAATTTTCACGTGATGGATCAATAGATCAACGAACCGAGTAAAACCAACGTGTTTCAACATGATGAACAATCGGGACGACGAGACCAGTGAGTTTTAACAGGATGAACGACTAAATTGGAGAGATGGAAAGTGAAGAATGAGTAATTGAAGCGACGAACCCGGTGAGTCTTTAAAGCCAAGGATGAATATTTGAGATGACAAAACCAGTGAGTCTTAACGTGAATAATGAATAAAGGAAGTGACGAAACGAATGGAGCTCAAGGTAGAGAAAGAACAGTGATGTATGTGAAAGTAGTTTTGTTTAACGTTAAGAATGAATAATCGAAATAACCGATCTAATGCGTATCAGTGTGAAGAATAGGTAGGGTAACGAAATTGAGGAATTTCAACGTGTTGAATGAATAGTTGTTAAACAAACTATTCTGTATCGTAAAAACCAATAAGGTAGGAGACTACGGTGCTATATTTGTGATGTAGACGTTGGTTGAACACTCTCATGGAAGACACGAGGTTAAGAAACGTCCATCATCGCCACCAGTACCCATATGCGAACTCTATGAGATGTCTTACTTTACTCAACACTCTGCAACCCTACGTCGAGTACGGTTTGATGTTCTATGATTTATTACCAGTGTTCTTCAATTATCGTACACGCAAACCAAATAAACTCTCGTGCAGCCTGATTTTCGTTTAGGATTGAGTTGTGCGCCTTTGTGTGCAAGTATCACATTGTAACATGTGTAAGAACGATCGGAAAGCTTGTAAGAAGTTGGAGTAGCTGAAACGTAGCAAAATCAGGGATTTGATATTCGGTGAGTGGAAAGCGCCTTAACATGTATTTGCGAGAACTAAATAAATATCATCAAATGTAATGTAATAATAATACCAGCGAATTTTATAACGTTCTGTTTTAGAATAAATTGAAATTATAGTGCTATAAATTATTGATTTATGTTATTACGCCGTAAAAAAGAGAGATTTCAATTAAACAACAATCAAAAGTGGAAATGTCTCAGGAGAATCCATAAAAGTTAAACTTAATGATGGATTTTTGGCATTTTTGTTTGTATTTGGCATATTAATAAAGGGCTTAATTTACCAATATTCTATATCCTTAGGATCTTCGGCATAAAAACATTAGGGTAAATACAAGACGTTATCATCAATATATGACCTATGGTTTTTCTTAGAATGTGTTATCAGGATCATGCATAAGTACATTCTAAGAACATAGTATCGTAATATCATCACTGTTAGGATAACATTGAGCAAGAAACAACGGTTGTCAGTAAATATAAAAAATCAGTTGAACATGTCAAGTCATTCATGGATTTTTTTAAGAGTTTTATAAAAATATTACTTTCAACATAATGCAAAATTTGTTGAAGGAAGTTTAAGCATTTAAACTATTTCATATTAACTAGTTTAAGTTTGTATCGCATCGTGTATAATTGACTTTGGAATTCTATTTTATTAACGAAGTACATTTATGTGAGAAATTCAGGTTCACACAATGTGGAATAAAACTGAATGAGAAATATGCTAATATGTGGATAACGTTAATTACATCCGAAGGTTTGATGCAATTTACCCCAGATCATTCATGGCAGCAAGGTTCTTGATGAGTATAATTTTAGACTCGAGAAGAAGAAACTTAATTGATTCCAATGGACATACACGCGCATGCATAAACCACAACAAGCATACCGCACATAAAAAATGGTATATATCATATTCTTCACAAATTCGTTTCAATTTAATCTCCAGAAAAACAAACGCTAAATTTAATGAAAAAAAGTTCTTAAATACTACTTTTCTTCAAATCAACATCTTCTTTGCTAATCTCTACTTGCAACTAATCACAACACTATGGAAGGAAATTTCTTGATACAAGAGATATAGGTGTAATAAAAATATAGTTGCAACCCAATTTTGATAATGTAAAGCAAACGACATTTAATACAAAATCCACCTGAAAACAACATTATGCACAGTAAAAGCTAATGAGATACGTATAAACATAAAAACTAAAAAAACAGAATATAAAATTTTTAAAAGATAAAGAGATAAGCGCATAGGTGAAAATACACAAAGCTTACAGAAGTACAATAATTGAGAAAATGTGCAATAAAAATTTTTCCCGATTTTAACTACAATCACACAGCTCTTTCTTTGCCCAAGAAAACTCTCAAAATGAATGAAAAATCACACGTACCACCTAGCTTTCTTGAAGGGCTGCATTCTAGCCCTTTCCTCGACCGTCAGAGTTGAACAAAAGTTACGTTCTTCCATATCTTGCCGACCCATACAACTATAAGGCCTTATATTCTTACGCTATGGACGATTCTTATACGAATAAACTCAAGTATCCTAATTACGAGCACAAAACTTTCCTGAAATAAGCCATGTGGCAAAACGTTACGCGACACGTAACTTGTTATTGGTTCCGTAAGCTCGACATTCCTAAAAGCAAAAAAAAAAGAAAGGAAGTTACGACGTAAAACGGAGTGCAATAAACGGTTTTCCATAAATTGCAGTGAGATAATAAAAAGGCAACTAAGAATTACGCGCTTTGTATGCCTAGAATCCGAGTTACATTGAATAGTAATCATTGACTGGTGATTCATATAGTGAATACGTTAATCGTGCTACATCACGCGTTCGTCAATTGCATACTCTTTCAATAACCGCTTGATGATACGTAAATACATGTTTCTGGAATTTCATAACATGTTTCCACAGTGCAAATATAAATATCACCCGCTATATTTAGATGAAAATCTAGGCGGATGAGCGGATGAGGTATGCAGGCTTCTGCAGTAATTAAAGAGTCAATGGGATGACACTCGAGCATGTACAGCTCGTTAGATGTCCCCACAATATCGACATTCCTTGAGTAAATCGAGGCTAATGCACGTCAACTACCTGTAAGACTTGACAGCGCACGTATTCAGTGCCGTGCACTTGTCATGACATCTCTTGACGTCATACATACATATCACCACACACTTTTATAAGAATATATATTTAAGTAAGAACTTAAACTTTTTTTATAATGAAAGGAATGATACTAAAACTCGAATGTCTTGTTCTTGACAAACAGAATAGTTTTTATATATCAGTGGATAAAGCTTTAAAAATAAATGCTTATTAATAAGAAAATTATATTATTGTAAATAATCTTTACTTTGAAATTTAAAGTCACGGCGATTAGAAAAATTGTGCGTTTTTTGTATATCCTTTATAATATTTTTTTTCTTACTGAGAGCATCATTCTCGTCCAGGAAGACTACGTACATTACTCCATGCACTAAACGCTTTTGAACGGATGAGCGTTATCACATGAGTATCAGTTACCTTAATTCTTGGACGTCCTTTCTTTATAAAGGTGTCACCTAGCGTATACGGTCTTGAACGACGTTCAAGTCCCGTTAGATCAACGCATCAGTCGTGACGAGTATGTTAATAAATGCATTGTAACAGCTCATATCTACAGATTTTTAAAACGCAAAATCAATTCATATTCTGTCTAGCAAACCGATCTCTATTCGCAAAGGCGCTAACAATGTTAACTCGTTGTTCACGCAAGGCTACATTGTTGCTGACGTGCTAATATATAAATCGTGTTATTTACATTTGATGTCGATAAGTAAAATATATGTTACGCAGTTACGCTTTTAATACTACGATAGGGAATACCTATGGTTTCCCCCGTCGTTGTGTGGTAAAATAAAGAGACAACTGCACATCACCCGACAGTCACGAAAAGGCTGAACGCAATAAGAATATGCTATTGTAATTCAGACTTCGTAGAGTACGTGCCTCTTACACGTGTCAAAAAGTCAGTAGCATAGACTGCTTCTTATATCTTTGTATGTAATGGAATTTGCTAACGCTATGGTTTTTAACGACGTAGTCGTTTAGCCTTTAGAAGAGAGCAAAAAAGAAAAGAAATTTGAATTCTACTTCTACATAATTCATCTGAAAATCCTCAATAACATCATAATTTCTTTTGAAAAATTATAACCGTATAATTGGGTATTTACATATACATACCTCAGTTTAGATTAAATCGTTGAGAGTAAATTATCAGAAATCATAATTGCAATAAATATTCGAATAATGATTTAAATACTATAATAGAGATATGAATTAATTGTATACATTTTGTCTATTCAATTAACTGTTTTTTATCCAATATATGTATCATCGCTGATATACAATATATTCAATTTACCAGAATTGGATTACAATTGCAATTATTATCTTTAAAACAAGGATAAGTATGTATATCTATCACAATAGTACGATATAAATTGGTTTTTATCATCTGTGTATCTGAACAAGCTAATGTATCACGTTGCCAACCATGATAACGCTAGTGACGATCGTAAATTTTTTGTAGATTTTAAGTACGCATGCAACGCTTATCTTTTTGCTGCTATTTATCATCCATTTAAGAATATACCTTCTCCATTAGAACGTATACAATGATCAATGGATCAAGAAATTCAAACCAGCAGACTTTAATCTATGATCTTGCGGCTTATCGCAAACTTTATACTTTAGATATCACGTTATATTTAGATACAATTGAGCCAACATCAATGCAATATTCTATTTCAGATATAATGTGGCCGAATTCGCACCGCAAATATGCTGCAGATCGCAGAGGAGATAGCGGCGTCGTGTTCTCCGTATAATTTTATAAACAACAGGCATATCATAGATCGTTCGTCCTTTTACCAAGTCCTCATGTATGCGGCATATTCACATCTTCTACAATGTATATTACACGTGTGGTACAGGAATGATCATAAAAGGTGTACAGCTATCCCATAGGGTCTACAAATCGAATTATACTTGACAAAAAGACGACAAAACTTGTCAAACGGAACCTGATCACAGAAAAGCGATTTTCTAATAATAATTCTAATAGTAATTACGATAGACTGTTCCGATCAATTTGAAGGACATACATCGTCAGTTTATCATCAAGCGGTACTGATTTAATTAACATACATTTCTTCATTAGATGTTAATGTAATTTATTTGGCTTAAACACTTCATCGATCGTACAAGAAGGATTCACTAAGAAACATGTTGATCTCAAATATTACTCGTTCTTATAAAAAATGTTTCAAAAGATATCACCGTACCACATTACCACGGACAAGTATAGAACCCCTTATAAATCGTGTTCTACGTTAAATCAATTTTACCATTTCATCAAGTCTGTAGATAAAAAAAATATTACTTTAATTAATTACCCATCACGCATTTTCCAATCCTACTATCATTACAGCGGTTTCTTAGCTCGAGGGTGCTAATGACTGCACGTGGAATGCCCGATACTCGATAACGTAGCATTCTTTAAATCTGAACAGCGATAGTAGTCACGAACGAAGTTTCACCGCACGAATCACCATTTTTAATAACGTATAAACAATTTCTTTTTCCATCGTATAAATCCAAATTGTCTATCTACTTTCGGCGTAAGTTAGATATATCACTAAACATCTCATTTCTTTGGAAAACAAAATTCTCAGTCTCTCTCGTATTAACAAGACTATCGTAATATATTTGAAAATATTCACCGTGCACTCTCTGATAGTAAATCTTTAAGGAAAGATCCGACAATACTTTAATCTCAATGACGTTGTGCAATATAATTAACGAAGCCGCTGATCAGTCGTAAATACGCGAAGTGAGAAAAAAGAATTGAAGAGGAAAATCATTCTTAACGCTAGATAGAGATGTACGTTTTATGATAATCGGCACCGGCTCGAGTTTTTGAGACTCGTGGTACTCTGTAGGTGGATATAATACACGGATATAATCCGCGAATCGACGCGAGGCAAGCCGGTCGTGCAACCGTCGGCGGCCGGCGTTGAACTGGCCGACCTAACCCCTAAAACCGTTCTCCCATCCTCGCACGTTTTTCACCCAAAGCAGGGCCGTCGCGAGTTCGATCCTTCGTAGCACAGGACGTTCAAAATTCTCCTTTTGCCAGAAGGTTCTACTGCCACGTGTCCAAAGGAAAACCCTAAGAGTACGTTTCTCTTGAAATTAATCGTTTCGTATCTCGTATTTTTAAGAAGTTAAAGTGCTTTTCTCGTACACTCATTATTACACCGAATTCTTTTCTCTCCTAGGCATACTTCGGTTTTTATCTTATTATACATCTTGTAAGCGATTATCTTGTTATCGTACGAAAGTTAAGTTTAAGTACATAATAAAACAGTACATATTATGCGTGTTTGTCGTACAAATGAGCAAAAATACCCTACGCTATATATTGTATCCTGCTCTGGTTGTATCTTATTATGAAGAAAATATTGAAGCCCCAATTTTTGTATGAATAGAAAAAAATAATATGCTAATTCTCAATGATGGCACAACATTGTGCTGTTTCCCACACGTTAAATCTTTCACGTATTTTTCCTTCCGATACAACAAAGATCGGAAATTGACGGAAAATAATCTAGATTTACTGAATAGCTCGTAAGAGAGTTCACAATAACAATACGCGTTTGAAAAAAAAAATGACAGCCGTTCGTTGCTTCCTGTATTACGTTAAAATAAAAAATGGCCCACAGCACGATGATTATTGATCCGTACAGATAGAAAGTATTCAAGATCGATAATAAATGATCGCAGATTTTAAAAAGTAACACTGTGAAACTTGTAAATTCAAACACGTAAGTCATAAACCAGAAAGTCCAAGAATTTGAGAAACTGTTAGAAAACAACGGTACTCTTCGCGGCTCATTGTATTTCTACGGCGCTCTTCTGGGGTACCACGAGACTTTTACGAGTCATTACGCTTTAGAATCTATGGAGAAAGTACCAGGACACATTTGTACGACCCTGTGAATGAATTTCATGAAGAAACGAAGGTTAGGTATGTCGTGAAAGATCCGACCGGTAAGAGTCGTGGGCGTGCCGATGAAGCAGCGAAAATATGTAAAGCTAACTGAACAAACCGTGGATGTCCAAGAAAGTCATCGTAAACCGGTTACGTAACGTTAAACAGCGAATTAAGAGTGAAAAGCACCTAAATTAAATGCCGTTGCTTAACTCGTTTCTTAACGCTAAAACTCCCACATTCGGCAATACAACCGGTTTGTGATTTCTTTAAAAAATTCATTAATCCATGACGAATTTATGACAAATTTAATAAATGTCAAGTTTCGAATCAATTTTATCATTTTGTTGCAACATGTGAATGATTAAGTGGATACATTTATTATCACTCTCCACTCCTTTTTCTTTTTGGAGATATATGAAATATACTTAGATATGCGAGGATAAAAGTAGTAAGTACTACTAGTATTAAAAAGACAACGTACAAAAATGTATTATAAATTTGTGCTTGACTCTGCAATTTAAAAAAATAATATCTAAGGTAGAAGCCGACTCACATCGCATCTTGTATTTCAAGTTATACCTCGAAATACACGATGGAGAACTGAAGAGATTTCTTAAAGGCACATTCCTGATAACCAGAAATAGAAATGCAGCAGAGAGTTTATTGGTTCACGTGCACGATCGTTGAAAAGCATCGACAGCAAAGGGTGTAATGTCGATCGGTACTCGACATAGACCTGCAAAGGATAAGTGTTCGATTATTCGAGTTACTGTACGTATATGTACGTAGCATTAAAGTGAAATCGTTTCTTTGCGTAGACACCGAAAACAGAACACATGTGTTCAGATTTTTGTTACTGAACAGATATACAACGTATTACTGGCCTGTTTCTTCATACGACCATCGATGCTTGCCTTTGTAGCATACGACGTCCGACTTGTAGGCACCAATTTAACTTAATCAAATAATACAGATGGAATGTGAACTAAACAACGTCTGCCTACACTATTATTTGTGTGTATTGTACGTCTCCTTCAGCTTTTAATCATTCAGCTATGATTTATTATTCTTTTTTTCTTTTATTCGTTCATTTCACTCTCGCCCTTTATAACGAAAGTAGATGTATAGATGGTTTCTTTGATTCTATACACAATATCTATACACAATTATTAAAAATATCAAAATTTCAACAAAAATTAATTAAAATAAAAACTGACATTTCAAATTATGATCTGTACAAAGTTTTTGCCGCTTAACCGTACATCCAAATAATCGTGATTTTCTGTTGACATTACGCAAACTGTCATAATATACTGTCATCGTGTATAACCACAGAAAATAGTAATAGTAATACCACAGTAAATAGATATTTGATATGGTTTCCTGAATCTATTGCATACTAAGTACTTTCTAAACACTTAACTTAATCTCAGGTGTGGAATTATTTCAAATATGCGTGACCAAACATGAAATACCTTTCAAGAAAAATGTTAATAACATCATAAAAAAACCTAACTGTAATCGATATTGATCTATATTTTGTATCACAAAAAGAAATACAGATACTTAACTATTACAAACTTTACTTGCATTTACAGAAAACTCTTTTATGAATCCAATTTACATCTTATTTAAAATTAATTTTAACATTAATGTCCATTAGAAGGTTAATGAATTATTCAAACAGATTTTATCAATAATGAAAAAGATAAGAAAATAACACGAAGATACATGGCTTTCAATACAAAAATAAAAATGAGAGTTTACTAAAAATTTTAACAAAGTCATTCATTACGACACGAAGGATGATTCAGTATTATTAACAGTTGCCTATCGCATCTAAACCTAAATAAAATCACCAAAAAAAGCGTATAGAACAAAATGTTAGTGCGCATCTTTTAATTGTCGTTTGTGACTTAGGTAATACATCGTGTTTGATGCAAAATTTCTGTTATATTACATTTGCACATAAAGTTAAAAATAAAAAATTAAAAAAAGTAAAGTAAGTAAAAGTAAAGTAAAAATAAAGTAGTCATATTTTATGATATCAAAATTGTTACATCACAAAGAAAAACAAAGTATAAGGAAGGTAACCAAATTGTAAAGAAAAAATACGTAGACTTAATTCAAATTAAATACGTGTATTTGCTATTAAAGGATGAATATTTAAAAAATAATCGCTGCTGTTACCGCTGCGAAACGTATGAGAACCGTACGTCTGTAAACATAAGAGCGCGTAGCAATGAAAACTCGTTAAAACCGTTTAATGAATTGATTACTCCGTGATGTCTAACGCATGTAGAGGTAAGTATTACTATTAAACCCATGTGCATATAGTGACGAATGTCTAGTGAATGTAAACCTATACGCTAACTATCTAATAAGCCGCGTTTGAAGAGTTTAATATGCTAATTACATCGACGTAAGGACGACGCGAAGAATAATAGCTGTATCAAAATAATATAAATGTATTTCTATTTTTTTATGTATATATATTGCGGTTTGGAATGCGCGTCCATAAAGTTATAACGAATTTACAAATAAAACCATTTTATTTCTCATTGTTGTAAGAAATAAAAATTAATACATCCTTCATCGTATATTGAAGATTGCGGTAGTTAACAATCAAGGGAAAATATACGTACAATAGTAGTGAGATTGAATGCAGTGGAATTCAACCTCGGTACCGTTAGCTACGCATAGCGCCATACCGATTATTATACATGTTTCAAATTACAATCGTACATATCGTCACTTTCTTCACCTTCTTCCGTAATATGTGAGACTAAAATATGAATGTTACATGTAATTTATAGAATTACAAATAATAAAATGCAATAAATTTAATTTCAGTTTTTAATCAAACGACGAATAATGTAATATCCAATATCTTGCAGATATTTTTAAAAACATTTTATTACACTTTCATGAACTACAGCCAAATTAATGAAATAAAAGTATTTTTTTTTTTAAAATGTTAATATTTTGTAATGCACTTTCAAGTAATGGAAAATCAAATTCATTTTGGTTCAAAACAACTATTGTTTCCACTAGAATTTATTTATCAACGAGCTACCATTAATCGCCATATATGAATTACTGCCTATTATGTCTCTCCTTCTCTTCTTTTTTGTTTATAATACAAGGTAAGTACAGCCAAGATAAAAGCGTACAACGTTAATAGAAAAAAAATGGGATATATATAGAGATGCATAAAGTGTTAACGCAAATCAAACGTGTTTGGACTACATAAAGAGAGCTTTACTGCATTTGATGAGCCTGAAAATGTACCAGTGGTCACCTGACACCAACAGAAATCAGAGCAGGGATTTACATTGCGCAATGAATCTATCCTATACGTCACGCGTAATCTATAATCTCAATTTCTCAATAACGTCGTACTGAACCTCGATCAAGTGTTATGGGTTGACCATTGCGCTGAAGCACAGAATCAACAAGCTTCAGTATTGAACATCTCACTTTCCTAAAACCGATCGAGAAATTTATTGGTATGATAAACTATATATGTATTTATAAATAAAATTGTAGTTAAACCATCGTTCTTTGTTAATTAAATAAAAAGTTGCAACGTATGTCAATCGATTATCAACAATCAACTTCTAATCAAATTGATCGACATACGGCACAATTTTTGTTTATTTATTTATTTATTTATTCATACGAAGCTAAGCGATAGCTAAAAATACTAAGAATGACTTTAATCGATGTATATTTCGCTTCAGTTAAAGAATTTAAAAGAGCGGTTATCATACATTTATTTTTACATGACTGTATCGAGAGTGGAATGAGCGTGATGATCAAGGCTATAGTACAAACATCCTCGGATGTAGTAACAAAGCTCTATTTTAGTTACGCGATGAGCCACCATTAATATTACACATGTATTCGTGAATTGTAGTGGAATAATAGAATATTGAAACAGGGTACGATCATAATTCTATTATATAAGCCACAATAGTCGTGTTACACTGCACGAAGGTTTTAATTAGACCACAATTTTGAAATCACTTACAACATATCCTTATCGTTCTGGTCGTTGATTTGTCGTTAACGTAATTTGTAAAACAATTCGTTAAATAAAAGCACCGTTGTAAAGCAATTTTCTGTACTTTTTACTAATATCCGTTTTCCCGAAAACTGAAATGAGATACAGAAAAACAGACTGTTTCATTTTTGGCGGATCATCTTATATAGACTAGTAGGATAGTCAAACTACTACGTAATATAGAATAATAACTTCATGTTTGTATTTTACGGTGAACAATATTGACGACGAATGTAAGTTTACACGACTACCGTGCAAGATTTGTACAAGACTTCTCCCCCTCTCTATTTTCGCCATTGTTACACTGCTCTGCTGATTTCAGCGAATTTTGCTTTAACGACTCATCTAAATTTACCCTGCATTTTAACACTAAAATCACTGTAACAATCACATTAACCCAATCGTAATTTCTTATTGGTATTGTTCAATTTTACAACGACCCATTTTTTTAAATATTCCATCACTTTCCCACAACGTAATACGAAATATGGAGTTTGTTATTTCGTCAAATTCTAATCTCCTTTCTCTTTTTTTTACGACTCTGATTTTAATCATATTATTAGCAATTCGTTACGATAAACTCGTTACATAGTGTGATAAGCTTAAATACAGAATATTTCATCGGACGTGAAGTAAAAATTCTTTTGAGAAAATACATACCAATAAATGTATGTGAGACGATATTTGTCAGGAAGTGTCCGTAGATGACGATATCTATCGACGAAGCAGAGAGACAAGCAAATTTCTGACGTCTACCCGGTGAAATCCTGAGTAATAATGATAGAACGTTGCAGGTCGTAATAATCCATAGGGTTGCTGTATTAAATTTGGTGCCCCGCTCATTATCCCATGCTGGCAATCATTTGCGGCTGAACGCCAGTTGCGTAGCCACGAAGGACGGACCGTTTGACGAACCGACGCGCACCAGATCATCACACTATTTTGTATTACGCCATTAATTAACCTGTTAGGGGAAGACGAGCTGTCTCGCCTGTCAACAATATCTCCGTGTCGAGTAAATAGAATTAATTGCATACAAAAACTCAATAGCCAGAACCGTGAATATGAAGACGATAAATTCTGTCTGATTTGTCTTTACCGCAACATTATTAAATATTCATATTTTTTTTTCCTTCAATTAATTTAAACAAAACCCCTGCGTTTATCATCGAGAAATCGCGCGATTAACGGGTTAACGTTCAAGTTACCTTATTATTCATTACAGTGCTCTGTGTTGGTCAGACAGATTTATTTAGAAACAAAGATTCAATGATCACCTTTCGTAAAAACGCAGTTAATGAATTCTGAATCTTTCCCTTTCACTGTAGGAAAACTAAATCTTACTATACTTCTTGCGGGGTATTTTATAAATTTATTCAGATATCTCCCCTGAGTTTCTCGCCAAAAAATAACTGAATTAACGAGTCAAAGTACTATCATACGTACTTTGCACAGGCGGCAAAAAAATGATCGAGTTATAAGATATCGTAACAGAAAAGTTACGAAAATGTTTTCTTAAGACTGGCCCATCTCATGGATTAATTATTTCGTTGAAATTTATCACACAAATTTAACGGATTAGTAACTAATCTGTTCTTTGCAGCTGAAAAAGTTTAAAGCGAAGGGTAACAGATATAGCACGTAAGGCCATAAAGTATACTATAGCGAATTGGATCGGCATCGATCCTACGCCCGCGTCTGAGCAAAGCCTCAGATACAGCTCTCACTGGTTTCAATAAAATTGTGTAGCCGTAGGTCTATATTAATAATAAGCGTAACCATAATTATAACGGTATGCACCCAGTGAATTATGAGAAAAATATGTGTGAAATTTGGAAAAATATTTAGACAATAAAACGTGTTATTCAACAACTGCTGTAGCATAGCGGCAAATATAGGACACTCGAAATACTTGCTCTCAAATTACAATATTCAGGACGCTTGTACGATCAGAAGAATAATTACATTGAATAATACAATTATGAGAATGCGAACGTGATACTCTTATAAGTAGCTAAGCATCTACGATCATGTATTCAGCTTACGCCCGTTGCAATATAGACGTTATTCTGATCCATTTCATAAAATTCTATGCGGGCTACAGTCGTTACTACCCTCGCGAATAGTTAAGTATAGTACGTAAACAGGCCGAAGCTGAAGATTTGTGAACGAGACGGTCGATATTCCCGGCCTTTCTTCGCGATCCACGACATAATTTTCTGTCAGAAAATCCGCACACAGATTAAAAGAAGATCGGGCAAACCGACGAAGGATGGTTAACCTATGGGTTTTTTTGGACTTACTCGTAAGAGCCACGCTGGCCAAGCGGTTTTCTGAAGCGCATCGTTCAAACGTAACGGAGGAATTTCGATGATTCGGTACCAATGATGTCCGGGGCTTCGCCTCTGATGGCGCTTCGACCGGTGATAGACAGAGCCGAAAATACAGGATAATAGGACATCTCGACGATCTCGACGAACGCACAAGCGAGATCTGAGGACCCTTATGGCCGATTTTCTAACAAATTTAGTACGTTTCTGACGAATCGAGGCTGGATGGCGCCACGGCTGGCATCCACCCTGTAACGGTGGAGCCATCTGCTACCATGAGAAAATATTACATGGTGAGATCTACGATCGCTTCCATCGATTATTCGCCTCTGTCTTTGGTACATATAGTGAAAATTCGCAATTCGTTCGTCACTCTGCTCATACGATTATATACGCACCAAAATTTTTTCAACAAAATTCAACTCGACAATCTTACTCTTGCCTAAACTCGAACCGTTTTTTGGATTCGAGAACTTTGAGTAATTATTTAAATTACATATCATTGGACAAATTTTTAAATAAATAATTTCAAGCATCGTAAACGGCCGAGGGTAAGATTTGCGGCACTAAATATCCTGTGCGAAATGAGACGAATATGTGGCATGAATGCACTATGCATGTTAATGCTAATCACACAACCTACCGACGAATTATTAAAATTATGTGCCAACTGAATACAAATATCTTTGTCTAATGGACGAGAGAAATGTTTTGTATGCTACTTACAAGTTCTATCTATTGAAATGATTGGTTATAAACCGTGAATAAAATCGGTAATAGCAGTTCATAGTACGTAGTACTCGATGCTGCAAACAGCACGACAAATCGTAAATCACACATAAATCAGTACATATTTAGATTTTCTTCGTATCAGGTTACGATTTGCTTTTAACACTTGCCCGTAAAAGCGGGGTTTGTGAAACTAGTTTTCTAGCAACAAAAACTAAAAAAGATAGAACCTTCTATGCAAGCTGTTGCCATAGAATCTTGCTACATAAATTATAATGCCTGTTATCGTGCCTACATTCTTATAATTATCTTATAATACATCATTTCAAATATATGAATTACGCTGTATCATATCGTTTAAGAATGTCATTACATTCATTGTTATTAATTTATTTCTTTATTTACAATTAATTCCTATTAAATAATACGGAAAAAAGATGTCTATTGGATTCCTCTTAATCTCAGAAAATTATAAAAATGTAAAAAGTAGAAGCAAAAAAGTCGATCAAATGTCACTCGCTACCGTAAACGCATAATACAGTCATAAGATTACGTCATCATATAGCCGCGGAAATATACGCGGTTTGTCACTCTGCTCAATTTGTCGGCGACTGCATTGTCTTTGTTATTCAAAATGTTGCGCACATTAAGCAGTGACAAGTCATAATTGTAAAGCTAATGTAGAAGATTAGAAACCTATTGTTCCTTTCTATTCACCCGTGATAATCCAAAGGTTTCGACACTGGACACAATTTCAAGGCAACGTATTCCAAAATAAGAGCCACATACATGTCTGACAAGGAAAAATATAATACCAAGTCTCACAGAAATGTAATTCTTCATACAGTGATCATACAATTTTGAAAAAATGCATATAAGATGGATTCCTCTTGCAAACCACTTCATTTTGCAGCGTAAAATAAAAAACGTTAAAAGTTTGAGCAATGCACTCTTATTGCATACCAGTATGCGATAGTCTTTATAAGTTTAATCCGATTATACGTACGGCTATAAATTAAAACTATTTTTTCTATGCATGTACTAGGAGTTCTACATTTTTCTTCAAACTATATTATATACTACTGCCCTTGAAACCCTATTGAAACCTTCCCTTAGGAGAATAATGACATAAATACTATAAAACTATGAGTCACTTTTCTGACATCAATAAAAGAGAAAGAAAGCAAGGAAAAAGAATTAATAAATTTTATCGTTAAATCATTCACATGCTGCAACAATACAATTGTAGCTTTTCGGAAATACATCGTAATAAAGTTTTGAAATTTTTATAAGAAACTACAGATTTGTCGCTCTGATCGCTCTGATGAGGCCAGTATTAACGGTAATGTAAACGTTTAGGTTTTATAACGTTTCAAGTTACACACGCTGACTTATTTTTCGCGTTGCGCGACACCACCAAGACGGGATATCATATTCTTCGAAAAAGACGTAGAATATTTAATGTCACCGTGTCCCGTGTCAAAGGAGATCAACAGAGGAGAATGTGTAAAGCAACGTGGAAGTAAAATACAACCGTTACTTTTCACACGTGTCTTGATCTAAATGTAACCAAACACAAGTCGTAAAAACAACTAAATCGTGATTTTTTGTAGCATAACAAAGAATAACATATCTTCTCATTTTACCCACAAAATCGGAAGTATATTTAGTGTCATATAACTTTATATATAAAACTGTTTTATATTACAAATTATCTTTCTTACGAAACGAGAGAATCGGTTATTATTTTATCAATGTATACCGTTACTTATCAAATTTTGGTAAATAACTTTAAAGAAAGATAATATATTGAGATCTTGAGATATTTGTTCTGAACTTTATTCGAATCATTCTGACATTTCGTTATTCGCTACCTTTCGAGCGCATACAATGTATATTCTTTCTTTCGTCTAAATCAATACTGGCAAAAATAAAGTATTCATTAAAACCAATCGAATCACCAACGATACAAACCAGTCAAGCTTCTCACACGTGCTCAGCATCATCGATTCTAATTACATCATGGTTCATAACAGATCGTATCAACTCGTTTAAGTTAATGACGATTCTTCACTTGCATCAAAAGCTAAGATAAACGCCACCGCATCGAAATACTTGTTACTTTTCATATACGATTTTCAAAGCTCAATGAGATTTTCTTAGCTCTTCATAAAAGGCGAATTGTTTAATGAACTTGATGCATCCAGTGAATAACTATCAATACCTGCCCTCCCCCTCCCCAACGCCACCGAGCGTTACTCTGGTTATATGACAAGCACGTGCAGCTTGGATCGACTTACCCGTCGGACGTACCCGGCATTTCTTCGATGTACACGTCAGCGTGGGTGATGATCGTCGAATCTTTCATCCTGACCCCGAAGCCTCCATCACATCGAGCTCAAGAGATGCAAGGCGCCAGTGATGTCGTCCGAAATACACATCGTTACCGACAGTCCGCGTAACCTCTTCGGCGTCCAGCCGAATACGCCCCCGCTTTGTCTCGCGATACACTGCATGCTGTGTCTATTGGCCCGAGAATTTGATCTTGTGGGTTAACCCGTTACCTGGTGATTCACTTAACCAGGAATGGAAAGGCAAAATGAACTAACGATATACAATGTTCTTCGTGTCATTCCAGTTACATTGTCTTATGTATTCCGTTTGGAATTGTTTGACTTTTGGTACCGATCGCTAAACTCATTTTTCGCCATAGCAGTCGACTGTCTTAAAGTAGATTTACTGCCACTCAAATTACAATTAAGCGTATCACATGAACAATTCTGCACAGGCGATGGATGACATTTCAATTTAGATTTTTCGCATGAAACTGTAAACTGTTATCTGCTACACTACCGTAAATCTTTGCTTGTAAGCTGTAACATCAAGTTGCTGACACCTCTGCAACTCGCCGACGACTGACGACTCGTCAGTGACGACTGCCGTGGGCTGAAGTTACTCGAGGCCCCGTGACTTGTGTCGCCTACACAACAATGACCGTTCCTTTTCCGCTTTATGCCTACGTTTCTCGTTATTATTATTAAATGTGAACATTTAGTCGATACTACTGTATTGAATTAAACTTGAGGAATTAAGCTTGAGTTCTAAATTCTTTTATGATTCTATGTCAAGTATGACTCGAAACTGTACTCTTTACTACCGATACCTTGCAGTGATCGTATAAATGAATCAATAAACTGTTCCGTTTGCATTATCCGATTAATTTTATTTTTCTGCATATACATCTTTGGTTTCCTTAAAAAGCACTGAATTACTTTGCGCGTCTGAAGTACGACAAAGTTTGTTCTATCGATGTACTTTTGTCTGAAAAACTTTCGATTTAAAGGCAAATATATTAGAACAGGCTAATAGTATAAAAGTCACGCAAAGTTAACTGAATATTAGTTCACCTCTACATTGCTTACGTTATTTGATTTTTAAATAAAGAAAAAAGAGCGCGAGGGATCGCGATTCTATTGTATCCGTTTTAACCGTAGCATTCGCCGTTTATTTTTTCTATCATAGGACTTTTAGAATGAAAGAAAGAGTGGATAAAATAATGATCAGCACTTGAGCGTAAATTTGTGCAATATTCCTTTTACCTATACATAATTCCTTATAAAAGCACACCGATCTAAGAATTTATTATACATCGCGCAGTCATATATCCGTATGTATGTAACCAGCAATTATTGCTACTTTGATTGTTTTTAAGGTAGGATATTGTTTGTAGCTAGCCACGTACAATATCCTACCTCAAAAACAATAAAAGTTGTTACACAGCGATTATACGAAATCACAATGATTCTCGTGTACATGCAATTTATTAAATCCCGAAAAAGAAAAGAACAAATATATAATGAAAAGGGCGCATAAAAATACGGACAATATAAAAAAAAACATGTATACATCACGAGGGCGGAAGCGCATTTTATTTAAGCGTTACGTCCCTTATTTTAACCAATGCTTAGTAGAGATTGAAACTCCTCAATTTAGATGCGCTACAGGGGCAATGCTAATAGGCGGCACATCAACAAAATTCCCCTTAGTGAATAATCGCGATGCCATGTGAAGGGAATTGGTGGGCGTAGCGGGGGGGGGGGGATAGAAGGCTTCCACTGTCATCACTCACAACAGGGATATTTCCATATGAAAATTTTCTGTTAAAGTGATTCGTGCATCGCATATTAGTTTAAATAAAGAGAAAAAGCATATCATTCTCCATGAAAATAAAGTAGCAGTGTATCAGTGATCTTTGTTCTTCTAAAATAATTCATTTTTTACAATCGGTTGTACATTAATCAGACTTTATTACAAAGCTAATACCTAAAGAATGTGGATAAAGTAATAAAAATATCAGTGAGAGCAATTGGAAAACTGCAAGAATGTATATTTAAACAGTTTCACGGCGTGTACAACAATGTTATAACAAAATAAATCGTGGATACTCTCTTCTAAAAACAATTGACACAGTCAAATAACAATGAAACGATTATATACAACTTAGACGTGAGAAGACTCCTATCCCAGGCTCCGTAAATCGGAATGATGCTTGTTTTGTTGTAGCCGTAAACGGGGTTACTGCACATTCTTCAGTGGCAAGAACACATTGGCTTCTTGTTGATTTCTTAAGCACCGACTTCATCTATAATATATTACTTATGTTTGTTACTTAGGTGTGTCCATCACCTTTTTAACAAAAGCAAAGATATCATCGGCAAGCAGGCCAGGCTCCTCAAAAGCGGCGAAATGTCCACCCCGTGGCATATTACTGAACTGGGCCAATTTCTGATACCTTGCACGCACAATGTGCTCTGGCCGGTACATTAGCTCATGAGGAAATGCCGCACAAGCTGATGGTACTTTTACAGGGAGTCTAAAAAAGTACACAGAATACTTAATTATGAAATACAAAAACACGTGCACTGTCAAGGTGGACCTCAATAGGACCTCACCAGAATAATAGATCTATATGTACAATAAGCATAAGGGCAGTTATAGTTATAGATATTCACATGACAGTAGTTATAATTATAGATATTTCTGAAAAGAACACGTGTAATGTTTTAAAAAATGATATAATCAAGAATATTCGAACTGTATCTATATCATTTGATAACCAGTTAGATATTCTGGCAACATAGTTTTTAAATCCCACAATTTTCATTTCATCACAGCAACTTCTCTTTAGTATAAATTCAGAAAAATAATTATACAGAATATTGTAAGTGTAGAAATTGTGGATTAACTCGCACAATTTTGCCTTAACTATTCACAACAAACTACTTTCATAACTAACTGGATATCTTTATTCCTATCATATGGTTACAGTTACAATTTCTTGTTGCATCTTGTTCAAATCATTTAGAATCATAGTTGAGGTTTTTTTTTATAAGAAAGAATGGATGTGTAAAATAATAAAATGAAATTTTTACATTTTACTGATATAATAGATCAAATATCAATGATTCACTTTATACAATATTAGCTATGGATTTATATAATATATAAAAACTGTAAACGTATAAAGGATGCAGTGAATTCTACTTACTCATCAATACTGAGTGCCATATTCGTCTTATTGAATTGTTCTGCATAAAGCCGAACACTAGTGGTGATAGAATTAGTTACCCAATAATACATCACATTATCTAGAAGTTCGTCCATAGTGAATTTCTCCAAGAGACCACCATCTGGTCGTTGTTTGTATGCCATGTTCGTCCAACTACTGAATTTTTCTAGGATGTATGCTGCTAGAGCTTGCGGTGAACTTGACAATGCAATACCTTTTGAAACAAAAATGTCTCCTTAAATACTTATAAACTATCACACTTTTGCCAAACTTAATTGGAATTGAAACTTGCTAAAAAAAGTTGTATAGAATAATCTCATGAGAACTAATAATATATTCATTTACTCAGTTTGTAATTTACAATTACAAATTAGATATATCTAAATATTTGTTACGCAAAAAGTATAAAATTACGATATTGATGCTAAGAATGTATATTTGGCTTAAATCTACTCATAATATTATGTTATATAAATAGTTAAATATATTAATTACGTATGGAATAATTATAATTTACGATACATATTTTCCAATAAATAATTATATATTATAGCCATTGAAAAATAGATGATAAAGCAATAATACACATGTTTATACTAAACAATAATATGTTAACATTAATCATATGTGCAAAAACAACTTTTGGACATAGTAAATTTTGTAAGATAACTCATTAATTAATTCAGTGATAGTAATAATGAGGTTCTTTTTAATACAATTGCTCAACATTTTTCCAAAATCATCAATATTAACAGTATGTTACCAAAAATAAAAAAGTTGACATGCCTTACCAATTGTATCTGGTTTAGAAGCTTGTAAGTGCATATAGCCTGATTCCTCTAGAAGAACACTAGCATGATGACTCAAAGGGTACATTTTTGAGTAGTGTTCTTTTTCTATTACCAGAGAAGGTATATATGCTCCAAGTAAAATCCAAAATAGTTTTTCCTTCATGCTCACAACACACATGTTGGAGTGGACACCAAGAACACTGCAAAAAAAAAAAAAATTCTAATTAGATTTACTCATATTACAATTGTTGTAAGTGAGTCTGCAATACATACTGTTGTGGATAGAGTACTGCTAGATTAGAAGTAACTATGGATCCCCAATCCCCTCCTTGCGTGTAAAATTTCTCAAAGCCAAGCCTCAGCATTAAGTTCTTCAATATGCCTGCAATCTAAAATCACAACTGAAGTGAAACGTTTATTGGACATGCAATTGTGTGTATTTACATATTTTAATCTTTGTCCTTGAAATCCAAGATACGTTAGATCAAAATTTTTCTGTACGATGTTTCACCCAAATTCTTTACAGAATATTTTTAGAAACTATGGATATCAAAAGTAACAATTATAATCTTACTTGCGACGATCCCAACCCTGGTCGTACAGCTCCATCAGAAAATCCGTATCCCGGAAGTGAAGGAGCAATCACCTCAAATATGAAGTTTTTATCAGGATGAGGTGTTGTTAGTAAAGGAATTATTTTTTGAAATTCAACAACAGATCCAGGCCAGCCATGGACTATTAAAAGAGGTAATACTTCCACTTTTCGATTCTTTGGCAGAGTGGGTTTTATATGATAGAAATGTATGTTCAGACCTATAAATATAAAAGATCTCAAATTTTATGATTGGAGATAGTTTTGAATTTTATGACAAATATATGTAATATAAAAATGTACATAAATATATATATCTAAATTATTGGTTACCTTGGATATTTGTGATAAATTGGGGATATTTATTGAGAAGCTTTTCCCTCTCTTCCCAATTATATTTGCTGCGCCAATACTCCAAAATAGTTTTAAAATATGTTGAAGAAATTCCATAAGTCCATTTTGCATCCTCTAACGGTTCCACATACGTTCTGCTCATATCAAGACGTTGATTTAAGTCATCGATTACCTAAGCGAAAGGATTGACAATGGAAAGCACTTAATGTAATCGATAAACTTTACAGCATTGTGCAAATGTATTTACATACAATACAAAAAATCATGGAATAAATGTACAGTGTTGCATGAATCCCTGTAGTGAAAAACAAATAAATATGAATAATCAATTGATGAACAATTTTTGTTCATTATTAGTACAACAGAGTTTCATATGTGCATATCAAAAATATTACTAATATTTTATAAAGTATGCTTTACATTATCAATATTTTTATATTTGATAAACTTACTTTTTCCTTGAAAATCATCTCTTGAATATTCTCATGCCAATTTCACTAACATAACTAAGAGCTTTTATTTATTATCATTCAGTCATACATAAGGACAGATTGATATAATTTCTCAGAATCATCTCAGAAGAGGTCATTGTTCTGGTATGTGAAGAATATAGGTTTATGACTGCTACATCATGATTCTGGTTAAAACAATAACCATTCTGGGTCAATGTCTCTTACAGGTATAAGATATTTATACATTACAAATATCCTACCTTTGTAATGAAATATTCACAAGATGATGTTAGAATCACAGTAAGCAACTAACTAAATTAAACACAAAATAATCTAACAATATAATTTCACTTATAAACTTTATTTATACGCAGAATTTTAAGCCAAGCTGTACTGCTTTGTGTATATCTATTGGATTAAAAATTACATATTTCTACACATCAACTTTTATTATTAATGTTTGAGATTATGGAAGTTTTTTTTCGCAAATATAATGAAAATAAAGTATAGAATTTCTATTATAATTATCTGTGTTATAATATTCATCTCCTGCATCCTCAAAGAATTTTTAAAAATAAAGGTTCAAGTATACACATGTGTGTGTGTGCGCACGCGTATCTATGCACATGCGCATGGTGTGTAATGACATATTTCTATGTGGTACAAAAAAACATATTATTTATTCTACTCTAAATATTTAGGTTTTTTAACTAATTCCTTTACATTCATTAGTTGATAGAATACATTTAAGATTATGAAAGGTACCCGTTTATGACACTTAATGCTAATCTATAGCTGACGTAAGTCATAAAAAAGCTATACAATTTCCATTCATAGATAATATAAGCGGCACATTTCTTTTGTACGTTGTGCCCAACTGTTAGAAAAGTATATTTATAATACACAATGTATGTAACACTAATAAAATTGTAATAATTTATTTTTATTCCTTAGTAATTGTCTATATCACTTTCAATAAAAAATAATCCTACTTAACTCTAATTTAAAATGTGTAATCATATTTTATTCAGCCGGAAAGTCTCATTTTATTGATTAATTTTAATTAATTAATTCATCGCGTATCATAACATTTTAATATGCCGCAAGAAGAAAATAACTTGGTAGGAAAAAAAAAAGTAACGACGATTTAAATTGCACAAACGTTTACGCAACATAAATCAACACGTGCCTATGCAAACGTAAAATAAATAAATTTTCATAGCCGTGCATTGTTTGCTAAAAAGTCTCACACGGCGTATCGCGAAAAGACTGCAACTTGCCGACCGCTTCCGAAGTAATTGCCTCACAAGCATTTTTCTTTCTTTCCTTAGGAACATATCAGGTAAAATAAAACAGTCAATCATAAAATTCGATACCCTTTCTCAATCAACTTGAAAATATGCTTAGAATCAAAAGTCGTCTAAATTCTAACAAAGCACCGTCTTTTAAAAATTTCCAAAATCGATTATAAAATATTTTTAGAAAGAGATACTACTTGTAAAATCAGCCGTTGAAGTTATGCTACCAATATTTTACCCAGAGTGTTTATCGACGATTAAAATATGAGTTCAGTGTTATTTGCAAGCGTTATATTTATTTATTAAGGATAAACTTTGATATCTATGTCGCGCGATATAATAATCTAATCGAAGAATTGGCTGCGTTTTCTTATGACTTACAACTGTTTCAGGTTCGTATTATTTTCTTAAATGATTTCGAATTATTTTTCCTACATTCGAGGGTGTAATATATTTCTTATTACTCACCGATTTCGATACGTTAATTTTGAAAGGTCGTATTTCCGTAGACGCCGCTCTGTACTTTTCTGGTCCCCAAAATGTTTCAGGTAATTGCGGTACTTCTACTTCCGAGCTTGGACTACGCCAAAAGATATATTAATGTTTAAGTATATATAATAATTTAGCAAAGTACAACGCAAAAATACTTTTCATAATGTACATTAACAATACGTATACTCTTTCTTCGTAATCAAATTCTTTACACTATACAAATATCATTCGTTACAAAGGGCACAAGCAGCATGGTGCTTTCAGTTTTTCATATAATATTTACCATTTGCTCGAGGCAAGTTATGACTTCGAACATCTCTGATTTTATCCTAACGTTTTAATTACTATACTCACAAAAAATAGATGTATACACCACTGGTGATAAGCACCAATACCGCCGCTGACTTATACATATTGACTTCCTTCTCACCGACGACCAGTAACGACTGCGATCTACTCTTGAAGCAGCTGGTAGCTGATCCCTACTTCTCTCTACATTTTCGCAGGACGCATGCGTTGCTATAGTTTCATCTGAAATGTACAATCTGCTACCCGATGCAAAGTTACTGCATATGTTTAAAATATTTTGATATTAGAGAGCTAACTAAGGAACGAAATGGAATATTCAACGCATTATTATTCTTAGCAAGTATTGCATACTCTTTACATTTTTTCAAGTACGAGGATCGATCATCGAGAATTCTTTGAGAAGTGGTTACGGAGTATACTAATAATTCTTGTTGACGGTTATGTTCTACAAACTAAAATTTTGTAGAACTAACTCGTGAGACTCTTCAAATAAAAATTCTACGATATTACTTTAATGAGCCTTATGTCGCACAATATTAGAATATGTTATTCCGTCTGGATATCTTATTTTTATTTAAAAAAATTTTTTTAATTCTTATTGGATCAAAATTATTTACGAATAAAGATACCAAAATACCATATAAATTCACCGGAACGTTTAAATAATGCAAACCGTTTCGAGTGATTACCTCTCCTTTTGGAAGAATATATCTTCACTATCGGTCAACCAACATTACAATTTCATTATTTGATGTAGTCACTTCATCCAAGGTTATTTATTTACCTTATCGCACTTGAATAATATTCAATTCATAGTTTAATGAACGACAAAAGAGAGTTTAAAGAGTATGACTAAGATAATATGGACAGATTAGATAACTCAAGCATCAACAATAAATTGCAAATGGCTGCAGTACAAGGTTCAAGTACGTCATCCTAATTGTTATGCAGGATGGATTATGTAAGATTTTATTTACACGTTTATGACTTTTACTACATGTCGACATGTTACGCTGCTTTGCTAGGTATTAATTATGTGCAACAAACTCGAAATTACAAATGTATGTACAATTCATTCGGAATATTATTGTACGTCTAAAGTAAAACTTTTTTCACTACGTAAATGCTTATCCATATTCAAGATACGAGATCTCTGCCTATTTTTAATTTTAATATTTGCAACTATTTTAGATTTGTATTTTCAGATAGCGGAAAATTTGCCAGGAAAATTTTGGATAGAAAAGATTTGATACAATTTCCAGCACAGACTATTAATTTAAACACTTTTGAATATAAAATATTAAGAATCGATAAGAGAAGAAACCAAATAATGGTTACAAATTATATATAGTCGCAGTGCTCATCACTGATAAGTTTATGAAATAGATAAATCTTTTCTTAATATTTACCATTTAGACTATAAGAAAAAGGTGTAAATTAATGATTTTTTTTTTTATGAAGATGTCTACAAATTATGTATGAAAATTGCCAATTTTTTAACGTAGCCTTTACTTATAACTGCTAAGAATTGGTAGAGTTTTAAAACGTTTATCGCAAGGTAATAAAAGTTTGTAAATCAGATACCATAAACATCTACTCTGTAAGGGTGCATTAGATTAATGGTATTCAAGATAGTCCAAACGTTTTTAAGACAACTTTTAAATTGATATTTCTATAATACTCTAAGTACATAACACTGAGAATGTTTGATAACAGGAGAGAACAAATAAAAATAAAAAATAAATTGTGATAAGCGATAACGGAATTTTATTTCAGGTATAATAATATAGTAATAATAATATAGACTATCATAATAAAATAGTAGTTCTTATAAAATTTACATTGTATACAGCATCAATCCATATAACAAAAAAAAAGGGAGAAATCAATCTAGGCTGTACATATTTGCGGGAAGAGGAAAAAAATCATTACATAGCAACGAATCACGTTGTAACAGCCGCGAAATTCAACAATGCGGAAAAAATGATTTAATGTACACTGATTACTTCGAGAGCGATGCTTTTCTCATAGTCTCAAATTCCCCGATGGACGCCCAAACATCATCTGCAAGAAGCTCCGGCTCTTCTAAGGCCGCGAAATGGCCGCCTCGTGCCATCTTCGTTGTTCGTATGAGATTCTTATATCGATCCTTCAGGAAAAATTGTGGCACATAAAATATCTCATGAGGAAATTGAGCGCATGCCGAAGGCACCTGTATCGGGACTCTAAGAAATTATGATGTATACGTACATTATATAATATGTTACATTGTAATAAATTATAACTATTTCTACATTGAGTTACATACGAGTCCATCTTCAATTCTTGGTATTTCCTTGTGTAACTTTCTGCATAGATTCTAAACGAGGTAGTTATGCTATTTGACATCCAATATATCATCAAATTATCAATAAGTTCGTCCATCGTAAACTTTTCTAAAATACTGGTATAGTCCTGCATGTGGTGATATATTCTACTACCGCCGAATTTCTCAAGAATGTAGGCCGCCAAACCTGCTGGAGAATCACTCAATCCAACTCCTGAAATCGTTGTATTACGCAAAATTAACGGTACATCTTTTAAATTTAAATATCGTCTTTCGCATTCGGACGTTCTAATATTTATACATTAACCAAAATATGCGATACATTAGAAAAGTGCAAAATCAATTTAATTTACGAAATTATTGTTGTGTACATCATTGCTGGATGCAAACCTCTACTTGTGATTATTTTTAGATTTATATTATACTGTCAAGTCTCATCTGATCCTCATGCATGTTATATTGTTATACATGTCTCAGATTTTATGCTCATTACTTTATAAATATTCAGAGAATTTTATGTTATATACGTTATATACGTTATTTCTTTCAATAGACGCTTAACAAGAGATGGAACCGGTTTAACATCATTCATGCCTATGATTATTTTCGATCCAAAAAACGCACCATCATTGCCGGCAATAAGACCTATATTAATGGCACGGTATCGCAACACGTCTTTAACGACGTAATAGCTTAACGACTGAACGTGATATATTATTAGTAAATTGGTATGGTCCTTGAAATGTAATTCATTATCCAAATATCAATCGACCTACCAAGAGTGTCTGGTTTTGTGGCTTGTATATAAAAATATCCGGCATTTTTTATTAGAAAAGATAAGTGCCGCGAAAACGGATATAACAACTCATAATCTTCCTTTGGCATTACCAAGGATGGGAAGAAACTATACAGATAAATCTTGAGTAATGTACGAGCTGTAACTATTATGCACAGGTTGGAATGCATGCCAAGTACACTAAAAATATAAACAATATATTAGTATTTCAGTATTCAAGAAGAATTTCTGCATGCATAATTACATGCAAAGTTTCACTCTGCTTATCAAGCCGCTTGTAAAGCGACTTTGTTAAATTTAAATGAGTAACGAATGTTTGCAATTGTACTATTATTCCACAAATTAATAAATTAAAATATGAACAGATAAAAAAATGGCGAGAAAGCCAGACGTAGGTTACATTAACATATCTGTATGTATGTTTTATTTCATCATGTGTTTTCGGAGGGGTTTACAACCTTGGAAACCTCGTGCTCCCCTTGGCTATGCCCCTTACTATAGATGCAACACCTATTAATATTGTGTGTATCAGTTCTGCTGAAAAAATGTGTACATTTTGCGATAAAGAAGATCAGACATTATTTCAAATTAGTTTTATCTAAAAAGAAAATCAAGATGAAGGATGCTACAAACTACAAATATATTAATTTCTGGTGTATCCTGCATATTATATTTAGCAAAAAAAATAAATAAGCACATACAAATATTACAGACCAGAAAATCAAATTTCCATTTAAAGTTTAGAAACGTGTTAGATACATACTGATGAGATGTGTATTAGAAATAAATGAATATGGGTCAATACCTTGATTCATGGTTACACGGAATGCAGTGGTTATCAATTAGCAAGCAACATTACATCTGGTTTAAGTTCTCTTAAATGAGAGTAGGGCTATAACTTACTGTTGGGGAAACATTGTTGCTATATCAGTAGTTATGACAGAACCCCAGTCCCCACCTTGGGTATAGAATTTCTGAAAGCCAAGCCTCAACATGAGATTTTTCAAGACTACAGCCATTTGCGCAGCTCCGCAGCCTGTTATTGTGGGGGCGCTGGAAAATCCGAAACCTGGCAATGATGGAGCTATGACCTCGAAGACAAAGTCGTGATCTGGCCTTGGGCTGGTCAACATTGGCAATATCTTGTAAAATTCCACAACCGAACCTGGCCAACCATGCTGAAGCAGAAGAGGTAAGACACGTTTGCCTTCTGGATTCTTAGGTTTAATGTGTATGTAGTGGATATCCAATCCTTAAAATAAAGATTTATGTATAGTATAAAACATGTATAATCATCATTAAATGTAAATATGGAAAACTCAATATAATACTTGATACTAATTTATAACACCTTAAGTTTACCTTTATCCTTAATTAAATGTGTTTTAAATTGTAGATTACAAAGTAAATATTTGCAGTAAAATAATATGTATATCGATTCCTAACGGCTCTCATGTGTAGAATTGAAAATTGAAACACACATATTAAGATCACACGATATTAAAATTTGAATAATTATATGACAGTATAAAATAACACACTTTTGATCTTCTCTAAACTCTTACCTTGTATATTAGTTATAAATTGAGGATATTGATTTAAATAAGCTTCACGTGCTTTGAAATTGTACTCATTTTGCCAGTATTCGATGATCTTATGCAAAAACGTAGTATTTATACCATATTCCCATCCCGTGTTTTTTATTGATGGTTTTGAATCCCTCATATTTTTTAATCTATAAATCAGATCTTCTATGGCCTAAAAAAGAAGATTGATCCAAGAATACATTTCTTGATATATTCTCTAATTCAAATATTGAATTAGTACAATTTAAAGCAAAAATTGAAGACAGAAATAAAACTTGTGAACAAATTAAAAGTAAAATTTTTTATATAAGAAATTTATACCATTACTTCTTCAAAAAGTTTTCCAAATAAGACATACAAAATATGTATACATTAATATGTATATAAATAGTTATACCAAATTTCCACAGAAATTTAATAACCGATAATAAATAACATCTACATACATATAAATACTTTAATGTAATACGTATTATAGCAGTTAGACTTACTTGATCTGTAAAATTGACCTTAAAAGGTCTAATTTTTTTGTCAACACTTTTTTCATTTCCAGGATTCCACCATGTTTCTGGGAGTTGTGGCGCAGGTGTTACATTATCATTATGTAAGAAGTATCCTATTACTAAACTTAATAACACAGTGCCAATAACTGCTAATTTTAAGCAACTCATTATAAAACTGCACAGCTGTGGTTAATAGTCTCTATGAAAAAGTGTAAGATTTTCAAATGAAAGTTGCGCAAGAAATACACTAGATCAGTTCAAAAAGATCCTAAAACATAAGAGCTGAAGCATTTTTTATAATTTATATGCTAGAAATCAATGTACAAGGTTCAGTGGTAATTCAACCTGCTATAGTGCATAAATATTCTAATTTTAACAAAGTCATGTACAAATGTGTGCACAAACCTAACAGTACATTTATACAACTGATTTCAAGTTACTTACATATTAAACATAATTAACAAGTAATACAGTAAAGAATAAAATAAATTCATGCGTAACAAAAAATTACAATACAAAAAATGGATATAAATTAATTGAAAACTGCAGCTGACATTATTGTTATATTATTATATGTCTTAGTATTGTATCTTTGTAATTAATATGTCAAAGTTAAAGATGTAGCAAAACAGAAATTTATCAAAAAAATGACTTTTTTGTAATCCCGATGTTCTCCCGAGAAAGCCTGTGCTTTAAAAAAAATTTTGTACCAAAATTTGTTGCACCATGCTATCCTATTCAATGAATTTAGTCGAATATATTATGATTACATAAAAATTTTTAATAATATGCGCGGCGCGCATAATTCCTTTTTGTTTTAAATTCATTTTCAGCACCGACTGCTAAGGTCGTTTGGCCTAGAATCTACTGTTATAATGAGTTCCTAATCATCAGAGCTACAGTATACATGTCACATGGAAAAACCGTCGATAAATTAACTGCTAAAATTAGTTGCCTAGATCATTCAGCATCGCTAATCAATAAACGTCCGATTCTGGTACAATATTTAGATTGCACATGATTCTTTTGCTCAATAAAAATTTGACTTTATTCGCGCGTAGATCACCTCATCAGAATCGAGCATTTTTGAAAAGTAAATACCAAATATAGATACAAACTGCAATATCTGCATTGCATGTGTAATTTAAAAGACAAATTTGTTCAGCTCGACGGGCTTCGTAATTGTGAACAAAATACAAATAGATTTTGCGTTAAAATTTTTACATACTATATTACACGATTATTTCTAGTAGTACGCGACGTAAAATATCGAAATCTGTGTGGGTAATTCTTCGTTTTCATATATCGTAATGTACAACAAAAATATTGTTCATCGTACATGCAAGGTCTCTAGCAAAAAAAAAATGTTGTATTGCTAATATAAACAGTGAGTTGCGATTTTGTCTTGTCACTATTACGCATAGCATATATTTTCTGCGAAAAATAAAATATTAGTCAAACCACAATATAAAACCAATCGTAAGTTGGAAAATTCTTGCAAAAACAGATTATCCGGTATATCTTCCAAAATAAGAAACTAATAAAAAAAATGTAACCTCCGCCCAAATGCAATTACTTACCGCCCGATCCAAGGATTTCTACGCACAAAATTATAAGGTGAGGTAATGGATGGACTCACGAAATTCCAACTACTTATGAGGTAAAACCGTGACTGACTATGCGGAAATAAATTATTTGACGCAAAACTCTGCACATATATTAAATTCGGACGCACTGAAAAAGCTTTATCGAAGACGACTCAAGGCTGAAGACTGACTCTACCGCTCCCCAAAGGTGTATTTCGTATCAGATGTAGCATGTATATGCCGCGATATGGGCGCTCAACCAACAGAAGCGCAATTACAAAATGATAAATAATTATAACTTTATATATAATATTGACATTCATACAATTCGATAAACAGTAAAAAAAAATAAGAAAAGGAGTATTTTATTGTAATTTACAAATTTTAGGACTGACGTTTTACGGCAATAAATAATGATAACATACAATTACTTTCCCACAAAAAAAAACATTAATATGTACACTGTTGGATTGAAAATGAAAATAAACAGTTTTTTATTTGAAATAAACAGATTTTTACACAAAGCTATTCATGAATAATCGCTATACAGTTTAGAGATGCATTCGCTTAGAATAAGTTTTCAAAATTTGATATTTTAGTTACTACGTTTAACAGAATTCATATTTCAAATTAGTACGTAGAAAGTATAACCTAATATTTCTGTTTCCACAAATGCACAAAATAGTTATATGCGTATAGTCAAAAAATTCTTCAACGATACTAGGTTATATTTAAAAATTAACATATCTTCTGCGATCTTGTATTGTTGTATTGATAATATATTGCCAACAAAACCTATAAATACAAACGACTTGAAAAAAATGATATAAATTTCATTATTACTTATTATAGTGGCTAATATGAAGTGGCTAATACACAGTGGCTAATATGAAGTGTTAACACAAAAAAAAATCACAATGATATTCCGCTCTTCAGAAAACCGCCCTTTCAGCACTTTAAATCCTAGAGGGCAAACCAAAATGTCTAATTTTTTTACACGCTCGATATTTCAGAGTTATTGACATTAAGTCCTATAAGATGTCAGTTCTACTCTATACCACATCTCTGCTGATATCTTCTCTTCTGTACCGATAATGTCGGTACAATACGATAATACAGGACCTAGTGGTATTCGGGTTGGTCGAAGTAATACATTGTATATATATCTTAGGTTTATACTATCTGCATGCTGTGTATAGGTTTTTCAAAAAAATGAATTCCATTTGCGAACGAGTGAAATTATTTCGCAAAAGGTTGAATTTATTTTGCAAAAGGGTGAATTTAATGTAAAAAAACCTGTAGTGTAAGCCAAATGACCTTAACAGTTGATACCGAAAACAAATTGTAGAATAAGGTGTCAACATAGATAGAATTGCGGCATTACCACAGATGAGTACGTAAGATCTTTAAGAGATCAAATACGTCTGTTAAATGTAGGATGTCGCTGTACGTGAACGTAGCATAGAGTGCGCTAAAAACTAAATGTATAACTGTAGCTTTTAATAGCATAATGATGAAGAACGTTAGATAGAATCTAGTTCCTATATTTACCGTGATTTGCATAGTCCATACCGATGGACTCGGATTCGAGCAATGTATCATTTTACATTATGCACCTTTCTTCCAGTTGCGTTTAGTTCGTTAACGAAAACCGATGGTACCTCTTTAAGACGATACAGTACCGTAACGATAGCGCCCACACGGGCTGAGCAATTACGTTAAGAAAAATTATGAATACTCGTACTGATATTATTTTATAACCGAAACAAGAAAATAAAATCTTCGACGAAATATAATGGCCTGGATTAAATCCATTGCAACTTATTCTATATGCTCATTTCTTTTAACATTAATCTTCCTCTTTTACATTCTTGGAGCTGCTCGATATGTGACAGATTTTGAAGAGAATACATGTGAAATGACATATATGTTCGAGTATCCCCAATATGTGGTACGTAATGAAATGCAGAGAATTTCTATTATATGATATTTTAAAGCAGTAATTTCAGATCATTGCTCGTGTGAGAAAGTGGTTCTATGTAAAGTGATGTTCAATCTTTACTTTTTTTAGAGGATATCCTTAGATGACGACATTCAGAATAAATATCCTAGGTTTGCGCTATACGCGTACGGTGAAGGATTTGTCACAGAAAAACTCAGAAGAATGCATTTTTCAGGCATACCAGTACTTTTCATACCAGGCAATGCTGGCTCCCATGAGCAAGGTGGCTTGTCTTTCATACATAAATAATATATTTTACATAAAAAAATTTCGTTTTCTTCATACAGAAAAAATTCTTTATAACACTTAAATTTTGTTTTAGTGAGATCTCTTGCTTCTGTTAGTTTGAGGAAGAGCTTAAAAGATAGAACACCGTTCCACTTTGATTTTTTTACAGTTTCATTTAGCAAGGATTATTCGGCTCTCTATGGAGGTATACATCATGAAAATAAAATTATTAATACAGCATAATATGTGCAGAATTCTAAAATCTATTTTTCTATAACAAATAAAGGTGTCTTGATGGAGGAAACCATGTATGTCGCCCATTGCATAGAAAGAATTTTAAAATTGTACAAGGGAAATATGGATAACGTTGTACTTATTGGACATTCAATGGTAAATATCTGAGGTGCAATGTAATATAATATGAAATAGCCGATTATTCATATTTCTTACAGGGTGGAGTTATAGCTAAGGGTGCTATTTTGTTAGCACCAAATACAAATATCAGTCTAGCGAGTATTATAATTAGTTTAGCCACTCCACACAGGCCAACATTAGTTCTTGACAATACACTTGCGAATTATTATCGTGATGTGGAGAATCAATTGCATCAAATTAAAGATTCAGGAATCATCCTAATATCAATCGGTGGAGGACCTCGCGATATTCTTGTTACATCTGCTCAAACTGTTGATTCTATGGCAGATATTGACGTTGTTTCTACCGGCATTCCGGATGTCTGGAAGTCTACAGATCACTTAAGCATCCTTTGGTGCAAACAGTTAGTGCTCTCTATTATACGTTCCCTATTTGACTGTGTCAATCATATGGAGCGACCTCCAAAACTCTTACCTAAGACAGAGGATAGAATAAAAGTTTTGTCCTATCATCTTTTACATGTAAGATGTACTTCACTTTGGATACAAATTTTATTTGCTATTCGTTCCTATAAACACGCAGTTCTATTATGTCCACTTTGCAGCATACTTCTGGCAAAAGGGTTTACCATCACAAAGACAAATTTTTATTTGAACCAGGTGGAGAATGGATAGAGAATACCAGAAAAATGTACACCTGGTATAATAAAAAAGTTTCCAGAACAGTATCTCCTATTTACCTTGCAATTAAGGTAGACGGTCACTCTGATCATCTATCTATTGAGGCAATGAATTTGGAGACCAAGGATTGGTTGTTTGCATGTACAGCATCCAATTCTTTAAGGCAATCAAGTCTTTGGTAAGAAAATTACTTTTATTTTTTTACATTTTTTTTCTGTATAACTTTGTTAAAACTTTCCATGTTTTTTAGTGAATGGGGTTGGAATTTTACGAACAAAACAAGAATTTCACCAGATCCATTACATAGAAATAGGAAGATCGCAGATTTGAATCTCAAAGAAATAAAATACTCTGATATAACACATATTGTTGTGAGAATACATCCAGATGATTTGGACAAATATGTGACTGTGAACATTGATCAATACTCTTATGACAAACGGCTTATAATACTTAAGAGCCGATTTCCTTTATTCAAAAACTGGTTTCAGTTCATTATGCCTAGTCTTACTAAATCTGAGAATGGAAGTATAAGATATTATGCTGCAATTACTGACACAACAAAGGTCATCGCGATAGAATTAAAGGCAACTGGATGTGCTGATGTTAAACATCACGGCTTTGTTGAATTGTTGGAGCAGCAGAAATTCGGTGCTACGCAAATTCGATTTTTTACAGTATTGTAAGTGTCTTATCAAGATATATCATAAAACAATTTTTGAAATAATTTATTACTGTATACTATTTGTTTCAGAGATAATGGGCCAAAGAGTTTTAAAGTACAAACAGGCTTTGGAAATTCCTATAGTTTTCCAATATTAAGAATAACATTAGATCCTGAATGTTTATATGTTATCAATATAAAGGAAGGAAGCATAATAGACCAACTTTCTTGTATTGTAAGGGATCGATGGATGCTTCTTTACACGATACTTATTAGTTTACTTTTGTTACTTGTCTCCTTAAGATTGAATCACGATCAGGAAAATACTCCAATAATAGTAGTAACAGCAATACTCTCAATCTACCATGGTCTGTTTTTCGATTGTTGTATCGCTTTAGCAATTCTTTTTGTATTTTCCGTGGCACTCTGTGCTTCCATTATATTCCTCGGTTCTGTGGCACATAGCATAGCAGTTAGGTAAGACATTTTAAGCAATGCAATCTACACATTAGTATTATGTGTAGAATAATAATATGTTTTGAAACTTTTAGATTTTTGGCACGTGCAATTGCTTTTTCAACAACTTGGTCGGATTGGCTACTTGGTGGACTGAATCAGCTACCATTGATAACTGCAATCTTGGTTTTATCTATAATACCTGCCACGTGTGGTGCCTTGGCGATGTTGATATCTGTATTCTTATATTTTTTAAAACTAACAAGAATGTATGAAGATTACCTGGAGGAACTGTTGATGGCCTCCTTGCAACATTTTAATTGGATCACTCAGAGAAAAAGCAATAAGAATGGTGATGCCAATAATAAGAGTGAGAATACAAGGCAGAAAATATTCAATCATCTTATTCTATTTCTTCTATGGTGTTTCACCGCTATTCCCGCAATACCCACCGTTTTAGTTTGGGCAAAAAATTTCAGGTTCGGAATAAAATTATTTAATCTATTTTAGGTTGTTTCAATAAAACTAAAAGACATCACTATGGTTTGTTGCAGTTATGATATGAGATTATCAACTGAAAATCCATTGTTGCTTAAAAGTTGGATGATGTTAGTTACATGCAGCACATTGGGTTTTGTACAAATTTCTCCCACTTCTCGTGGCAGCCGATCGCAAGCATTGACAAGTATATTGTATTTTATAAGTTGGCTAGTACTGGCTCTGGCAGCAACGCCCGAACCTTCCTTTTACCAATGTTATATGCCGCCTATTGTAGCTTTCTCTGTTGCTTTTATTGTGTTAAATCACATTATCCCATAATCGTCTAACATTATTAGTATACAGTTTTTTCAATGCCTTTCACTTTGTTATTGAACTTTTACTCATCTGACTCTCAGTATTTGTAAAAATAAGTCAATATTAAAGTTAATGGCCTAAATGATGTGTTAAATTAACTAAATGGCGACATTACACTATCTGTACAAATATTACGAAGGAGTTTGACCATGCAGAGATTATCCTAGAGATTATTTTGTGGCAATGTTGAGGAATATGTTAAAATAGTCCAACCAGTGTCATAAATTATTTATTGTATGTGGAGAAAAATGAAATATATATATATATATATATATGCTTCAACATTATTGTGCCATTTTTATACTTAGTATAAGTAAATGTAAAATTTAACAAGGCATTTATTTATGATAAATACATATTTTTTTGCATAAATCTTTACGAAAATAATAGAAAAATCAGACTTCTATGATAAAGAAAATTCAAGAGCATCGGTTTAAGTACATGAAAGTACTACTTGTAATATACGCTATTCTTTTTTAAGATGGCAATGATATACATATGTATGAAAAATTACCAATATCCCAAAAATAATTGCATATATTGATGATGTTTTACAAGTATTATGCTTAAAGATACGGCAGTACACTAATGTTGCATATTAGTAATATAATGCCCATTCATTTTCTTGGAGGAAAGTATCCACCACTTCCTTCATGGCTAAATTTGGGATCAACTGATCCTGTGTCAAACGTACTCTAGTAACAGGATCAAAGTGGCCCACCCTTTGTAAATGTTCTTCAATATCTTTCCGTTCATATGTTATACCACTTGGTGTTATTACAGGTTCTTGGAGTATTTCGAAACTGATTTTACCACACAGATAATCAGGTACTTCTCTTTTCTGTATGTATAATGCATATACAAGAGAGACATGTAAAATTCATATAACCGGATAACATAAATATTGAGATAAACAAGAGATACTAGACCGAAATTAATGAAACTGAAAAAAGGTTATAAAAGAGATACTCTACTGACCCTTCTCCTATCATCCACCTTGGCAAACAGATTATTAAGACGAGTCATACAACTATCTCTTTTCTCCTCTATTTCTTCCTTCTTTCTTCCGTATTCACTACATGTTGCTTCTGCCTCGTTTTTACAATCCATATCTTTTGTTGCATCTTGCTCTTTTAAAGCGGCCAAGTTCCTTTCCGCTTCTTCCACTATTAGCTGATTCAAATAAGACTGTAATTCAATATCCTGAGCTATTCTTTGCTCTTCCCTTAATTGAAATCGACGTTTACGTGCTTGCCTTAGAATATTGGTCATATCATCTCCATAGTTCAATTTTTGTTCCTTGGCCAAGTCCACGGCTATGCCATTGTCATTTTCATGATATAATTAATAATGTTAGAGACAAATTTTGTGTTTATATAGCAACCATTATTTTTGCCATAGAATATACATGTAAAACTGATAATTATAACTATAATACATGTGTGAAAGCTGATGCACGTTAAACGTAAAAAGATTTATATTAGACTCTGATTATCTATTACCCAAAAAAAGAATTGCATAAAAAAACATTAAAGAGTAACGTGCAACAAAGGTTGTACTTGTAGAATAATTCTAAAACAAAAAAGTATGCATGCATTTGAAGTTTACACCTAATATGATATTAACTGTAGACCGTTATATATTTTTGCATTATCACACACTTGGGTATTCCAAGATAGTATTATCATTTCCAAGAATCATTCAAAAGGTTTAGATTTCTAACTTTTCATTCATTAATCCTGGTGCAACGGCAATATAATTAGAATCTGATTAGCATCAGAAATTATACCTCTTTGTAGATGCTTGACCGCTTCATCGTAGAACTCCAACTCAAGTAAAGCAAGGCCAAGAAAGAAGTGACCCTTGACTAAACTGGGATCGAGATCAAGTGCCCGTCTGCAGTCTTGACAAGACGAATCCCAGCGCTTTAGTTTCAGGTTGCAGAGCGCACGATTTGTGAAGTAAAGCGCCTGTTCTGGATTCTTTATCTGCAGGAATGAGATGCAGGGTCGTAACACGTCTGCATGTATTCATAGTGACACTCACGATTGCCTTTGTGTAGCAGTAGGCAGCATCCTCATATTTGTGAAGGCTGAAAAGACGATTCCCTTGTTCCTTTAACTCCTTGTCTGACAGATTTGCAGTTGAGTACATCTTACTCATTTTCCCCACAATTCTTGCGCTGCGCGCAGTACTCTTTCTTGTATATTTACAAGTTTCCCGGGCCCGAGCTGTGCGTGCCTTGCGTTACTTATAACGAAAAAGATATTGAAGTTAGAAAAAACTTAATAATGCGTCACTCTGTCACATAACTTCAACGCATAAACGGTGCTCTCCATTACGTATTCAGCACAATCGACAACCATCGACTACACAACGCAGGGCTAATATAAATGGAAAGTCCAAAATTAGAATTTTTGATCGTAATCAGACAAATTGTCACAATAATGGCGCTACTGCAGAAGCAGTTTATTACTCTCAATATATTTTAGTTCTACATCAAGGTCAGATACATGAGAATCCAGCACAAGAAGTGATTTTGTTGGTACCTCTGATTGCCTCACTAAATTTGAGAGCCTCTTGCGGAGAAACAGGGCAGTGATAATGAAAAAAAATCGATACCAAAATAACAGGAGAGACAAGAACGCTTTCTTTCAAGTTTCTCTCACATTTTAACATAATTATGAATAAAATGTATTATGATTGTGGGTATTTATATTTAGAAGTACTATTCTGAGCTCATTGTATAGCCTTTTATTTAATAAATTGAAAATCAACAAATGTATTATAAAAACGTGCATTTTTATTTGTCATAATGCTTTAGCCAAAAAGAATATTTAGAAAAAATGATCATGATCAGATATTGTTTACCCTTAACTTTATTGAATAGTAAAATCGCAAAACTGGATGATGAATACTCATTATATTTTAAATCTTTATTTCTTCTGCTGTTATTGTATCCATTCATCACTTTTCATCCGAAATTTTACAAATTCTCCACGTGACGTGTAAAATTAAATTGGAATGGGATTGTCACTTGTAATCCTCAAAACCAGCATCTGTGATTTACAATACATACATACGCCGTATGCGTGACGTAACGCCCCACTCACGTGTGACGTTCCCGTAAGAAATATTCGCGAGAATATATCTGAAGAATATCTTATGTTCGGTATTACATACTTGAGTCAGAGGTGGGAACAGAAATTACATGCATAAAGTAAGGTCTAATGTTCTCTGATGTTAGTTCTATGTATATGTATAGTTCTACTTCAGATTGTAAAATGTATGAAAAATTTATAAATATCTGATTGAACAATGAAATTTCGAGACACAGTGCTTCTGTGATCATTAATGTAATTATAATTGTGCATAATGATTTAACAGGACTTAATAAAATTGTGTGATATGACAATGTCTTACATGTACTAACGGTTTTATTTATAAATACGAAAGTGAAATGTAAACTAGTAACTAACACACACGCTAGTTCCGTTCATTTTCGTGATTTTGTAATAAAAAGGGTATGAGAAAATTATTCTCATCTAAGTGTACAATTAAATTCGATTAATCCATAGATTTACATCAGAAGGCAAGGGAGTGTATTAAATTAGTGGGAGTATTAATAGCGACCAGATCGGCCATCACGACCTTTGTCTTCCCTTCCCTTGCGACGGTCTTTCGATCTGGATCTTCTCTCTCGCGATCGCGATCTCCTCTTGCGATCGCGACCACGCGACCTTGAGCGAGATCGTGATCGCCCCCTACCTCCCTTCTTGCGGCTGTACAAGTAACGACGAAGCTCCCGAGAAATTGGTTTCAAATGCATGAAATTGCAGAAACCAGAGCGAGTACATTCCCTAAACATATAAAGATACATGGATAACCTTACTTCTGTTCAAAGGACTAAAGTTATATATATCATAAAAGTATAATACACGCATCGAGTATCTTAGATTGTAAATAAGTTTAAATACATTATACGAACATTTGATCTTGTACCAACCCCATTTCATATTGTCGACAGCAAGCTTCCCTGAAGTCCGTGACAGGGGAGAGTTCCGCATAAACTGGTCTTCCACCAAACCAACGGTTATTCAAGTCATTAACCGCTTTTTCAGCATCCTCTTCTCTACGAAATTTTATATAAACATTTCCAACCAGGTGATCACCAAGATTGTCGCACACATTCATTTCTTCAATTTCACCGTATTTATCCTCGCACTCGACGAATACATCCTCAAAAAAGTTGTCATAGTGCTCTTGCATTTCCTCATCGGAAACGTTTGCAACCACTGATAAAGACAAAAATTCCGTAATATACTAATCAATTGGTATGCTACAATTTACTTCATGTGTGGTACTTACAATGTGATCCATCAGCACTTTTTGCAGAGTTTTGTGGATTAACGTATAAATTTTGTAGTAAGCATGTCTATCAGACAAAAGAGAAAAAGGAATATGTACATTATGCAATTAATACAATAATTTCTATAGGTTGTATAATGTAAATACAATAAATAAATTGGTTACATTGAATAAACTATCGAGAATGTTCTTTATAGTTAATAGAGGTTGTAAAAATAATATATGTAAATGACTGATTGTTTACCTGACTAAACGTTGGTTTATTGTGAATACGAGAACACCGATCTCCGTGACGGCAAGCGCCGATCTTGAAATAAAAGGAACAGTTTACCCTGTGGAAAAATATATGATATTTTTGTTTATAGACAATAACCTTCTTGCTGGATCACGTATTACAACGGCATGTATGAGACGCTTACTTATCCTTTTCGGTACCAAAAATTGAAGCTAAATATTCCGCCATGATTAACGTTAATCGTAAGCATGTAACGAATACGTTTGAAAAGGTAAACGAAACATTAGTTAAAACATTACACAAGCCACATCAATCGCGTAAATCCTCTCTCTATGAATGACACGAATGTCTAAACTTCGGTATCTAAATAACGACACCCTATAACGACATAGGGAATTTCATGACTGTTTAGTGGTATCGTTTGGAAGTATACAAGGAGATAGAACAAACAAAACAATTCTAAAATTCTGGAATCCGTCAATGATTTTAAACTTTGCATTTACTTTTATAATTATAATGATGTCCTTTATACGGTGTGACACCTCAAGAATGTAGCTATGTAAAATTAGCATTTACTTATCTACGATATTTGATTTTTCGAAATAGCCTGTTTGCATTGATATGAAGAGAACTCGACTAACTAACAATGTATTCATGCATCATCGAAAACAGCGGAAAATGTTACAGAAATAAAGTCGAAGTAAAGCTTAAGTATTCATATAACACCATCAGTATTATATAAATGCAATGTTTGATATACAATGTAAGTATGAATATTGCTTTAATATGAAATGTTATCTTGGACATACTTGTTTCACATTTTTAATAATGGCAAAAAATATTGTTTATTAACCATTTATTTTTATCTAGTACTATTTATAAGTGTAAACTCTTGTGCGTATCAATATGTACAAAAAAAAAAGTAATAGCTACTATGCAGATATATGTTCAATATCAACTCTTGAGATGCTATATAAACAAATTGGTTTTTTAGTAATAGGATGAATTGCATAATCTACACGTACACCCATCTGGTGTTTCAAAAATTCGATCATCTTTTGTGCAAGTATACGGTTATTTTCATGCACTTCTGGATGCTCAGAATATTCGTTTAGCTGCAGAAAAAAATCCAAGTATAGGTAATATAAAAAGGCATAAGTAATAAAGTAAAAAATATTACCTTCATCCATCTACACTCTGAAATCTCCTTTTTACATTTTTGTATATCAAATGTTTTAGGAGTCAAGTAGGCTACCATATAAATGTCAGAACAGTCAAAGGCATAGTTATGGCCATGTCTAAAGCTCACTAAGCATTTGAAAACAGCTTCTATACCAGTTTCTTCAAAAACTTCCCTCTTTATGGCATCTTTTAGGTTTTCTCCTGTCAAATTAAGAGCATGAAGATCAATCCGTTCTACCAAACCTTTTGCAATTGATCATATTCAACCATTCACCTGGTTCGACGTAGCCACCAGGTAGTTTCCATGTTGCTTTATTAGAAGTGTACTTTTCTTTAATAACCAATATTTCATTAGTCCTTTCATTGAACACAAATGCTCCAATGCCCAAATTTGTGTGAGCATAAGGTGGAACATTGCATTCCTCTTCAATCGGTAACCAGCGATACAACATTGCATATTCTTCCTTAGCATGGTGAAATTTGAACCCTTGTTTGGTCAATATTGGTATCCATCCAGAGTGCAATAAATGTACTCTGAACCATATTGTGCGTTTCTTGTTCTGTGACCATTCTCGTAAGGAAACTGTAATAACATGTACATTTCTTGTGCGCGCCAAATGTTTTTATTCTTGCAGAAGGACCGTCGGTAAGTTCGGAAATAAAGTAGTGGGAGAGTAAATGTAAAGAACTTGATACATGAGAAACGTATTTTTATTGCGGAATGATTAATTTAAAACGAAATTAGAAGGTTTCGAAAGACATCATGTCAATGGTATTACGAAAGCAATTCTGCGATGCCGTACCTTCGAGTCGTTTTGTGAATACATCTGGTTCGCAAGGTTCCTCGTTTGAGTCTATGGTCAGTCCGTTGTAACGGTCACCGTGTCCCTTGAAACATCTTATTGCCATTGCTGATGTACGCTCGATATCTCTCGTTGTAAGATTAATGTCGCTAAAAGCGCGAAGGTAGAACAAAAAAGGAGATTGTTGCCGTCGTAACACCCTGGTAACGCGGAACAATCTAAAAGCTACAACAGCCTGCATTGAGACATTTATGTATCCGATCGAACGATCCAGTGTGCATTACAATTCACGGAAAAATTACCATGACATTTCACCAGTGGAATAACGTCGATGCCCCTAATCAGATGCTTTTACGCAACGAAAGTTTTATTATTGACATTATTTCTCTGTACGTTTATGTGTTGCGTCTTAACCTAGTAGTCATGGTTCGCAGAAAATAAGAACATATTACATAATTGATAGAGACATTTAATTGTATGGATTTGAGCAATGAGTATATACACGGATAGACATTCCAAATGTATCTTCAATCACACTGTGGAGCAATCATCAATGTCACGAATGTTATATCCGTACATATACGTGCAGATACCTTGCGCCGTTTATGACATTCATATCGGATACTTGCAGATAAATTAAGATTCTAGCTTAAACTATGCCCATGAACATATCAGTTAGCGACAGAGATAACCGAATTCTTCGGTAGAATTTATTTAAGGTTTTTCAAATGGGGACAACATACATTCTGCTTACTACAACTAAAAAAGTCTTTTTTTTTTTACATATATGAATTAATCATCATACTATGAACAACATTATCAAATCACCGAAGTTACATCTGTTCAATCTCTTTCCCACTTGCCTTCATTATCTTTGCTAATACTTTCCGGCCTTTTGAGCAAACTATTTTTCAATCTTTTAACTAAACAAATTTTAAATATATTCGTCAAACGGTCTTAATCACATCAGGTTGGGAGCAATTGAAAAAAAATTCAAAAAAACTGAAACATTCTTCGATTAATAATATTAACATCGTCGTAAAATGTAAATAGAGAAATTGTATTTAAATTATCATTTCCTTCTTTCAAAAAAACGACTCAATATTCTAATATACAAAAGTGCCACGTTTCATCATCGTTTATTGAGTTTAAAAAATCTGTAGCAACGTGATCGGCAACGCAGTCATGGTCATCTTGCTCTAATACCGGTACCATGCGCCATCATCGTTTATCGACTTTAGACAATTTATTAATAAATAATCGATTATCTAAGTACACGCTTAGCAACACAATCTCGTTTTTTCCTCCAGGACTCGAGATCCTGGTACACCTTCTCCACGGGTGAGTTGTAATGAAGTGCCTCACAAATGCGGCAATAATGAACCGAGCTGCTGCCAAAGTATCCGTGCTCGTCAATCACGCTATAATATTGGCGCCAAGCATGATACTTTATATATTCTTCAACATGCCGATCAAGGTACTTCAAATAAGTCGCTAACGATGTCGGATTGGCAAAGTCCTCGATGTGCATAAAGGATTTAGGCGGTAACAGACGCTCACAATCGTTTCTAGGCGCACCCATGATTATCGGGACGGCCAACTTGTGATAGCCGTGCCAGTAAACCTTCTCGGTTATGTACTCTTCGCAGTTCGAGTTCTCGAAGGCCAGGTAGAACTTATAAGCGTTTAATGCGGAACAATCTCGATCGAAATGACCGGGACAGGCGGTGACGTTACCATTGAGACACCTTCCAAATACGTCGAGTTCGTCTCCTAGATATGATTTAAGCTCGTTCACGTACCTCCATCGTCCGTTGTTGCCGGCACAATTGCTGCCCATGATGGCAACCAGCTTAGTTTTCTGACTTGAAATTAATTCATCGACGCTCTCGGAACTCGAAAAGTCTTTTAAGATTGTTCTTCCGTAAGGAACTGGTATGTCGCTGTCCGTTCGATAGGACATGGACCAGTTGAACAGACCATTGTAGTCCCGTAATTTTTGATCCCCGTGGAGAAACGTGTTTATAGGCGATTCGTCCGTCAAGAATATCCATCTTTGATTTCTTCGTGTTCTACGTGGAATTTCTAAGGGGCTTTTTGTCAAGTGTAGATGAAATACGACCGCCGCGGCTACATCCAGATCTTCGGCTCGATAGCTCAAAACGCAGTTCTTTACGGTGCAATTGTCCCAAGGTAAAAATCTGAAGGGATCGTGAAGAAAAGAGTTGCGTTATTAAGTGTAACTATGAATATGATACGGAACGCCAGATCCATTTTCTTTTATACGATTAGGAATCGAGGATCGGGCACGCTATGCTTAGATGATAAGGCTCAGGCGACGGTTCTCAATGCGGTATAGTCGTCCCTCACCCCCTGTTTGTGAGAAATATGTCTTGTATATACATGCATATAACATCGCGCGATAACAGTATGCCATACATAAATACGGTAAAGTTTAATTAAGAAATCAGGCGTAGTATGGATATTAAGAACATTAAATAAAGTATACGGGGTGTTCATAATATGAATGTGAAAACTTTTGCAGCGCATAGCAGCTTTAGCAGCGGATATCCATAAACTAGGAAAAAAATAGTTTTGAAATATGATGATTTTTTCCTTATTTTGGTGAACATTACGAAAAAAGAAGCAGACAGATTTTCGTTTAAAAGAGGGGGAAGGGCTTGTCGATCGCATGAGTTGCTGAAATTTATCAGCACGGAAAATGTGAGTATGTGAAAATAAGATAACAACATGGAGGTATTGCCGTACTTTGTAACGATGAGAAACTTTTCTTTAGTACACTAATTACGTTCATTAAGGTAGCGCTTGAGAACCGTTGTCTATGTAGGCACGCGAATTGTCATTGAATGTGAAATTCGATCCTTAGTTTATGGATGTAGGCGTTTAGGCTATCGATTTACGATGTGCCTATAAATGGTCCTTAAATAAATTACTCCCAACTTCTGGACCGAATCAATATTCTAAGCTAAGCTTCGTAATTTGACATTTTTTTTGGATACAAATTCTATCATGCCATTATTATAAAAAATACGTATCACTCTCCATATATTTCACGTTTGATTTAGCATTTTACTCGTGACGAATGCGCGATCGTCTGTACTTCGAACCCCATCTAATATGCCAAAGTGCAATCTAAGATTCGTATTTAACGTGTCGTAACTTTCTGAAGAGAAGACATAAAAAGAGCTTCAAAAAGTAACCGTATAGCGTTGCGACGCGATAGAAATCAGACCACTGATCTAGAATCCGCCGATAGACCTCCATCCTTTCTCAATGACACTTTGCTCATGCATTTTACATGGATCATGAGATTACAAAGTTCTCGTTAACTGTATGCTGACTTTTTGTTTGTAAATCTCCTGATGTGTCTCCGCTCCAAAAACGGGCCGTGTTTCCAAATCAATATCAAAAATGGTTCCTTTCTATCTTTCGCTATCGGTGGCGACGCTGCTCTCCTCTCGGTCGCCAGGAGCCACCTTCCGAGTAAAGACATCTTATTAATCTGGCACGAAGGAGATCTTCGGTTAGGTCCGTCCCAACGATCGCCCTCCGAGGCTCTCGTATCGCGCTGTTACCTCCTCGTCGGTGAAATTCCTCTTCCTCAGCTCCATCGGCGGTGACCAGTGAGCCCTACCGCGTTTTTTACCATCGTCGTTTATCCCATTTCCGTCTCTTGTACCGAGAAAATCTGGGTGGAGTATGAGCAGGCCGCACAATAGGGTCGAGCCAGTGCAGAAAAAGAGCAAGATCCTGGCGTATCGCGGTACCCTGGACATATCGTGGCTCTTTCCACGGCACGAACAGCGGGCAACTGGTAACCGAAGCATATCGACTCCTAGTCCCACCTTCATTTTTCCGTCTGTTCCTGGCGGTGGCACTTCTACGATGATTATGACGACAGTCGAAGCCCCGTGGGCGCCGCTCCAAATTTATGAAAATAACGTCTACCACGCTACGAGATAATTAACGCTTGCATTGTCTTAAAAAAGGAGGCCAGCGATCGAAGGATTCGTCCGGCCGTAATAGTTTACAGATAAAGGCTCATGAATCGCGTGTAGAAAAAAAAAAAGAGATTGTATATATGAAGGAAGGTTTGTTGGATTTTTTGCATCGTTTACTATAGTGTACCTAGTGCGTGGAAAAATAGAAACTAACGATGAACGACGTTTGCATTTGCAACATTCTCTACTTACTACATCATTGTAACTCCTAAGAGGTAGTCCTTGCAAATATCTCATTGATATATAATTTCACACCGATGCCGGTATAAAAATTGCTATAATCGCATGAAGAAATATCGTTCCTCAATGATGGGTATCTTTCATTCGGCACTTCCATGTGAAAGTTCCAATCTCTATTCCGCTGTACCACCTCTTTTATCTTTGATTTTCGGTATCGAGCGCTAACGTTATTAAATCTACTCTCTTAAAATATATTATTTCGCATCATCGGATCTATTGTGTAATACGTATTATGATACATATTAAAAAATGATCTATCAGTGATGAGCGAGATTTTAATCGTGTAGAATTTCGAGCTTTTATCTAGTGCAATACCGTAGCCTAAGACCTACTATTCTAACGTAGATTGTAGTAAATCGTCAGATTTACGATGTGCACATCACATGAAAAATTATCCATCAGTGATGGAGACCTAGATTTTGACCTCGATCCACTATTGTGTGTATTTGAGATTTTATCCGTTAAACCATCGCATCTCCACGAAGGAAAGTCCTGGCAAAAGAAATGGGTCCGGGCAATGACCGACAAGGCTGAATTTGACGTGTGCCGTGACTGATCGTCAATCCCGATTATCTTGGTTGGCCAAGTGTGACTCCGGTCCTTGGTACGAACAGTCGTGAAAGGCTACATTGCTGTTACCGGCCCGAATTCATGCGCTTATGTATTTTTCTCTCAGCTCGTTTGTTTCCATCGTCTTCAATATCGATCGCCGATAGAGACGAGCACTTCAGCAAAATCATCAGCAAGGAATACGTATGTCGGGTCATGCTTGACATACGATCGCAAAGGATGAACGTATTTATTATCTTACTGTTAGAATAGTTTTATTTAATGCAACGAGATTACAAAGCGATTTTGTAGACATTAGTCAATTCTTTGTCTGATTTGAGCAGCACCATTGTCGTCATTGATTTTTTACTTATACCTTTAAAATTTTTCATTTGTTGAAATAAAAATTTAACTCGTTATGGTTTTTTCCTTTCTCGTCACGCTACGATTCGGTCGAATTATTTTCCGTTCTCCGTGATACGAACACGATGCAACGAAATGTAATGCAGAATTGCAATTCTATATTCAGTATCAAACGTACAGTAAGATGATTATGACCAAGATGCATTTTTTTTGTATCATGTAAATGTGTCGACTGCTTAGATCTTAGCTTAGGTCTTAGCCTATCTAAGATACATTCACAATTGTTCTATTTCACTATTATAATTATTTTATACACAATACTTTTCCTTTTATAAATATGTATATAGTACTATGAAAGGAGATAAAAAAAAACATTGTATATCTTGCAGTTACAAATTCCTTTTTTTTGTTTTTGGAAAGTATCCATTCTTCCCCGGTGTGATTAAGACCGTGATTAAAGAAAAAAAACGTTGTGAAACTATTTTGCATGAGCCTACGGGCAATAAGCTCGAACAGCAGTTATTTAACTTTAAGCGGTGTTTACATCGTACTAATTTATGTACACGAATCCCTTGTGATCCGTTTCTCCTTATCACGAGGCTTAGACCGCTCGGTTATTCGTGCCTTACGCGTCGTGCGAGAAAAGCATCTGCTACCAAGAGGTACAGCTGAGCGAGAAAAAGTAATTTTCACAGTAACTCTTTGTACTTATGTTTTAAGGCAATCAAATTTCTGGTATCAATTTAATTTTTTTGTTTGTCTCAAACACCGCCAATTCGAAGAACGTAAGTTTAGATGATAATATTCGATCAGAGCCTCAGCGCTGTATTTAACTCTCTTTGCTATCCAACAAGCAAATACCTTTATCTTCTATGCGACAAATGTTTAACGATATACAAATGAGTGTACAATGTTTAATTAGCGCCGCCGACAAAGAAGCTTGAAACATTATAAATGCCATTTGTAACCTCAATTGGGGTTTAATCGGTCGAAGGTAAGTACGAATACCATTTCGGTTGGTGTAGCTTAATTTTGAATATTGTAGATTTTAATTAAGCTACGTTTATATACACTTTTACGGAAGCTTGCCAGTTATGTTACAAAATGTCAAAATATTCAATGATCTCAGAGTCAATGTTCAGGACAATGAAGACTTTTCCTTTGTTGCAGTAAAATTATTCTACCTCTTAAATTCTTGTATATGTATATTCAACATCAGTGCTTTTGCTTGTTAAACTATATTAATTTAGTAATAAAATATACTTTTGTAGATGGATGGAAATTATAGAAATATTGATTACGTTTATATATAATTTATTTGATATCGTCATGTGAATTCTTAATTACAGATTGTCGGCATTACATATAAGCAAACATGAAGTTTGCAGAACATCTATCTGCACACATTACGCCTGAATGGCGTAAGCAATATATCAGCTATGAGGTAATATTAAACAGAAGTTTATTTGTGATTTGGAACTTTTTTCTTAAATGAAACATTATTAATAGATTAATAATTAAAATAACCTTCGGTTTATAGGAAATGAAGGCAATGCTTTACACTGCTGTTGAAGAAGCACCTTCTGCTGAGAGTGTGGAACCTGAAGTAATATCACGTCATTTTGCTTCATTTGATGAAGTATTTTTCACATTTTGTGATCGCGAATTGAAGAAAATAAATACATTTTATTCTGGTAAAGAGCTTCCTTATAGTGGTAACTACATGTAAAATTGTCATGATGCGTGTTATATAAATTATGAATTATGTATAGAGAAGTTGGCAGAAGCAACTCGTAAGTATGCAGCCCTTCAAAGTGAACTGAAAACAGCCTTAGAATTACAACATGGTGGTGGAAAGAATAAAGGGAAAGCAAATGTTAAACCACATTTACCAACAAGAAAGTTGAGAGAATTAAAACTAGCCTTTTCTGAATTTTATCTTTCCCTTATACTTCTACAAAACTACCAAAATCTTAATTATACTGGATTTCGCAAGATACTAAAGAAGCACGATAAAGTAATTATAAATACATAATTATAATATCCCTTTTTATCCTTGCTTTTTGTTTTGATTCATACATTACAAATATCAGTGATATTCTTAATATCTGTTTTACTTACTTGCTTACATTTTTCAGGCTTGTAGAATTTATTTAAATACCACTTTAGAGAAGTATAGGAACATACTCCTATGTTGAAATCCCTTATCTTTTTATGTTCAAGTAAAAGTCCAAAATATCTCTTTTTGTATAGTAATGTTACATCTACCATAAAACTGAGACACTAACACAATTATAATTTACCACCAGTTACTATCAGTGGACAGTGGTTCAAAATGGAGAGTCGAATGTGTGGAAACTTCTCACTTTTATACATCAAAAGATATAGACAAACTCATACAAGAGACAGAAACTACGGTAACAAACGATTTAGAAGGTGGAGACAGACAACGTGCTATGAAGCGTCTTCGTGTACCACCTCTTGGAGAACATCAAAGTCCATGGACTACCTTTAAAGTTGGATTATTTTCTGGCAGCTTTATAGTTTTGTTTGTAGCGGTTGTTCTTTCAGGTAAGAACCATTTTATTACCATTTTCATGATAATGAATGATACAGTGACTATTTGTATTTTTTTTAATTTGTAGCAATATTTCACGATGGCGGCGAGAATTTAAAAATTGCATTTCGCCTGTACAGAGGGCCCTTACTTATCATACAGTTCTTGTTTCTCATTGGAGTAAATGTTTATGGTTGGAGATCTTCCGGTGTGAATCATGTCTTAATATTCGAACTAGATCCGCGGAATCACCTTTCTGAACAACATCTTATGGAATTAGCAGCAGTCCTTGGAGTAGTTTGGACTCTTAGCTTGTTAAGTTTCTTGTATAGTGCAAGCCTGAGCATTCCGCCATATGTCAATCCTTTAGCCCTGGTTTGCATCATGCTGGCATTTCTTTTAAATCCGTTGAGAATGTTTCGTCACGAAGCAAGGTTTTGGTTATTAAAAATCATAGTAAGTAGGTCTAATCTCTTTCTGGCAATGGTTCTGAGAAAAATTGATCATGCGCAGATTTACTTTTCAGGGTCGAGTCTTGGTTACACCATTTGCCTATGTTAATTTTGCCGACTTCTGGTTGGCTGATCAACTGAACAGTATGGTTACGATACTGTTAGATTTTCATTTCTTAGTATGCTTTTACATTACAAATGGAAATTGGTTAGAAGCTGGAAACACAACACAATGTATGTCTGGCTCTTTCATCATTAGATCGATTGTCAGCTGTCTTCCGGCATGGTTTCGTTTTGCTCAGTGCGTTCGACGGTACAAGGATTCTAAAGAGGCATTTCCACATCTGGCAAATGCCGGTAAATATTCAACGACGTTTCTTGTTGCCACAACGAACGCTCTCTACATTTATCATGCTGGTGAGCTACAAAATATACATATCCAGCGTAAAGCTTTAGTATCTACTTATCTTGTCTGGAGGTGTAATAAAGTATAATGAATATTACTTATAGTCGAGTATAAAAATAAATGGGAGAATCCATGGATGTGGCTGTGGGTAGCCAGTTGCCTTTTCAATTCTATATACTCTTACACTTGGGATTTGAAAATGGATTGGGGTCTTCTAGACAGTAATGCGGGAGAAAATCGATTTCTACGAGAAGAGGTTGTTTATTCGGCAGCGGTAAGTACGACAGTCCAATAACAAGGACATTGATTAAAGATAAATCTCACTACACCGCACTTTCTGCAGGGTTTTTATTACTTCGCCATAATTGAAGATTTTATATTAAGATTTGTGTGGATTGCAAGTTTTATTCTTGTTGAATGCGAATATGTCTCCAGCGATTTAATGACCTCCATAGTAGCACCCTTCGAGGTTTTTCGGTGAGAAATTGGCCGTGACCTTTGCTCGTATTTCTTTTTAATCTTTAAACGAATATTTAACAATACGGAAATTTCTTTTAGACGATTTATATGGAACTTTTTCCGATTGGAAAACGAACATTTGAATAATTGCGGTAAATTTCGTGCTGTGCGCGACATATCGATAGCGCCGATTGAAAGTTCGGATCAGACGCAAATTTTGCGTATGATGGACGACGAGAACGGGGTACTTAACAGAGGTAAACGTAAAGCAGGTGGTAAAAGGCAGAGCAATATGAAAGAAGATAAACGAGCATTGCTTAAAGAAGAAACTATTGATATAGATATATCGAATGCTAGCTGAGAATGACTGGATTTATTATGCAATGTAGTCTATTCTCGAATAATCCAGGTTCATAGCAATTTCTAACCCTGCATAATACAAAAGCAGATATAATAAGATTTTACGAATGACGAATGGATTATCTTTTTGTACAAAGAATAATTTAAAAAGCATTTGTCTGAGTTTAAGACTCTCAAGCTTTAGATTATTAGTGCCTTTTATAATACATTTGCAGATGGTATGTTGCCAAATTATTGAGTGAAGTGTAAATTGCAGTTTTTTATGCGTAGTTTACTAGATAGTTACCGCAATTACTCTTACTAATCGAGTCTTTTGTATGCCATATACGATTTAAGATGAAGTTTCATAACTTGAATCGTTGTACAGATTACCTTTTCCAGATACCTTTTTCAGATGTACAGAGGTAGTATATGCAATGTCTTCCAATGTAAAAATATTTTATATGCACCTATTGATATTATCTTCAGAAAAGTGATAACATAACTATAACGATACACAATATGCATCATGAAACAGTATATAATTGTTAATAGAGGCTAGTTAAATGCAATTTGGAGACAGGAGATGTGTCATTCCAAGATTTAGGTAATTTTGCGTTCTGAATGCTTCTATGTGAACTACCTTTCTTTAAACCTAAGTCCATTGAGAATTCTTTAAAATGCCTCCCAAAATGCTTGAGTAATATCCTCCTTTTGTGCTATCAGAGGATGTACAGTATTTTTAAGAATCAAGTATATAATGTAAGAATGCTCCTTAAAGTAAGATAATACTAATACAAGGAATATAGAGGCATCTTATTTGATAATATTGCTATATGAATTGGCCTGTACATTGATTTGTTAAATGAACACTTTCGAGTGCATAACAGAACAGTGTTTGTGTCTAATTAATGCTTTAAGAAAATATGTAGGAGCTACGGTGGTTTAGTGGATAGAGGCTCAGACTGCCACACGACAGATCCGGGTTCGAATCCCGCCCATCACCTCTGGTTTTTCTATGTGATATGTATACCATAGCTCTGGTGGTTCGGAACCCACCTTAAACAGTAGGTCCTAGGCCAAATGACCTTAGCAGTCAGTGCCGAAAAATAAATTTAAATAAAAAAGAAAATATGTTTAATTTATTAGCAAAGGTGTCTTTAGCAATTATCAACAAACTTCAGAAATGTGCAGTGCTCAACTAAGTTATGCAGTACAATGCATAAATATCATATATGTAATAAAATACTTCTTTAACGCAAAAGTGCTAATTCCAACGTTTATAAGGTAATTAAGATACCATAGAAATTACATGCAATTTCAATATTTGCCATAAAACATTTCATCAGAGTTCTGGTATATGAGAAACCATATTCCGATTACTGTGATAGTTTTACAAGCATTTTGTATTCTTCATTGTATAAATATGTAATCTTACATGTGAAAATTACTGTATATGGCTATGCTAGATATTTTGTGTACCTGTGACACATTTTTTTACGCTTTGTGCTATGCATAATGCACACAGTGATATTAGGTGAGTAATTATATTAGAACTGGGAAGAAACCTGTGTTGTTATTGCTAATAGCATTTATTGTTAGAACAGTATATAATTTTCTTTTTTTTCTTTAGCATATCTTTATACACACATATTTCTATACTCTCCTTTTTTGTGAGGTATTTAGTTATAATATTCGTATTTTGCGTATTTTGCTACAAGTGATCTCTGTGTATATCATCATCTAATCTTATTAATATATTTACATCTTATACTGCTATCTGTAAAATGATTTTCGCTAACCAAAAAAATTGCATAAAAATTGGTGCTTGGTGTATTCTTGACATAATAATTATGATATTCATGTTCAGAAAAAATCTGCCCATGCGGGTAAAACCTGCTTTAAAAAAAAATTGGCGAAAAAAATGTTTTATAGACATACTTTATTTCTCATTAAGTTAAAGCCATTGTGCGAAATCGGGAAGTTAATCTGTCTATAATATTGTACAAGGAATGTATAGAAAAAAAATTGCGCCTTCGCTTCAAATTCTTCTAAAAACTAATTATTTCGTTCATCTTTTTTCCAGTCCTTGTCCTTCCCGTAATTATCAAATTATCTCTTTCTGCTCGAAATTTGTCAGTTTCTCCGCAAGAGGCCCCCAATATTGATACGACAATCAATGGTATCAACAAAACACTCCTGTCAATAAACATTACCCTATCAGGAGTTCCCAGGAGACACTAACAAATTTCGAGTTGACTTTGGGCACCTCAGGTGGAGAAATTGTAAAGCTTTGAAGAAATAAGTCTACGGCAACTGAATAGTGCCGTAGCATGGTAAGCAAGCGCCTGTGCTAATCTCTCATCTTTGCAACATCTCAATGTATCTCATTTACTTATATCGCGTGTCTCTCACTTTCAAAGTGTCTCACTCGCTCTTGGTGCGTCTTTCTTGCACTCAATGTATCTCACTCGAGATTTACTTGAGATTAATATTGGTCGGTTTCGCGTTACACAAAATTTCACCTAGGACCTTGAAAAGTGATATGTAGCCCTGCCCGTGTTTTACTTCGCCTCTGATAGTGGCGCTAATTTTGCTGTTTTTATGGGAAACGCCTTTCTATTTTCCTAGCCACAATTTTGAGAGAAGTGCATAATAATTGTGATATTCGTATTCAGAAAAATTCTGCGAACAAAAACACAGAACCTAAACTTGAAACAACGTTCAAGTAAAAATTTCTTACCACATCCTGCCAGTCTGCAGTTACTTTTAAGAAAATTTCAACTGATTTTTAAAGACTCGCTTTGAAATTTTCTTCCAATACGTATAAAGTATCTACAAAAAGAAATTTATAAGGAATTGTTTTTACTTTAGAAAAATATATAAGAATTCGCTAAGCTGGTTTATTCGTAGTCTAATCCTTGTCCTACACGTTCTTGTCGTATCGATGCGTCTCTTTCTTGTCGGAGTTTCTCTATTTCTCCACAAGAGACCTCCAAAAGCAGTGAGTCAAATCAGGGGTACCACCCAACTTATTCCTTATTCTCTGTATTCTTCAAAAGTATACATTTTGAGAATGTTTCGCGCGTATGTATGTGTGTATATACATGTATGTAAATCCGTGGCAACCATATTCTTATTAGCTGTATGAGACATTTAGTTAACAAATGTACAGATATACGCACACGATGTTTTACAATAGCCTTTCTTATCGCGAGCGTAGAGATTTTTTTTAGTATCGTGAAAATATTTGCGGAAATTCCTTGACAGATAAAAGTGCAGTCAAACCAATATATGCAGTTCGTGTTTAGTATCTTGATAAAGAGGAATAGCTCGGTATTTGCGTAATTCAACAAGTAATTGATCGGGAAGAAGAACCGCTATCAGGTAATCGTACACGCTTCGTGGAGGGCAGTGTCAGGTACCACGTTTGCCTCACTGTCAACGTGCCTAGTACAATTCGTTCTCTGCGTTGGTAGTGATATGTTTACGGCTTGCGTTGAATAAAATAGTGATTTGTTTGCGGCGTTTTTGTGCGCGTTAAAAAAAGCTGATCAATGGGCGTATAGAAAGGAGAATTTGCTTTATAACAATATCGTGCAATGGAGACGAGTACGGAACAGGCGGCAGCCTCTGCAGAGGCTGTGTCGAATAATGAGCAGGAGCACAATGACGAGAGCATGGAGGATGCGGAGGATTATAGCTTTGATGGGGAAGAATACAGGCATTTCGTACCACGGGGACGGGGAGGCTTTAGGTGCGTAGACAGCTTCTTATCTTTTGGACCATCTCCCTGTTAGTTTTACTCCGATGTAACGAAACCGAAAAGTAAGGTTAGGTTGGTCATGCAACACATCTGCCCTACTTTCAAACGCACCTGGCATAAACGATCAAACTTTAAGTCACTGCACATTTGTGTTATCTCAGTTAATGCTATGGAAACTATAGTAATATTCCCCTTTACAAGCATTAACTTGCAAGCATTAGCCTAGTCCGCGTGTGACTGTTTTATGGACTATTTTATGACCATTTTTTTTATATGTATTAGCTGTACAAGTGCAAGACACGCCAAAGATATCATTTACACGACATCGTGTCTCAACGAGTTCAACTAATGGTAAAATCCATTTTATGCATATACATCTAGCAACGGGAATGAAATTTCTTTAGGTGAACAAGGGTCAACATGTGATACCATTATGATCTGCTATTGCAGTAATGTTCTAATGGTTCTACGATAGTCCATGAAGTATAGTCCATGACATACAGTTGTTACTACGTATAATAATAATTCAAGGGGTCGTGGCAGAGGTGGGTTTGATTTCCCTATGAGAGGTGGGCCTCCAAGATTTCGTGGACGGGGATTTGGACCTCGCGGACCGATGTTTCGTGGAGCGAATAATGGTTATCCGTTTGAGGGTCCTCCAAGGCCCAATTGTCCTCCTGGTCCGGCCGGGCCACGCTTTCGAGGTCCTCCGCCGTTTGATCCCAGTTGGGGACCCATGGGACCGCCTAATCTGATGGGACCGCCAAACCTTATGGGACCTCCAGGAATGGTAATATTTTTTCAATGTGGCTAATATTGACAAGATGTCTAGTATAAGTAAAATCCGTTGGTTATATATAATTCGCTTATTTTATCTAATTAGCCCCCACCTCATATGATGAATGGTCCTATTGGGACAGGACCAGGGCCGTATGGGCCACCTCCTGGAATGGGACCACCCAATATGAATAGCGTAAGCCTTATTTAAGAAAAATGGCTTGTGACTTCGAAATCGTATTAGGAGTCTAAACATACTATTTGATCTGAAACCTAAATATTAAGTTGTGTGCATAGTCACAGAGATTATATACCACTAAGATTGTTATATTTAATGTGGTGAAAATTATTGTGTTACTTTGATATCGTGGCTTGTATGTGAAAGCTTCTTTTACGTGAAGTCCGCAAATTTGTATGATCTAAAAGTAAACTAATATTTCACCATGAATTGTTTCTTGGTATAAAATGATCTCTGTGTTTGATTTAAAAAATAGCTTTTATTGCTTATATAAAAGAAGACATATTGCAGATTCCAGGTCAGCAACAACCTCCTCAACAGCAAGCACAACAAGCAAACATTCCAGGTTTAGATCTTAATGGAGAGGTATGGGTAGAGACAAAAACACCTGATGGTAAATCATACTATTACAACATACGTTCAAGGGAAACAACATGGACAAAACCAGAGGGACCAAATGTAAAGGTTATGGTGCAAGATCAGGTGTGTGCTAGCTCAGATGTGTAAAAATGAATGGCCAGGAAATGAAGTTAAAACTTCACATTGTACATTACAGCTAGAACAATTAGTACATGGAGCATCAAAACAAAACACAGCAACCAATATTCCGACTTCCGTATCCAATACACCGACACAGATGAATGAGAATAGAGTATCTCAAGGAGCCGATCAGTCGTCTTCTAATAATACTGATGCTGTCAATCAACTTAGCACAGCGCCACCAGGTACTGGACCACCTCCGTCACTCAACGATGGACCGGATGTGAACAATCAGGGATCTGATGTGAGCCAGGCAAATGGTAAATACAATAATCGCTTATACATGTAAAATAAATTCAAATAATAACTAAATCCTTAGCCTTTCAGTACACAATAATTAACTTTGGTTGAGCATAGTATTTTTGATATCGTCATGGTTTAAAAATTTTTTTGTTTTATGTCATGTGAACTGTGCTAACGACAATATTACTTTTGTCTCCCTTGTGTAACGATAACATATAATTCTGCCATATCTCAATAAATTTATTGAGTATGTATACCAGATATATAAAGTTATGGTGGTGCAAAGATGAAAAGCTTGTACTTCTAACTCTACTACTCTACTAAATGGTGGGATCTAGACCACACAACTTCAGTAGTACATAAACAAAATGAATAATAAATAAAATATATAGGTACTGCTCCTGCAACTGTCTCTAATACACCGACAATGAATACACCGGCAGTGAATACAAATATGATGCAACCACCTCCAAATATGATTCCTATGCAACACAGAATGCCAAACCAGTTTGGTGGCCCAATTGCTACACAATTTGGTGCAGCACCATTCGGTATGCCACCACCAGGATTTCAACCGTTTGGTGGATATGGGCCTCCACAAGCAAATTGGGGTATTACAGGATATTATTTAAACAACCTTAATATAATTTCCCTTAATGAAACAACAATTTGTTTCCCAATTTATTAGGCATGCCACAAATGCCGCATGGTGTAATGACTCCACAGACACCTGCAGAAGATCCTGCTATATTAGCACAACTGGATTCTGATTTAGTAGCTTCTGCAATGGTTTGGACTGAACATCGTGCTCCAGATGGCCGATTCTATTACTATAATAGCAAGGCTGGAGAATCCGTATGGGAAAAACCACAGGCTTTAAAAGATCTTGATAGTATGTTGCTTGTAATTTCAGTTTAATCTCTATCTTACCTCTAACATTGGGAATTTCCTTTTACAATTTAGTATATATGTGATAAGATATCTCCCAGAACATATGTAAAAAAACATTGCGTTAATATTGGTTTATATTGAATGCAAAGTTACCATAACATCCCGTGAATGATTTGTATAAAAGCAAAAGATCACTTGCATGTAGTACTTTAACGTTTAAATTAAACATTATATAAGTGATAATAATATTAGTGTAAATGTGAAAAACAGATGCAAAATTGGCATTACGGCAAAAAACTGAAGAAACAACCTCAATCGTCACAACTAGCAGTACTACAATCCCCAGCATTACCAATAACAGTACTGCAGTTGAACCTGCTAAGCAGGAGAAATCGCAAGAAAGTAGTCATGAAACCAAAGATAGTACAAAAGAAGCAGATAGTAATAAATCTAAGAAGGAGGATCCTGCACCTAAAGAAGCAGCCAAGCCTCAGGATAAATCCAGACCAATTTCTAGTACTCCTGTTCCTGGAACACCTTGGTATGTTACCTTATACGCTTGTATAACTATATTAGCAACTGCAAATCAAAACGAAAGTGCAAGATTAATTTTTTACGTGTTGCTTTCAATATTTCTTTGACTATATTGATAGAGGAACATGTTTCGATATTCTGCATAATCTAATTACCTATAAAAAAAGTCTAAATTACTTATGTTTTTAAAAGTTTAAAAAATCTTATCTTGAAAACTGATTGCTTGATTTCATCTCTTTAAGTATATCTATATTTAACACGGCTTATTCCATCTCCGTAGTTGAGAAGAAGAATTTGTTTCAATCTAGACTTTCTTGTACAAACATCTGTATAAGAAACTCTCCATTTACCATGGTCTTAGAGGCAATAAAATGATGCTTTTCTTACAAGGTGCGTTGTTTGGACGGGTGATGGCCGGGTATTTTTTTACAATCCTTCATCGAGAATTTCGGTTTGGGAAAGACCAGATGACCTCATAGGTCGTCAAGATGTAGATAAAATGGTATCCACTCCGCCAGATGCAGTAGGTACTGTCAAACCGGTACGGCAGTCCGATACGAGCGAGAGTAGTGATGACGATCAGCCAACTCCAGCTAAAAAGATGAAACAGGAAGAAACTAAAGGTCAGTTGTATACCATTGATTCCTAGCCTCGCAGGTGTTGCATGGATGTTTTTAATCTCTGGACTCTGGTGCACTCCAGTACTGAATCATCAATATATATGGTACAATATTCACGCAAATAGTGCATGTATCAGGGTACATGTATATATTGACGATCCTGTAACAGTATATATATACACATTTTATAGTCAAAGAGTTAAAGATGAACCTCAATAACCTTATGTGTTATTATTGTTTTGAAGTAATAACCGCTAAGGAGGAGGAGGAGAAGGAGGGGAAAAAAACAATTGACATTGGGAAGGAAGCTGCCATAGAAGCGGAAGTAAGGGCAGCGCGAGAAAGAGCTATTGTTCCACTGGAGACCAGGATCAAATCATTTAGGGACATGCTTGCGGAAAAAGATGTAAATCATTTCATATTATAAATAATCTTTGCGTTAATAATGTCGCGCTGTGAGATACTTATAACTATACATAATTGTAGTTATAGACACTACAAGGCAGTGTTACAAAACGTTAATATCGTATTAATGATGTTTATTTCTAATTTTTCATAGGTGTCTGCATTTAGTACTTGGGAGAAGGAACTGCACAAGATAGTATTTGATCCACGGTATTTGCTGCTGACGTCAAAAGAGCGAAAGCAAGTGTTTGAGAAGTACGTGAAGGAGAGGGCTGAAGAAGAGCGGCGGGAAAAGAGGAATAAAATGAAAGAGCGGAAGGAGCAATTCCAAAAGCTTTTAGAGGAAGCTGGCCTCCATGGAAAGTGAGTATCTGATGCTGAACCTTAAACCTTACAAATCATGGTCACTTTTTTATTTTCTACATGTAAGTCGTAAGCTTCATATAGCCACTAATTTGCATTTATTCCTAAACTTATTCATAAACTTAAACTACTGTGCCTCATATACACTGAATATGGTCTACTTTGTACAGTTGCCGGAGAATAAAGTAAAATACTTGTTGCAGGTCTTCATTTAGCGATTTTGCTCAAAAGCATGGGCGAGATGAGCGATTTAAGAATGTAGAAAAGATGCGAGAACGAGAGAGTCTTTTCAACGAATACCTGCTGGAGGTACGAAAAAGGGAGAAAGAGGAAAAAACGGCCAAGCGAGAGCAGGTATTTCTATTTTATTAAAAACACTCATCTCATTGCAATGCAAATGTTACTTTTCAGGATTGAAACCACGATATCTAAATTCAAAATTTTTAAACTGCCTTTCACTAGTCGGTACGATAAACAAGAAAGAATAATTCACGTGTATATTACTTCTTTGAGCGACTAAAGATGCGTTAAAAAAGTTGCAAGTACTATTAGAGAATTGAGGTACAAGCATTCCCATCTGTATGTGTATATGATACTATATTCAAAGCTATCGGAGTTTTCCGAGTTTGTTGGTACTATTTTGTACCTTTTCTTTGTTGTAGATTTTTTTTTTATTATGCTCGTAAATTAGTTGAAAAGAAAATGCAAGGTACCTTTATTCTCTCCATTCGTGGGAAAAGTATGTTGTCAAAGAAACTTTAATGAAAGTTAGGTGTTCATTAAACCCTTCCCCTTCCACCCTAATTGTCACTATATTTCATAAATGCACATTTTCCATTTTTCTTACAAAGTCACGGTGTAAGAATGCATTGAGTAAAGTATAAATGTCACGTATATTACATTCGCATACAACGTATAAGGGCTGAATCTACGTCTATTCAGCTGCGCATCCCGATAAGTGAAAGAGATATCGATGAGAAAATGCAGTTACGTTGCAGCTACCAAATGATACTTTACAACGCGTGATTGGGCAAAAAAAAGAGCAAAAAAAATGAAAAGAAAGTTACGAGTAGACAAACCGAATGACCCTAATCTAACTAGGCCCGGATCACCTAAGCAAATGCATAATGAACTTTGTATTTTCAGCGATAATTAAAATGATTCTTTCAGGGTACCATAGGTATGTTATTATTTTGTTCCACTTGTAAGATTATGTAATATTCCTAAATTAACGGCTGAAGAACACATACCAGGAGAAGTTTTTCTAATAATTCTCTACTCCAGTAGATTTGTTCGATAGAGAAAAAGTTCTGTAGCTGTAAGATGGGAGATGTAGAGAATAAAATCTTAGTATGTGACGGTTCCTTATATACTTATGTGTTCTGAACTCTCCACTTCAGTCAGGAGGCAGGCAGGACAGGTTCCGTATGTGGAGTGGCTTGGTTCTGAAGCTGGTTGGTGGCATGGATGATGTCATCTACCATCCCCACCTACACTGCGTGGCACAGTTGGCACACCCTCGCGCGCCGCATTCTTTACTCCAAAGCAGAGTCATGAGAATGAACGAACTCGGTATTTGTATATTACTCGTAATCCTCGTTACTTCAAAAGATTAACTTTCCCCAGAAACAAGAGAAATTTGAAAGAGATTCTAAGTATTTTGTTATGAGCCAAAGGGCCATCAGCCCCGTGAATGGTAGCATTAGCTTCAACATTTTGCAGATGTGTGATCATACTTTGAGATCTGAAAATACCGTTATTTTCTTTAACGCTACCGAACAAATCGACGTTCAGTGTGTTGACATAAGAAAGTATCACGCTTGCTCATAAATATTTCTCTATAAATGTGTACGTTTTCCTATCTAAAACCTGATCTTCAGTAATGTTGCTTCTTTAATATGTAAGTAATGAATCAGAAAGGCAGTTGGTAAGGTATTGACTATAGATCAATGGATAATAGATTTCTCAATGCAATATAATTTTCCTTAATTCTTCTTACGTCAACACATTTTATTCTAAAGTTCGAGTTTACAGGAAAATTTTTTACTTGTGTGTAAATTCTAAAAGATTTATTTCGATCTTCTCCATATATATACGCACACACGCACACATATATATGTACATATATATATATATAAATATATATATATATATAAATTTTTTTCTTTGCATTACAATTGTTACAAAGCAGTATTCGTCCTCAATTTTTGTAGGGGAAATCTTAACTGTACATATACGATAAAACGATGAAACGGTAAATGCATCAAACCATAGTGACGAAGTGTCAGGATACATAGGCATTTTGCAAAGACGTTAAATTTTCATTCTTGCGAGAGCATTATCTGTGCTATGCATTGAGAACTCTAGTAATTGATTTTACTACGATCGTGCTTAGACAAAACTTATTTACATGGTTAGTGGCACAAGCTGCCTGTCGCCTTAAAATTCCTTATAGGGCCAGGATCCGAGTGAGAACTCTAATGGCATTTTTAAGACCAAAATGTGCCAGCAAGTGAGCTTTAGTCACCTTTTGATTGTTAAATCAAAATGTGTTAAGTTAATCCGAATAAGATGAGAAATTCTATTTGTTATGATCAAAAAAATTAAGTTACAGGTTGCTTGTAAATTACGAGATAGGAATCTTGAAAAAAAATTGTGTAAGGGTATTATACGGGGGTTTTTATAAAGAGAAAAGCAAAATAAGGAATATGAAACATTTAGACATTGACACTTATATACATAAATGAATCTAATCATACTTAATGATTACCATGGGCTTATATTCTGCACATAAAAAAATAATAATACAATGGATAATGGAGGGTATTCATAAAGATTATCAAGTTCATTTTTTATGATACAAATGACTCCTTCACATAGGGTGAGATGGGCTATCTTATTTAATTTGCTTGGCAAATGTACAGGCTTTGGAAGAATTTAGAGAGCATAAAATCAAATTGGTTTAACTATAAAGCCTATAATACCTAATGTAAAATATTTTAGATTTTATTATTACATTACTAAAAATTTATGAATCGTTAAGCATCAATACACGAAATTATTTTAGTATTTATTAAATGTTAGATAAATGAGTTTAGAGAGGATAAAGTATAAGCATTGTCATGTAATTCAAACAGCCGAAAGTTATTATCTTCAAAAACTAATAATGATTTACTAACCATTTTTTTCCTTTTCAGCGAGGGCAGCTGTTAATGACTTATTCACTTCACGTGCCGTTTTATCATTAAATGATAGCACCATTGTTTAACGTTTGTTAGGCTGTTGCGAAGAAATGAATTATGCATTTTGCCTTCTTCAATATGCTATGCACTTAATGATGATTCGGTTTGAAATAATCACATTTGCAGCAATAATAAGTATAATTTTTTTCAGCCAAAATGACCAGCTTATTTCGTTAAAAATTCCAACAAGTAAAGCCCTTAAAGTTGCGATATCTCCTGACATGAACGAACATGAATGACTATTTCTTCTACCCCTAATGAAATATAGTTTGAAAACCAATAAAAAGGTTTGCAAGTTGAAATAGTTTGATCCACATTACAAATCATTATTTTGTAATATTATCAAAGTGATTGTAATGTGGCTGAACGTGTAATCATTGGTTGGAAATACTATTAAGCGTGCATGTTAAAACTGAGCCAATAAAATTCAATCTTCAAACAGAATTGTACAATAGTCCATAAGCAAACAGTAATTATTTTTCCGCAATGAAAACTCTTATGATGAATGCGTTTCAGGTGAAAAAGGAATTCATAGCAATGCTACGTGAGCACAAAGACATCGACAGGCATTCGCATTGGAGCGATTGTAAGAAAAAATTGGAATCTGATTGGAGGTACAGAGTCGTAGAATCGGCAAGTGCAAGGGAAGATTGGTTTAGGGATTATATACGGATACTGAAGGAGGAAAGGAAAAAGGAGAAGGAGAAAGACAAAGACCACAGACACAGAGAAAAGGACCATCATAAATCTGAGAAGAAGGATAGGGACAGAAAGGACACGGACAAGTATAGAGAAAAATCAGTTAAGGAGAGGAATGACAGGGACAATGTGAAAGACAAAAAACAACGAAGGAATGAACCGCCTGTTGAAGAAAATGAGAAGGAAAAGAAAGAAGTTGTGACAGAGAAGGAAAGTGGCGAGATTGAGGATAACGATGAGAAAAGCCAAAAGAAAGAAAACGATGTAAGCATGTCATATTTACTCGTATATTGCAACATACTCATGTACATATCGTTTTTAACGCGGATATTGCCAAGCATTACATTATAACTTCAATGCATCACTGCAGTGGCCCTCAAAGAGCAATGTAAAACAGTCTTATTTACAAGGTCCTTTATTTATTATTACATTTAAATCAATTTTCTACAAAGTAGGAAATTACGATTATCAAAGTTCTTGCTGAACACTGCTATATAACATAAAATTGTTGGTGCCTTGTTTTTTTGAAGGGTAGTAAATAATGATCTTATCGAAACTGATATTTTAATTGCTCGAGCGCCATGCATTTTTATGCCTATTGCCATAAGAATGCCTATTGCCAAGAATTATCTTACCTACGAGGTCTTCGATTTAATGTTACACGTAAATCGGTTATGCGTGAGTGATTCTAAATGCAATAATCGTTGTTTAGAAAGAAGAAACAGAGGAACATTCGGATTCAGAGGAAGATCGTGAGAAGCAAAAACGGGAACGGGAGAGAAGGGCAGAGGCAAGTCTCCGTGAAAGGGAGCGAGAAGTACAAAGAACACTAGCGACACATTTACGGGACAGAGATAAGGAAAGGCAACACCATCGCCATACGGAGGCGGTTCAGCACTTCAGTGCCCTTCTCGCAGACCTCGTGCGTACATCTTTTATACAAAATATTTTAACATATAAACAGCTATGTGCGATATATTGTGTTCGGGTTTTATTATTTTGCTATGGGAATATAGATTTGTTTATAACCATATGCTTATAGTGTTGGATCTAGAATGTACTGTAGATCGGACATGAAATCTTCTATAACATAAATCATCTGATACAAATATAGTAATACTTTTACGCTTATATTATATAATATATATTCAGCTTAGTATTTAAAGCCTTAAAGACGGACCTGGATTTCGTGCTCGATCGACGAGAGCATAATCTCAATCTGATATTATTCAAATAAAATCATTTCAAATAAAAATAAATATATAACTAAATACTACATAAGCGATTCGTCGAAACAGGTCAGAAACGGAGATCTCGCGTGGCGAGAGGCAAAGCGGCAGTTGAGGAAAGATCACAGGTGGGAATTGGCCGAGAGTTTAGATCGTGAAGAGAAGGAAAGATTATTCAACGAGCACATTGAGCAACTAGGCCGGAAAAAACGTGACAAATTTCGCGAGGTTCTCGACGAGGTCGGAGCTTCGACCGAGCTCACCGCTTCGTGGAGGGATATAAAGAAATTGCTGAAGGACGATCCCAGATATATTAAATTTTCATCCAGTGATCGCGTATGTTATATGATTATTTATTATAGTATAAATTTACAGAAGCAAAAGAACGATTTAAAAAGCCTCAAAACTTGAAGGGGCATCCTCACTTTAAAGTAAATATTCGTCTTCTTGTTGGTAGAAATGCGAGAAAGAATTCAAAGAGTACATCAAGGACAAACTCGTTGCTGCCAAGGCCGATTTTAGGGAACTCCTACAAGTATACGCTGACTACTATGATAATACAAGATGTTTCACGTTCCACCTTTATTTAAATTCACTTTAATCTATAAATGATAATGTGGCCTATGAAACATCTTGTATAATGTAATTTTTATTGATGTAATTAATCTTCCTTTACTTACGAACCATTTATTTCAGGAGACGAAACTTATCACTGACAAAACGTATAAAAAGGTACAGGAGAACAGTGCATGCTTAGCGGAAATAGAGGAAATATTGAGGAAGGATCGAAGATTCCTCGTGCTCGAGGCAGCGGCCGCTGAGCGAACGCGTTTGCTAATGGGATATTTAGAGGAGCTAGCGCGTAGAGGTCCACCACCACCTCCTACCGCCTCTGAGCCATCAAGACGACCAACGACAAAGTAATTATGTATTCTTGATACCAAAACTTCATGGTATTCACGTACCAACAGTTTTTGGACCGAAAAAAGCAGCGTGAAGAAATTCGCGTAACTATGGCTTTTAAACCAAAGAGAAAGAGTATCGAGATATTCACGTTTTTTCGACTCGATCTCCACCTTTGCAACTTAACACTTTCATCACTTAACCTTCTTCGAGTCACCGATCGCAATACGGCTATTTCTAAAATTCCCTTTTTGTTCCAGCTAAAAAAAGTGGTTGACGTTGAATACATTATACATATGGTGTCCAAATAAGAAATCAGTGATTGAATTTATAGCTGTAGTTGAATTGAAGTACTTTACACACGAGATGATAATCGCCTGTAATTATAGGATTCAATAAACCTAATGCCAATTCCACACAGCTGATAATGTGTGTTATGATGTAAAGATGCCATGATAAGAGTATATTGTGACTGGTTGGACTACAATAAAAGAAACACGATGATCGTACGGAATTGCCACCAGCGCTATGCGATATCGCAGAGTACGAATTAAAACGCACGTCCCGGTACGAATTGATCGCTCAAACTTCTCCCCTGCGTTCGTGCACGGGACTATCACCAAAATGACTATGTTCACCAGATTATTCCGTTGATTCTGATCTACATTTAACGTTTGTAACGAAAGGAAGTATGATGTAAGACAATCACGATTTTTATAATTTAAAATGACACGCCCTTGGCCAACGTTCTGCTCGAGTTTTGTCGTAATCGAGCTTAGGATAAAAAACGAAGCAGCCGTAAGTATTCGAATTAAAGAAACATATACTGCAAGAAACAATACGGTTGTCGTCCAATGCTATAAAAGACAAAAAACAGTTTACGACAAGTTTGTCCGTTTCTTTTGCATTTTCATTTTGTTAATATCGACGTGATATACAGATTGTGACATCGTCGTGCACCTCGAGAGTACAGTTCAAATTGTACATAATTCTCCATCCCCTGTTTTTTAACCAACCGGCGTGATAACGAGCAAGTGCGTATTCGTGGTACTTCATCGTGTGCGCCGAGAAAGACAAAAATCGAAAAAAAAAAGAACCTGGAACATTGTACGATATAAAATTCTGTACTGTTATATTTTATTTACTATATTATCTTGTAGCGGGACTTGTTTCTTTTGTGCCTAAAACAACAATAAAAAAAAATGATAATCACTGAAGCTGACGCTTAAAACCTGTACTTTATATCATGATATCGAGGATAGAAAATCTAAGGAGCAAGTTTTCATTGAATGACGGTCACTTATGTGATTATTGGCATGTTTGATTTGTCGTAGAGGATGACCGGGGAAAACAAAAAAACTGTAATCTTGAATAAATTGGTAGATTAATACTGATTTGTAGTATACGATTTTTATAAGAAGGGTAATAAAAAGAGGATTTTTGTTCTTTAAATGGATAAAGTTTAAGTGGAATTAGTGTAGAAAATTCTTCTTAAAAAAAAAGAACAAAAGAGTAAGTGAGTGGTGAAGGAGATTGATAAATTTATATTGATCCACAATATTAAATACCTGGTAAAAGGACAATGACATAGGTATTTTTATCTCCCAAAGTTCGTTTATATTACTGGAAGACTTATTTTATTGAAATAAATCAGAAAGTTGCGTTGTTTTATTTACATTGTTGGTATAACAGAGCATGGCTTCACAGAAGCTCGTCAATGTTGCTTACAGGAGAATTTATCCAACATCAAGAAATGACAGTGCCGCTGAGGATAAGGGCTTTCTCATCTAGGACTCCTAAAGAGAAGAGGCAAACTAATGCCGCTCCTTGTTCCGCCCATTTCTTATTCTTTTCCCTGATAGCAGAATTGGAAGAAAAGACTGTGAATATTTCTGATAACATAATACAGTGTGTCCCAGAAAAATGTATACACACTTTTGTAGTTTTATTTTCGTTTAGTTTTTAGGTAAAACCGTTTCAGACAATGTGATTTTCTAATTCAAAGCGTGGATACTTTATTTTGGAGCACGTTATGTATTGGGTACTTTAGAGCTTTGTAAAAAAACAAAAGGAGGGAGGGAGGGAGGAAGAGAGAGAGAGAAAGAGAAACATATAAACTTACCAGTACGATGAGCCGTATCTTCTTCCATCGACCGTGACTATCGATCGAAAAAGTTTATCATCATGCATCGTCACGTAAGATGGCACCTTTTTTTTATGTTTTGCAGTCCATCGTTGTAATTTAGTTTTCGGTAGGTCAATATCTCTAGGATACATGTTTCTAAGAAAAACGCAGTGCATAAACGTGACATCCTCATCATCCTCGATCTTTCTCTTACGGAAAACATGTCCATCCTCCGTTTTGCCTTCATCTTCCGGCGCAATCACGTCGAATCGGTCGCGCAAACCCTTCTCTAAAAATTCTTTCCTCCGCAATCGATAGTAATCGCTCAAGTCCCACACATCGCTGAAATAAGATATTCGGTGGTTTCGCACGTTTGGATGGTTTAATATTTGTATGAATTTAATTTACACTATCAAAAACAGGAAGTAAATAGATTTCGTAATTTAATCATTCATGTATAGCAATAAAATAATAGAAATTCTTCGAAAATGCGTAATTATAAATTTGAACAGTAAACATTTTGAAAACTCCATTGAGAGGATAATATTAATTGGGAGAAGATAGTTTTCAATTCAATTTTGTCATAGCAAAAAGGTTAAAGGGTATTTAGCCAGAGAGAAAATAGAAACTTAAATAGATAGACTCTCACCAAATCTGTTCCATAGTTTGAGAACTAAGAAATTTACGTCCCAATGATGATTCCTGATGTTCCCGTAGAATATTCTGTACGCAATATTTGGTATTTGAAGGTGGGTTGTCATAATCTACGGCATACTTTAGATATGACTTTATGACATCTTCCATAGGGAGTAGACCTTCCTTGCGAAACACAGAGCAGTTCCATTCTGCTGCACGTGCAAGCATAACACTGCTGCATCCAGTTATTTCTTTGAATCTGAAAGTTACTGATTTTATTATCAATGTACTTATATAAGATACTTATATAGATTTAACTAACAATTGTGCAGTCCTTTATAAGACTTGCATTCAATTATATGAATATGAGCTCAGTTGTCAATTTCTGACAAAGTAATTTTTAAAGAAGCATGAAACATCGCATAAGCATAAAAGAATAAAATAAGGAAAAAAGATAATGAATTAAACAATAAAGTGAGTATATAAGAGAGAGTATACCAAACTTATATATAGCATGGAATATTATCATAACTATAATATTAAATTAACCACAATAAGAACAGATAGTTTTGGACTGCCACAAAAAATATCCATAAATAAAAATACTTTTATAAGAGCTATGCAGAATCGCAAAGCTAAAATATATCTGCATTAACACCATAATTTAAGCAATCTAATACAATTTTTTAAATGTAAATGAATTTGTAGCAAATCTGACAAAAGTGGGAAGTCTTACCTTTACCTTGATATATCGGAATGATTCTGTATCTCGCGTGAACCACCATTTGCAATAACAGGTATTGAAAGTCTACTAGAAATTTCTTTCAAAACATCATTGCGATTAGCATGCTGCGGCCTCTCATCTACTGTGCGGCCATGCACAGTTATAGCAGATATCCCAGACGCAACAAGAGTATTGCAAAGATCAAGAGTTTTCTCTAAATCCGGTAATACACGTATCTTACAAGTAACTGGAATGCTCAAGCCGCAAACCAATTCCTTCAGAATATCCGCAGCCTTCGGAGGATCCTTTAGAAGAGCAGCGCCCATTCCACCCAGTATGGAAAACCTCTTTGGGCATCCCATATTGATGTCTATTCCAGCTACGTCATTCTCTACCAAACGCGCTACTTTTAATGCCCTTTTAGGATCACAAGTGCCAATCTGCAGGATAACATTGTTATGTTCACGAGGGCATGTCCTAAATGTTACTGTGCCGTCTGTTCTATCGATGAAATCTACTGTGCCTAAAATATCTGAGAGAGTTTTTTCACTTAGAAAATATAAGTAAAGTGGCTCCCTAAGTTATGAGGTTAGCCAAAAATTTCATAATTGTCTAAAATACTTGTGATACGGTCGTTTACCATTTTTTTTACGAAAAGATCGTAATAACTTCCAATCAATAAGTTCCTCTGTGTACACTATATCAGCACCATAATCAAGAGCAAGAAGACGCATGGGAAGTGTACCGATTCTCACCATGGGCGCTAATATAAGCTTGTCCTTAAAACTCAATTTATTTTTTCCATTTATTGTCGATAATTTTTCATCCATTTTTCTCGCTATCAGTATAACATACGTGCGATCACACCGTCTATACGTTTTTAGGTTATGATGTGACGTTTAAGGAAGCCGGAAGATTTTTGTCCACTTGATAAGGTCTCGTCGTCTCTTATCAGACCCTCTAGTTTGTCGACCCTATTGATGCACCGTATTGTATCACCGTCAAATACTTAAAACTCAGTAGTATCTTTGTATCGATTAAATAATACATTACACGCGCGTTATTTTTAATGTGTTTTCTAATCAGGATCTAAGACATGATCATATTGCAACGATTCCAGCAAAACGTTCTCATTAATAGTAGTATTTAATCAGGAAAATTTCCGAACTGGCTTCTTTATTAGAAATGCATTTTTTTTTTTTAATCATAAAACATTATCGACGCTATGTATTAGTAATTCTAAGAATTGCAAACTGAAAGTTTTTCTAATGCTGTACAACTCAGTTGATTCGGTATGTTTATTATTTTTTCCACTACACTCCGACGAGGTTTGTGAAACTCCGAGTTCAGGATGTTTAATAGCGTTTTTTTTCGACGTGAATTTATGATACATATACAAGTTTTCAGCAGCCAATATGAAAATGCCAGCATAACATTTTTTTTACGAGCGGCTACTCTTTACATGTATACTGTTTGTACACATTACTGCTTTTAGCTTCTGCTATCCTCTGTCACTGAGGTTACGTATATATTAAGTAAATTTGATATCGGTGTTTACCAAGTGTGTCGGTAATTCTTTTCCAGTTTTTTTCACTAAAGAAAACACGTTATTTACAATAGATAATAAAAATTTATTTATTCAAAGTATTGGCCATTTGATTCTATACATTTTGCCTATCTCTCGGTCAATTTATGGATACCATTTCAAAAAAGCCGTTCCTTCTTTGAACTAAACCATTCATCCAGTTGTTTTCTAATGCCATCGAAATGGGCGAAATGCTGCTCTACAAACGCGTGTCCTATCGATGCGAAAAGGTGGTAATCGGATGGAGTCAAGTTTGGAGAGTACGACGGGTGCAATAAAACTTCCCATCCAAGTGATTTCAATACTTTTTTGACTGGTTTTGCTGTATGAGACGGCGCGTTGTCATTCTGCAAAATTACCTTACTGTGTCTTTGAGCGTATTGTGGACGTTTTTTTGAACAATGCACAATTCAAATTGATTATTTGTTGTTGGTAGCGATCGGTATTAACTGTTTCTCCAGGTTTTAACAGTTCATAGTATATAACTCAGCGGCTTTTTTCTTTTGGTTAAACAGAAAAAGTAATGCATTCCGAAAATGTACCTTTTCAGGCACAAAACACGACATGTTAAAAAAATTATAAATTTACAATGCTGTTATTTTGGCGGAACGTAATTTGTGTAGTTTTGAGGTTAAAGTTAGTAGAATAAAATGGTTTATGTATCTTATTATACCATTGCATACTTATCTGCAGACATCTTTTACAAAAACCGGAAAGGAATTACCGACACATCTGGTGATCATTATATCTTGTCTCAATACGTGATAAAAAGCAGGCTGTGTTAATTACATTCTGGTATAAAAATTAAGACCGTTTTACGCAAAAAAAATTATATTAATTGGTAAGACAAGACAAAATAATTGAACATTGATATTAACATCGGACAATGTTTTACAGAAAAATTTTTTATTGAATAAGACAGAATGTAGTAATGTTATCATCAAATATATTTTGCATAAAAATAAACCACATTTCCATGATCGTAAGATTTGATATAATTATTTCCCTGAACCTGTCAAAAATCAACATTTTTCGTAACGAAATGTGAAACTGGAACCAAAAATTTCGACTCTTCAATGCTTACTGCTGTGCCACAGTGATTGCCGACTGAAACAATTATACCGAAGTACACTAATTTTTTTTCTAGTTTACCGGTACATTTCTTATGACTACTTGAACATCTACGGCTATAAATACGCTTACAGTTGTTATAGATATAGACTTATTACCCTGCTCGATTTCATCGAAATTGGTCGGCTCCATAAATGAGACTCTCTGCTTGTAAGGCAGGCGCGATTTAATATAGATGTCGCCGCAATGTTAATCCGTCTTATAATATCTAGCGCTTGGAGCGCTGAATGCACACTACTTTAATTGCTGTTAGGCTGGTGAATACTATTACGTGCAATAGAACACATTTGGCTTAAAATACAAGGTATTTGATTTTTTGATATTCCTTCAAATCACTTCTTTCAATGTCCATAAGTATAGTCATCGCTATTCGCACGCGTGTCGTATAGCAATTGCATGTTTTGTATAGGTATAAACGTTACGTGCTTGAACGAAAGGATCACGATTGAATGTAATTCTGTAATTTTCTTATTCACGAATAATTATGATTATTTTGCGAATTATGTAATGCACGTATCGTTGAACTATAATGAGACCCGCTCAGAGATTTATTCCTCTGTTTCATTCTTAATTACGACCACTTGCGCTGTTTACATCGTATTCAACTCGGGCTTCCCTTTTTCGACTGTTCGTACGAAACGGGATTTTCAATTTGCTATGCAGCTTAACATGATACAGAATTCAAGATTTCTTATGTTATATTTTGGTTTTTCCAAAATGCATGTTCGATGCACGTAAATAAATCAAGATTGTCAGTCCATAAAAAGTAGATTCCCTGATCTTTTTTGTACAACATGTATGTTTATATTCTTTTAGACACAGCAGCGATGGTTGTCCATACAGTACTCCTTGACTTTACCGTGCCTACCACAGTCATAACAGACCTGGAGAAATGTTCACATCTTAAAACTGCTATTGGCAATGTATTGAACGAACATTTTGTCGGTGTAAAACCACTCACAGAATGGAACGTAGACGGTAGTTTGCTGATATTGTATACTGGTCCAAGGGGTAGCCTGATAACGGTCAGAGGATATACAGAAGGGTTGGTGACACTCAATATCGAGTATTACAAACAGGATGATGAGGAAGCACTGTTGAGTTTTGAGGTATGAAGTGGGATTGACATTAAGACAATGTACATCGGTATGGCATCTGTTTAAACTAAAAGAATCAATTTTTTTTCTCTTTCTTTTAAACATTTTTTTGTTTTTCTGTTTATGAAAAATCATGCATTAAACTTGGTTTCAATGTGGAAAGTGTCTTCATGCTGTATAGTCCTACATTATATTTTTTTAGGTCATACCCACAGCATTCTAAAATTTTTTCATTAATAACATAATTGAATTGGCGAATAACATTAATATTTTCCAGAGATGCATTTAACGTATTAAATGGTATTTATACACATTCAGTCCTATTTTTTTTTGCTTACTACTTTATAAGTTCTTAAGGTACATGATCTATGGGAGTGAACTCGAATGATTTTTGCTATTTATTACTGATTTTTATACAAGTTCTCCATAATAGTGGTATAATATGAACCTATATCTTGCAACAGTAGTATCAAATAGCTAGATAACAGTGTAATTTTTCTATCTCTTCCACCTTTACTTCTTGGTACCACAAAAAGTAAAAAGATATAAAAAGAAATAGAAGTAAGTAAGTAATATATGAGGAATAAGAAACTTTGATATCTGAAATGGATAAAAATTCAAATAATGTTTGAATACTTGCACCCACTTGTGTTGCTAATAATAGTAAGTAAAGATTCTGATATACGGGAATAAAAGACATAGCGTAACTGAGAGAACGTTGTAGCAGTGGCGATACTTGGAAGCTGACGTTGCTATGGCTTTGAACAGCCAGCGCAGTAAACGTTTGCCACCCGTAAGACGAGGAACCGTATATGACCTCTATCTGACGCTATCAGGTAGAAACTGCTTTCCCATAATCAGATTTTGTTCCTCGTTTACTCTTTTAACCTTCACTTTACATTTATAGACCTCCTGGAAGATTGTTGGCATAGATTTATAATCGCTATTATTCATAGATATTTTCGTTAGGCCGCTTGTCAGGAATGCAGACCTAGTTTTCCTAGCACTTGTATACTCTCTCCAATTTTCCTATTTGGCACCCTTACTTGCTCGTGAGAACGTTTATGCAATATATATTTATATTATTCCATATCTGCCGTATCATTTATTTTGTTCACACAGATCGTGAAATTAACTTGAAAGACTTTGTTGTAACTGTGATAATCCATATTACCCTGCCAAAATAATTATGTTACCGCTTTTTACTCTTGGTTTATTTCAAGAGAGAAGCCACTTAAAGTGCTTTTTAGCGAGATACGAGATCTTCATACCTTTTAGCTTCTCTACAGGGGTGTAGCAATTCGTTTAACAAGATAGTGCGTTTGTTCTGTTTATTCATTGGTTCGCTTGATGGCCATGGTAGTTGACCAGAGAATTGGAGACGGCGTTGCAGGCAGCAGCAACCGCTACGCGGTCACACACGCTTGCTCCCATTAAACGCGGTGGACCTTTTGAGAGATACTTTCCTACCGCTGGTGAGTTTTATTTATAATTATGTTTACGGTCAGAGAACAACTTTCTTTCAATGCTATCATTTAGTAAGTTAGATGTGCATTTAAAGAGTGCTCTAATTAAGACTCAGTAAAATTGTTGCACTATCCGTCTTTATCGTATAATATCCCCAAGGCTAATACAAAGTACATTAGTACAGTTTAACAATCTTAGATCACAAAATCTGTCCATGTCGCGCTAATTATCATATAGATAAGAGAATCGTATCAACTGTTCACCAAAAATATTGATGATAACTGTTTTCAGATTTTTTCAGGCTTTCTCTGAGTATGGCTAATAATATAAAGCATACCCTACTTTTTAATGACGTTATAAATCCGTAAAGGCACATTAGTTGCATATAATAATTTTTTGTTTACGCGTGCATATGAAACGTTGTAAAAATAATTTACGAATCTATAAGAGACATTTAGTAATTTTTTAAAGCATATTGTTCCACACAAATTAATGGCTTTTAATGCTGTGCTAGACACTCAAGGATGATGGATGGTATATTGTGTTAAGTTGATGCCATGCATTTGACAAGAGTTAAGGTTATTTTAGTTGACTATAATCTCAAATGTACATGTTTTTCATTCCACTGTGTCTTTGTAAAGCAAATTTATATTAGAGCCTGTCTTGTGCTTGCATGATGAACTGTATTATTTTACATGTCCTCCAATTTTCTGGGATCCATTTATCCACAAGCTGGTTGAACCTAATTTTGTCATCATACAAGTGATATTGCTTTATAAGTCTTAACCACCTTTGTATTGTATAACGCACCCCATTTATTTTTAATAGAATGCGCCAATGTTGTTGAATTACGGCATGCATCGAAGTGTTACACAAGATGTTACATAAGATACGTTGATTGTGTCACATTTAAAAGTAAACATAATTTTCTTTTTCAAGATGAGAGACTGCTTGAATATGATATCGATAAATTGGTATTTGAAGCTCGCTCCCCATATCAAAAGGTACAAATCGTACATTCCAAATCATTGGGAAACCTACTAGTCCTAGATGAATTACAAAGCAAGTAGATAATTTATGTAAATAATTTATGTGGTATTATATGAATGGACTTAAAACTATTGTTTAAATCTTAAAAAAATTTTACAGACATGTCAGAAGCAGATCTCATATATACAGAAACCTTGATGCAACGCAGCAAAGAAAATTACACTGGAAAGGAGATAGTCATTCTCGGCGGAGGAGACGGTGGCTTACTCTGGGAACTGCTAAAAGAGAAGCCAAAGTTTGTTACAATGCTCGAAGTATTTATAGAGTTCTGTACTTTGTATTGCTCTCACTTACTTTCCTACGATGTCCTGCTTTATCCTTTCTTTTCAGATTGACGATATTGTGATGAAAGCATGCAGTCAACATATGAGAAGTATATGTGGTGACTGTTTAGATAAGAGAAAGGGTGAAAATTATGAGGTATACCGAATGCTTTTATTGTAAATGAGATATCAGTTTATTCTCAGTAAATTGGACAACACGTAGTCAAGAAAGTTGAATATATTTTTTATTGTTTTAATGTCACTTTTAATGTGCTTTCATTTTTCTGAAAATATTTCTTGAATTTCTTGCAAGCATATTATTTTAATGAAATATACAATAAAAGTTATAAAAACTTCTAAATATACATAAAAATTGTTTAGATTATAGTTGGAGACTGTGTTAAAGCACTTGCCCATATGATCGAAGAAGGTCGTCAATTTGACTATGTTTTTGGCGATTTGACCGATATACCGATAAGTACAACTCCACATGGAGATGCATGGGATTTCATCAGATTAATTTTAAATTCATCTGTGAAGGTGCTTAAGCCGGCCGGAAAGTACATGACACATGTAAGTTGCTTTTTTCTGCTAAACTCAAGGAATGTTAATAAAAAATAATTTTCACGTTTTTATTTAAAGGGGAATGGAGCTTCTTGTCCGGAGTCATTGAAAATGTATGAAGAGGTATTAACGCAATTGTGTGTACCTGTCACATTTACCAAGGATCGTGCATTTGTTCCTTCTTTCTTTGAAGACTGGGTTTTTTATCAAGTGTCGCTTAAATGATGGATTAAAAACAATCCCTCTTTTGAACACACGAAAAAATGTTTTCAAAGTTTACTGCTTCCATTATGACCCAAATTGCGCTTTAGTTCTAGAAAATTAATTAATCGATCCTGTGAAAGGTAATTTCACCCCTTTATTAAAATCAAATTCAATATTCAGCTATCCAAGTACACTAGCATCTGTATATACATGTTTATGCGTACATAAGTATTAGAGCATCCCAAAGTGGACACAATCAGTTACCATAACCTGTTTCTAATTAATTCCTAATGACATGTAAGTAATTCAAAGGTGCTGAATTATTTTTCCAATAGATATTCTTATCTTATAGTAAATAATTAAGATGTAAAAAAGATGGTGCTCCAAAATTTTTGTTCCTCTCCTATTACGAGTACCAGGGCCTTCGATAAGTATTTCATTAACACACGCACACACACACTCACACACATATTTACAGAATTAACGAAATATAAAATGCTATGTCCGCTCATATCACCGGCAACGCTCAAGGATTTGACAATCTTTATCCTATCAAATTTCTTTTGTAAACGTGGTGATTTGAACTATTATATTATAAGCTAAAAAGTGAAAGACTTATTTCGAGTTTAGTACGGACGATACAAATGGTAATTGTATTATTTTTGTATGTGAAGAAAGTAGACCTAAGTAAAGTGTTTAATACAACTTTCTGCAACTTATATGTAACCTCATTCTACGATTTTTATATAGAAAGGCTTATTTGATTTTCAGTTGTTTTGTAACTATAGAACTAGAACATATTTGTGATTCTAAAGGATAGTTTTTTTTTTATGCTACTATGCCACAATGATCAGGTCTGTCAGGATGTAGTACTTTTTATAGAAATCTTTAGATTAACAAATGTATAAACGGATGGCTGAGGACGAAATACAGAATCAAGAAGCTTATTCGTGGCACCTACTGTTATTTATAGAAATAAATCGATATGACTGCTGTTCACATACAGTTAGTTTTAATAGTAACCGGGCTACATTTCTATAATATTGAAGGATAGTACATGTATAACTCATATATTCAATTGCAATCTATGTCGGTAGGAGAAGAAAGTTCAGCCTTTAGATGTTCAAACTGATATACAGATTTCCTACATACATTGCCGACTTAATTGAATGAACATTCTAACAGTCAGAGGCACTTGAATACTTCTTCATACACATTATGTTCAATAGCAATTTAATTTTTACAAACTATAAAAAAAATGTCAAGTACAAATCAGAGTATATAAGTTGCTTGCTTTTTCTTTTTTTTTTTGTCAAAAAATCAATGAAGCCATAAATAACGACGGCGTTGATTATTTTGAATATATTTCAAATTTGCAGCAAGATCATAGATGCATGAAATATCAAAATGTAAATTTGATATAGTTGGCAGCAACACCCCAAAGGTATTACGTAATTCTTAAATATAACTTTAATATACGACTAGTATTTAGACCTATATTATAAAAATATAATGGAGTGATAGATATTTTGTTGTAGATTACACCAATTCAACAGTATATTTGTAGCATACTCTTCGGACAAAGAAAATACAGAAATTCTATTATAAATACAGGCTCACAGTCAGATCTCCGTTTGTGTCTTATATAACATAGGCATTCTTTGCCCACAACTAATTTTCTTAAAGTTAAGAATCAAAACTTAAGTTAAAATTAAATTTAAACTTTCATGTAAATCAATTTCAAATTTGATTAAATAACAAATATCACTTATAAGGGGGAATGGTATGAATATTCTTTTACTTATAGTTTCAGAAGTTATAACTAGTTTATGTATCTACTCAAAATGTTACATAAACATGTGAAATGTATACAATTCAGTGTTTGTCTTTTTTGTTCAAAACAAGTACGAGTAAATATAACTTAAACTTTTTCATGGTCTACATGTACTTAACATTAACTTAGCATTAAATATATCTTAGAAAATTATATAAGGAGTAAATGATAAAAACGTGCTAACAGGATATCTATGGTATAAAAAATTAAATAAATTATAAAACATACAATAACCATATAAGTCAGACTTTTCCCCATGTCTTCCATAACCATGGAAACTTTGGCCCCAGCTAGAATACGGTTATATTGTTATAATGAAAAAAGAGACACAATTCCTCGTTTGAATTTCTGTGCAAACAATTCAAAAGTCTACCTGGACCTTGTTAGATAGTCGAGTTTCTGATATTTCTCCAAGCTGTTCAATCTCATGTATCGTTGGCTCTATTTCCGTTTCAAACAGGATTTGTTGTAGCCATTGCTGTACTTGCTTTGGATGTTCATAGGATCCCGAATCTTGTGAGTGGGTTTTGGTAGATGAGCTATCATTCTCTTCCAAAAACACCTTCTCGCTAGAGCAGACTCCCTTGTCACGTTCATTAATCATGTTAATTTTGTCAGAGTTTGAAGTGCTCATTGTAGTGTCCGTGGGAAATTTGGTCACATTGACGATCTCAACATTGCTTAAACATTTTCTGTCGCATTGTCTTAATTTATGAGAAGCAACATGTACAAAATCAAAATCCTGCTTTAACACAAGAAAAGGAGTACAAGTGTGTACATCTTTGGTATGTTTGCAGTTCGTTAATTCTCCTTCCATTTTTGGTATGGTTATTAATTCCTGCATAGAATTTGTCTTATTGGTTAAACTGGTGCTTCTCTTGGGATAATAAAAATGACTACAGCTCGATAATATATTTTTGCAGCTTGATATACAAAGTTGGTCATCTCGGAGACCCTCTTGCCGATCTATTTCATGATCTAACTGTGCACAATACTTTATAGATTTGTCAAAACTGATATGATCTTTATTAGTATCAAGATAATCTACTGCCTTGTAGGGTTCGATATTCTTGACTGTTATGCAGTTTGTGCCACATATTTCTATCCTACCGAAACGACGTATTTGTTCTTCTAAATCTTGTTTCTCGTTTAACACAACAACTGACGGTGGAAGGGTATCCAAACTGGACTGTACCAATGACAGCTGCTGTCTATAAATTGCTTCCACTTGACACAACAATTGTCTCTCCCTGGACTGCAAAACTTCCGACAGTTTTGCAAAGCAGTGCCTGATCTCTTCCTGAATCTGTCAAATGAGAAATAAGTTTCTCTATAAATTTGCATTCAGTATAATTGAACGGAACGAGTAATTTAATATAGAAAAACAATACACACCTGAATAGATTTGTCTTCCAGAAACTTTCTCTTATTCGCTAATTGCTTAATACGAAGCAAGCTATCTTTATTTTCGTTCGTTATTTCATTTTTCCCTGTCATGTTAAATTTGGTCAATCCAAAAGTCCGGATATCACTATCCACATTAGGTTTTATATCGCGATGTTCACTGTTGCATCTCGCTGTGATTTAAACGTGTAAACAGTTATAAACGTTTAGGAACGTAGTCTGAGAGCGATGGTATTATCCTTATAAAAAATGTGCGAACAAAATAATCGGAATATGTGTAGCTTCTTTCTGCTATCATATGTTTCCACACTAAAGGAACAACTCTCCCATATGTTTAATTCAAGTAAAGTAAAATTTTGATGAACTAGTGCGAGAGTATTTTCATTTCATAACAAAGAGAATGCTAGATAATTCATGCCGAATGTAATTTGAAACACTTGAACCTTCTTCTCATTTCGTACGATACTCAAACCACGGATCATAAACAGAACAGATGTTAACAGAGGAAATACACATTTTCTGTCACATATTCTCGAATTATTTCATTATGATCTTTACTATTGGCGTAAAATGACGTAAAGTTATGAAAAATAAGCATATTTCCTTAAGCTGAAGAGAAATATTCAAGGAACATCGAATTACTTTGGATTGAAAATTAGACTAGATAATAGAATATAGAGTAGTTGAGCAAAAAATGATTAATGTTTATAAATAAATAATCCGGAAATTCATTTCATCAATTTTCTTTTTAAAGTTCGAATACCATGTGTATCAAGGATATGAAATAATTTACTAATTTAAATTCTTTCCAGATTATACTTTGAACGCAACTGTACACATATATAAAAGTAAATGAATGTGTGCGCAGGATTAATGTACAAGAGCCAATGAAAGGGTTAGTTGCTACATGCGTTCCCGTGGGAAGCGATAAGAAATAAAAAAAATGTTCTCTCCTCTAAACATTTCTTATCTCAACCCTCCAGCTGCGAAGAATTTATCTTTGTTACTCCTACAAGTTTTTTTTTAATGAACACACGTACTTAATTACAATCCGCTACGTAGTAAAAATGAGCAATTTGGTCAAAAGCAGATCATTATATAATATTCAAAGAATATTGCTCTATTTCCAAATTTTTGTTTTGTAAAAATAAACAGGAGTATAGGAAACAAAGGACCGTTTATATACACTCAGAGCATGTAATGGAACGTTTTGTCAGACTTATGTACAGACCGAATCAGTAATTTGTTCCGCAACCCCTGAAGGGGGACAAGGAGAAGCTGGAATGCGACCGTGGCGGTGTCAGGCGGCTGAAGCCAATTGGTCCTGATTCATACTTTGTGATCGACATACGCGCTATTTACAAACTCCGCAGAAATGCATAATTATCGTTGTTACAATACACGTTGGCATATTTAATTGTATTATTCATAGAAACGTGCAAATACAATATTAC